>JARWIR010000113.1:0-600000 GCA_029959085.1 Nemophila menziesii
GGAGAATATCGCGGGTAAAGGTCATTTCAGGACTTTGTTTACGAATTTATGGTCAAGTATTGCTGGGAGAAATGGGTTAAAGAGTCATATTCTGCATTGTCAGGTGCTTCAAGCATGAGAAACTTTAGTGGAGGAGTAATGGTTATTATTATATACAGGAGAGTTATTATCTTCTAAACAGTGTTGTGGAGGTTATTTGTGAATATAAGTAGTGATTAGACATGAGAGAATAAGTCTGTCTTGAAGATTTCTCCTTTTTCATTTACCTATATTCGTACTTATAAACTAGGCTCTTTCAAATATTAAGGATTTTATTATTTACTGTTAAATTAAGCGGTTTGGCGTGTAATCATGTGCATTTATGCAGGGGAAACTTTGATGCTGGCTAAGAAACTAGCTGTATTTTCTGTGTTATGTCCCATCGTGGTATATGAGATTTATCGGTTTTAAAACATTTAATTGACTTATCAATTTATCCCCCTCTGCCCTCACATCTATTCTTTCTTCCTCCAAATTTATAACATTACTCGGATTTTATAACGTCACTGGCTGTCCAATTCTAAATTTATTTAAAACTCTATTTGCTTGTTGAAAGATTTCATTCCCCTTGAATATGTTGAGTCAATGATTTTAACCAAACACATTCTCGACTTGTCTCATGAAGTGCTAGTATCTCAGTATGGTTTGAAGATGTAGACGCAATGAGTTGCTTTGTAGAGCGACATGAGATAGTTGTACCACCAAGATGAACATATTTCTAGTTTGTGATCATCCTTTATGTGGGCCAGATTAATATTTGCCATCTGTATAACCTATCTGTTGGCATATCACATTTTCTTAGATTGTTTTGATGTGATAAATTCTTAGGTGATTAAGGGCTAACTAGGTGTTTATGCTATCTCAAATTTCATGCATCATTTTATCAAAACATTTTTGAAAACTTAGTTTTTATCCTTCACTTTTGAATTTCTTAACTTTCATTTTATCCTATACTTCTTGAAGTCATATCTTCCTACGTGTTGCATTTTAACTCTTGTAACTATACTCTTGCTCAAAAACACTTTCTAACACTCTCTATGTTTGAATCTCTCTCTTTTGAGTCTCGTAACATAATTTTTTTTTTCAACATCTTTGAGACAGTTTTTCATCTATTAGATCATACCATAACTTTTTATATGTTGAGAATTGAATTTCCTTTAAACTACAAAAGTCTTAAATATCCTTTCAACAACTTTGATGTTTATACTTTTTCATTTAAGCATAACATCTATTGTAAAATTCGATGTTGTGCCAAATTGCCAAAATTGTTTTTGTGTCAAAAACACCAGTGTTAATTTGGAAACCTTGCATCTCCTCAATCGAGATGTCGATCTAAAATGGTTTACCCGTTTTGAGCAAGAAAATATGATGGCATTTTACTTAAGACGACGTCATATTATATGTTTAAAAAATATAACCGTGGAATCAAAGCTGTTACATGGAAAATAATTGTTGGGGAACAAAAAGGGTGCCCAATTTATGCAAAACGGCATACCATTTTTTATCAAAACTTAATAGAGTCGTTAGAACTCACTTATTTGTGTGTCTATATATATATATATATATATATATATATATATATATATATATATATATATATATATATATATAGAGAGAGAGAGAGAGAGAGAGAGAGAGAGAGAGAGAGAGAGAGAGAGAGAGAGAGAGAGAGAGAGAGAGAGAGAGAGAGAGAGAGAGAGAGAGAGAGAGAGAGAGAGAGAGAGAGAGAGAGAGAGAGAGAGAGAGAGAGAGAGAGAGAGAGAGAGAGAGAGAGAGAGAGAGAGAGAGAGAGAGAGAGAGAGAGAGAGAGAGAGAGAGAGAGAGAGAGGAGAGAGAGAGAGAGAGAGAGAGAGAGAGAGAGAGAGAGAGAGGAGAGAGAGAGAGAGAGAGAGAGAGGAGAGAGATGAGAGAGAGAGAGAGGAGAGAGATGAGAGAGAGAGAGAGAGAGAGAGAGAGAGAGAGAGAGAGAGAGAGAGAGAGAGAGAGAGAGAGAGAGAGACTGTGTATCATACAACTTACCACTTGAAGCATGATTTGATTATCTTACCATCCACCACTTCAAGAGAGAATTCACAAGCTATTTTTTATATTTTATATATTTAGATCAAACTTTTTGTATTTATCATCTACTCTTTATGAGGTATCATTTACTATTCTTGTAACAAACAAGATAGTAGCTCTATCTCTAAATTAGGAAGAGATCCAAGAGAAGAGTAGAGCGGACCAAGCTCAGGTTTGAGTTTGAGGAGAATATTCTCCAATATAAATGGTTTACTTGTTTATGTTATTACACAAAGGGTTGACTTGATTAATTCAAGTTCAGGTTTGCGACTTACCGTTAAAAGTCTCATCACTGGGGATGGGACTTAACTGTTAAAAGTCTTGAGTTTGTAATTTGTGGTTTAGCACAAAAAAACCTTTATGTAATGGTTTGTATCTCACCCTTAAAAGATATCATGGAGCTTGGTGGAGAGATTTGAAAATCCCAAGGTGTCTACATTAGGTAATGGATATAGGGAAACCTAACAACTATAAATGCTTGTGTAATCTCTTCCTTAACTTCTTTACTTATTTCACACTTTATTTATCTTGCTTAATTTCATACTTTACTATTTTTATAATTTAGACCCTTAGTGTTTGATAGAATGCTGAAGCAAATTCTTTTCACACTTAGGTGTGTAGCCTTTTGACCTCAGAATTTTAGCTAACGTAGACTAACTTAGGTATTAGTTAGCCTAGTCCATTGATGTTATTTTAGTAGTGATCATCCTCTAAATTTAGTCTTACTTGATTAATCATATCATCCTAATCACTATCACTCTATTATATGACCACCTAGGTTAAAAAGCTTATTATGTTCTTTTCTTGAACTTTACATTTTGTTTAGAACTTATGTTTTCTTCCTATCATTCTTAGGTGAGTGTCTACTCAACATTAATATTTTTAGAGAAGCTAGTTTATAGACTAATCTAGTTAGTAGCTTGGCTTTCTCCTTATCTCTACTAGGCTTATGATCACTTAAAAGTCCTTATTCCATTGCTTTAGCTTAATCATCTATTACTTATCCTACCTTTAGCCTTAGTATCTTAAATATCCATAGCTAGCTCTCTAGTACTCCTAGCACATTGTTTTTGTATTTAACAAACTCTTAAAAACACCTTAAAGTATCCTTGTTTAAGAGTTTGCCTTAGGTTAGTTTAACCTCATCTATCCTATCTTAGGAGCAGTGTTCTAAAAGGAGTTAGGCGCTAGGTGGGCGGTCGACCACCTTCAAGCGCCTAGGGGACTAGGCGGGCGGCTACGCGGAGTTTAGGCGTTTTCTTGCTAGGCGGTTTTTATTTGTATTTAAATATTTGTTAAGGTTTATATAATTTTCAAATTAGATTTATATAATTATTTGTGTTATTGATAGTAAGCTTCATTTAGGAAACTCACAAGCTTTAGAAGCTGCTGGTCTTGTACCTTTGAATGGGAAGCTTTGTATTATTCGAAATTATATGAGTATTAGTATGGTTGATATATCGCATCCAGATAGAAGAGTTGAAAGTAATCCTCATCTTTGGGAGAATATCGCGGGTAAAGGTCATTTCAGGACTTTGTTTACGAATTTATGGTCAAGTATTGCTGGGAGAAATGGGTTAAAGAGTCATATTCTGGCATTGTCAGGTGCTTCAAGCATGAGAAACTTTAGTGGAGGAGTAATGGTTATTATTATATACAGGAGAGTTATTATCTTCTAAACAGTGTTGTGGAGGTTATTTGTGAATATAAGTAGTGATTAGACATGAGAGAATAAGTCTGTCTTGAAGATTTCTCCTTTTTCATTTACCTATATTCGTACTTATAAACTAGGCTCTTTCAAATATTAAGGATTTTATTATTTACTGTTAAATTAAGCCGGTTTGGCGTGTAATCATGTGCATTTATGCAGGGGAAAACTTTGATGCTGGCTAAGAAAATAGCTGTATTTTCTGTGTTATGTCCATCGTGGTATATGAGATTTATCGGTTTTAAAACATTTAATTGACTTATCAATTTATCCCCCTCTGCCCTCACACATCTATTCTTTCTTCCTCCAAAATTTATAACATTACTCGGATTTTATAACGTCACTGGCGTCCAATTCTAAATTTATTTAAAACTCTATTTGCTTGTTGAAAGATTTCATTCCCCTTGAATATGTTGAGTCAATGATTTTAACCAAACACATTCTCGACTTGTCTCATGAAGTGCTAGTATCTCAGTATGGTTTGAAGATGTAGACGCAATGAGTTGCTTTGTAGAGCGACATGAAGATAGTTGTACACCAAAGATGAACATATTTCTAGTTTGTGATCATCCTTTATGTGGGCCAGATTAATATTTGCCATCTGTATAACCTATCTGTTGGCATATAACATTTTCTTTAGATTGTTTTGATGTGATAAATTCTTAGGTGATTAAGGGCTACTAGGTGTTTATGCTATCTCAAATTTCATGCATCTTTTTATCAAAACATTTTTGAAAACTTAGTTTTTATCCTTCACTTTTGAATTTCTTAACTTTCATTTATCATATACTTCTTGAAGTCATATCTTCCTACGTGTTGCATTTTAACTCTTGTAACTATACTCTTGCTCAAAAACACTTTCTAAACACTCTCTATGTTTGAATCTCTCTCTTTGAGTCTCGTAACATAATTTTCTTTGAGACAGTTTTTCATCTATTAGATCATACCATAACTTTTTATATGTTGAGAATTGAATTTCCTTTAAACTACAAAAGTCTTAAATATCCTTTCAACAACTTTGATGTTTATACTTTTTCATTTAAGCATAACATCTATTGTAAAATTCGATGTTGTGCCAAATTGCCAAAATTGTTTTTGTGTCAAAAACACCAGTGTAATTTGGAAACCTTGCATCTCCTCAATCGAGATGTCGATCTAAAATGGTTTACCCGTTTTGAGCAAGAAAATATGATGGCATTTTACTTAAGACGACGTCATATTATATGTTTAAAAAATATAACCGTGGAATCAAAGCTGTTACATGGAAAATAATTGTTGGGGAACAAAAAGGGTGCCCAATTTATGCAAAACGGCATACCATTTTTTATCAAAACTTAATAGAGTCGTTAGAACTCACTTATTTGTGTGTCTATATATATATATATATATATATATATATATATATATATATATATATAGAGAGAGAGAGAGAGAGAGAGAGAGAGAGAGAGAGAGAGAGAGAGAGAGAGAGAGAGAGAGAGAGAGAGAGAGAGAGAGAGAGAGAGAGAGAGAGAGAGAGAGAGAGAGAGAGAGAGAGAGAGAGAGAGAGAGAGAGAGAGAGAGAGAGAGAGAGAGAGAGAGAGAGAGAGAGAGAGACTGTGTATCATACAACTTACCACTTGAAGCATGATTTGATTATCTTACCATCCACCACTTCAAGAGAGAATTCACAAGCTATTTTTTATATTTTAATATATTTAGATCAAACTTTTTGTATTTATCATCTACTCTTTATGAGGTATCATTTACTATTCTTGTAACAAACAAGATAGTAGCTCTATCTCTAAATTAGGAAGAGATCCAAGAGAAGAGTAGAGCGGACCAAGCTCAGGTTTGAGTTTGAGGAGAATATTTCTCCAATATAAATGGTTTACTTGTTTATGTTATTACACAAAGGGTTTGACTTGATTAATTCAAGTTCAGGTTGCGACTTACCGTTAAAAGTCTCATCACTGGGGATGGGACTTAACTGTTAAAAGTCTTGAGTTTGTAATTTGTGGTTTAGCACAAAAAAACCTTTATGTAATGGTTTGTATCTCACCCTTAAAAGATATCATGGAGCTTGGTGGAGAGATTTGAAAATCCCAAGGTGTCTACATTAGGTAATGGATATAGGGAAACCTAACAACTATAAATGCTTGTGTAATCTCTTTCCTTAACTTCTTTACTTATTTCACACTTTATTTATCTTGCTTAATTTCATACTTTACTATTTTATAATTTAGACCCTTAGTGTTTGATAGAATGCTGAAGCAAATTCTTTTCACACTTAGGTGTGTAGCCTTTTGACCTCAGAATTTTAGCTAACGTAGACTAACTTAGGTATTAGTTAGCCTAGTCCATTGATGTTATTTTAGTAGTGATCATCCTCTAAATTTAGTCTTACTTGATTAATCATATCATCTAATCACTATCACCTCTATTATATGACCACCTAGGTTAAAAAGCTTATTATGTTCTTTTCTTGAACTTTACATTTTGTTTAGAACTTATGTTTTCTTCCTATCATTCTTAGGTGATTGTCTACTCAACATTAATATTTTTAGAGAAGCTAGTTTATAGACTAATCTAGTTAGTAGCTTGGCTTTCTCCTTATCTCTACTAGGCTTATGATCACTTAAAAGTCCTTATTCCATTGCTTTAGCTTAATCATCTATTACTTATCCTACCTTTAGCCTTAGTATCTTAAATATCCATAGCTAGCTCTCTAGTACTCCTAGCACATTGTTTTTGTATTTAACAAACTCTTAAAAACACCTTAAAGTATCCTTGTTTAAGAGTTTGCCTTAGGTTAGTTTAACCTCATCTATCCTATCTTAGGAGCAGTGTTCTAAAAGGAGTTAGGCCTAGGGGACTAGGCGGGCGGCTACGCGGAGTTTAGGCGTTTTCTTGCTAGGCGGTTTTTATTTGTATTTAAATATTTGTTAAGGTTTATATAATTTTCAAATTAGATTTATATAATTATTTGTGTTATTGATAGTAAGCTTCATTTAGGAAACTCACAAGCTTTAGAAGCTGCTGGTCTTGTACCTTTGAATGGGAAGCTTTGTATTATTCGAAATAATATGAGTATTAGTATGGTTGATATATCGCATCCAGATAGAAGAGTTGAAAGTAATCCTCATCTTTGGGAGAATATCGCGGGTAAAGGTCATTTCAGGACTTTGTTTACGAATTTATGGTCAAGTATTGCTGGGAGAAATGGGTTAAAGAGTCATATTCTGCATTGTCAGGTGCTTCAAGCATGAGAAACTTTAGTGGAGGAGTAATGGTTATTATTATATACAGGAGAGTTATTATCTTCTAAACAGTGTTGTGGAGGTTATTTGTGAATATAAGTAGTGATTAGACATGAGAGAATAAGTCTGTCTTGAAGATTTCTCCTTTTTCATTTACCTATATTCGTACTTATAAACTAGGCTCTTTCAAATATTTAAGGATTTTATTATTTACTGTTAAATTAAGCCGGTTTGGCGTGTAATCATGTGCATTTATGCAGGGGAAAACTTTGATGCTGGCTAAGAAAATAGCTGTATTTTCTGTGTTATGTCCATCGTGGTATATGAGATTTATCGGTTTTAAAACATTTAATTGACTTATCAATTTATCCCCCTCTGCCCTCACACATCTATTCTTTCTTCCTCCAAATTTTATAACATTACTCGGATTTTATAACGTCACTGGCGTCCAATTCTAAATTTATTTAAAACTCTATTTGCTTGTTGAAAGATTTCATTCCCCTTGAATATGTTGAGTCAATGATTTTAACCAAACACATTCTCGACTTGTCTCATGAAGTGCTAGTATCTCAGTATGGTTTGAAGATGTAGACGCAATGAGTTGCTTTGTAGAGCGACATGAGATAGTTGTACCACCAAAGATGAACATATTTCTAGTTTGTGATCATCCTTTATGTGGGCCAGATTAATATTTGCCATCTGTATAACCTATCTGTTGGCATATAACATTTTCTTTAGATTGTTTTGATGTGATAAATTCTTAGGTGATTAAGGGCTAACTAGGTGTTTATGCTATCTCAAATTTCATGCATCATTTTATCAAAACATTTTTGAAAACTTAGTTTTTATCCTTCACTTTTGAATTTCTTAACTTTCATTTTATCCTATACTTCTTGAAGTCATATCTTCCTACGTGTTGCATTTTAACTCTTGTAACTATACTCTTGCTCAAAAACACTTTCTAAACACTCTCTATGTTTGAATCTCTCTCTTTTGAGTCTCGTAACATAATTTTTTTTTTCAACATCTTTGAGACAGTTTTTCATCTATTAGATCATACCATAACTTTTTATATGTTGAGAATTGAATTTCCTTTAAACTACAAAAGTCTTAAATATCCTTTCAACAACTTTGATGTTTATACTTTTTCATTTAAGCATAACATCTATTGTAAAATTCGATGTTGTGCCAAATTGCCAAAATTGTTTTTGTGTCAAAAACACCAGTGTAATTTGGAAACCTTGCATCTCCTCAATCGAGATGTCGATCTAAAATGGTTTACCCGTTTTGAGCAAGAAAATATGATGGCATTTTACTTAAGACGACGTCATATTATATGTTTAAAAAATATAACCGTGGAATCAAAGCTGTTACATGGAAAATAATTGTTGGGGAACAAAAAGGGTGCCCAATTTATGCAAAACGGCATACCATTTTTTATCAAAACTTAATAGAGTCGTTAGAACTCACTTATTTGTGTGTGTCTATATATATATATATATATATATATATATAGAGAGAGAGAGAGAGAGAGAGAGAGAGAGAGAGAGAGAGAGAGAGAGAGAGAGAGAGAGACTGTGCATCATACAACTTACCACTTGAAGCATGATTTGATTATCTTACCATCCACCACTTCAAGAGAGAATTCACAAGCTATTTTTTATATTTTAATATATTTAGATCAAACTTTTTGTATTTATCATCTACTCTTTATGAGGTATCATTTACTATTCTTGTAACAAACAAGATAGTAGCTCTATCTCTAAATTAGGAAGAGATCCAAGAGAAGAGTAGAGCGGACCAAGCTCAGGTTTGAGTTTGAGGAGAATATTTCTCCAATATAAATGGTTTACTTGTTTATGTTATTACACAAAGGGTTTGACTTGATTAATTCAAGTTCAGGTTGCGACTTACCGTTAAAAGTCTCATCACTGGGGATGGGACTTAACTGTTAAAAGTCTTGAGTTTGTAATTTGTGGTTTAGCACAAAAAAACCTTTATGTAATGGTTTGTATCTCACCCTTAAAAGATATCATGGAGCTTGGTGGAGAGATTTGAAAATCCCAAGGTGTCTACATTAGGTAATGGATATAGGGAAACCTAACAACTATAAATGCTTGTGTAATCTCTTTCCTTAACTTCTTTACTTATTTCACACTTTATTTATCTTGCTTAATTTCATACTTTACTATTTTATAATTTAGACCCTTAGTGTTTGATAGAATGCTGAAGCAAATTCTTTTCACACTTAGGTGTGTAGCCTTTTGACCTCAGAATTTTAGCTAACGTAGACTAACTTAGGTATTAGTTAGGCTAGTCCATTGATGTTATTTTAGTAGTGATCATCCTCTAAATTTAGTCTTACTTGATTAATCATATCATCTAATCACTATCACCTCTATTATATGACCACCTAGGTTAAAAAGCTTATTATGTTCTTTTCTTGAACTTTACATTTTGTTTAGAACTTATGTTTTCTTCCTATCATTCTTAGGTGATTGTCTACTCAACATTAATATTTTTAGAGAAGCTAGTTTATAGACTAATCTAGTTAGTAGCTTGGCTTTCTCCTTATCTCTACTAGGCTTATGATCACTTAAAAGTCCTTATTCCATTGCTTTAGCTTAATCATCTATTACTTATCCTACCTTTAGCCTTAGTATCTTAAATATCCATAGCTAGCTCTCTAGTACTCCTAGCACATTGTTTTTGTATTTAACAAACTCTTAAAAACACCTTAAAGTATCCTTGTTTAAGAGTTTGCCTTAGGTTAGTTTAACCTCATCTATCCTATCTTAGGAGCAGTGTTCTAAAAGGAGTTAGGCGCTAGGTGGGCGGTCGACCACCTTCAAGCGCCTAGGGGACTAGGCGGGCGGCTACGCGGAGTTTAGGCGTTTTCTTGCTAGGCGGTTTTTATTTGTATTTAAATATTTGTTAAGGTTTATATAATTTTCAAATTAGATTTATATAATTATTTGTGTTAAAAAAATCTAGTTTTTTAAATTTTTGTATTAAAGAATGGATTTTTTAGCTTCCAGACCGCGCCTAGGCCCACCTGGAGGCCGCCTAGGCCATTTCTGGAAGTTACACTACCTTCTAGCGCCTAGGTCGATTCTTAGAACACTGCTTAGGAGTAACTATTTTTAATTAGGAATAGATTTTCTTAGAGTCCTATTCTCTTCCCCCTCTCTAGGATTAACACAATCAATTCCGATTTTTAATATTTTTTAATATATCAATCACATATCGCGACTTTCCTCATAAAGTGCTAGTATCTCATCATAGTTTGAAGATGTAGTTGCAATGGGTTGCTTTGTAGAGCGACATGATATAGAAGTGCCCCCAAAGGTGAACAAAATTCTAGTTTGTGATCTTCCTTTATGTGGGTCAGATAAATATCTAACATCTGCATAACCAATCAATTCAGATTTATTATATTTTAAAAACATAAATCACATTTCGTGTGTCCGGCGAATATAACTAAGTATGTGTTTAATTCCATTCCAGTGTCCCGTTGTTGTTTCTGAACTGTATCTTGATAACAAATTGACATGAAAGTACATTCTAGACTAGTGTTATTAAAAAGATATATTAATGCGCCAATTGCACTAACATATGGTACTTCTTGGCCAAGATTTTCTTCGTTATCTTCACGTGGATGAAAAATGTCTTTTAATGAGGAGCGAGTGAACTTACCACCATTGGTGAACTTAATAGATGAGATTTTTTCATGTTGAATCGCCTAAGGATTTTTTCAGTATAAGTTGATTGATGGACACCAATTCCATCTGTCAAATATTCAAATTGCAAGCCACCAAAACCTTTTATCTTAAATTACTTATATAAAATAAGTTACTACTTTTGTGAGCTCTTTAAGAACCCTATTATATTTAAATCAACAATGTAAATCAAAGTAATAACAAATCCATAATTAGACTTTCTAATGAAAACACATGGACTTATTGTTCACATATCCTTGTTTGAGAAGGTATGTATTAAGACGGTTATACCATTTTGTCCAAATTGCTTTAATTCCATACACGGGTCTTTGTTATTAGATTGAGTACTTTTCCCAAAGGTATGTGCTATATGATTTAGGCATTTTTAATCCTTGGGGAATTTCATGAAAATATCAGTATTGAGTGATCCATAGAGGTAAGATGTTACCATATTCATCAAATGCATATGAAGTCCTTTAGATACTGGCAAACTAAGAATTTTTTTTAAGAGTAATTGTATCCACCATGAAAGAGTATGTTTGTTCATAATCAATCTCAGGTCTCTATGAGAAACCTTGTGCCGTAAGTCGTGCTTTATATCTTACAACTTTATTTTTTCATTACGTCTTTGTATGAATACCCACGTGTAGCCTACAAGGCTTACATTTTCAGAGATTTGGACTATAGGTCCAAAATTTTTACGTTTGCAAAAATCTAATTCAGACTGGATTGTGTCTTTCCATTTTGACCAATCATTTCTACATTAACATTCTTGATCTGTCCTTAGTTCAATGTCCTCTCTTTTACGCATTAAATCAATAACATCTTTATATGATAATATTCGATCAATATAAAAAAAAATTCAGATTGTTCTTGCAGCGACATAGTTTATCGAGATCTACTCATTATAAATGCTTAAATTTTCAAGTGTTTGAGTCTCGACTGTATTTGTCATTTTATCTATTATGTGGGTTGCATTATTTTCATGATTATTAACAATTTTAGAGCTTCCATCTCTCAAATTTTATTCTTATTTCTTTCGCAGCTTTTGTGTCTTTAGATACCATGGGTCTACCTTTTTGTAAGTGTACATTAGACTTATTTAATAATACGAGTTTTAAAGAAGCAAGCGATTGATCTTTATGATGTAGAAAGCAAGGTTTCCAACATAAAGCAAAATATGGATTCAACATGAAAAATGACAGGTGCACAGATTTTTTCAATGATTTTGTCAAGTAAAATAATCTAAGGAAATTCATTGTGTCTATTAGAAGGACAAATGATACAAAACCACATCGAGTTAAAAAGTTCATGAGGTGTTTGTGGAGTACTATGAATCGCTATTGGGGAAGGAAGATGAGACATTGTAGGTTGAAGAAGATATATTCAATTGGGGGACTATTTTGACAAAAGAACAAGGTCGTGATATGTGTGTGGTAGAATCTAATAAAGAAATTAAAAACATGGTGTTTATAATCAGCATAGACAAGGCCCTAGGCCATGATGGGTACATTTCTAAATTCTTTATTAGATCTTGGGATGTGATGGTGAAAGGGTTATTGAAGCAATAAGGTATTTTTTATATCGATATTTCTCCTTAAGCAACTCAATCACACTATCATCGCACTGATTCCAAAGACATATGAAGTGGAGAATGTGAGTGGATGTGTTATACTGTCATCTATAAAGTGATAATGGCCATTCTCGTGAAAAGGCTCGTGACGTTACTTGATGGAATTATGGATAACGTGTGGTGGGGCCTAGGGTGTGATAAAATAACGATAACAAAATCAGGTACACCTTTGAAGAACCTACGAAAAACATTTGCAAGTCACATATTATTTGTAAGTAATAAGTAAGTATGTAAAATTCCTTCTCAGGACTTAGGTAGTTAGCTTCATTCTTGTGTTCAATAATAGTGAAGATGATTTTAGATGTTTTAATTAGAACATAAAATAGAATAAGTGTTTGTTTTATTTTAAATAATTAGATAAGAATGCAAAGAAAAATAGCTTAAGGTTGAAATTACTCACCTATCTTACTAATTCGATATTCAAAGTATAAGGGTGAATTGAGTTATAAGTAGTCGAGATTATACAATCCTTCTAACTCCCGTCAGGTAGCTTAGAAGGAAACCTCAACACTACTACGGGACTTGTGTAAGGAGACCCTGCGCAATCATCGGTGGATAATTCTAACCTTAGTGACTATCTAGTTAGGAAATCCGGCCAGGATCACTACCGCACACTAGATGATTATGAACCGTTTCCGTCCCTAAACCCCCTGTCAGGTGACAAACTAACAGTATAGGTAACTTAGGTCAAACTAAAGGTGTACAGGCTCTAGCAAGTTTAATAAACTATTCATAATACAATTATAAAATAAATTATCAACTCAATTATAATAAATTCCCAAATGATATCAATTAGCAAAATAATAATTAAGGGTTAAATAAAGTGTACACCCAATCTATGGGAAAATTAATGAATAATAAAACTAAAGAATAAGAAGCTTATAAATATTGTTAAGCCAAAAAATCTAAAACTAATTAATCTAATGATAGAGATGGAGAGATGCATAGTTGAAGTTGTGATTTTCCAGCTTTGTTGCTCCCTCTCTAGGTCGACTTGCTCTCAAATTCTTTTAAAGATTGCTCAATGAAATGGCAAGGTCATGTTTCTAAAGTCAAATATTGAGATATATATATATATATATATATCTTGTATGTTTTATAGGTCATGGGCTAGGTTTAAGTGACCTAATACAACCCAAATACACTTTCCTTAAAAAGTGGAATGGTTTGACCCACAATAGCTGTAATTTTATTAAGATATTTTAGTAGACATAAAACTCAAATAATAAAAATAATTGTATATATATCTACTGAACACTTATAATAGCATATGTGTGTGTGTGTGTGTGTGTGTGTGTGTGTGTGCATGTGTGTATGTATGAATGTATGAGCAAATATAATAAGAAATGAGAATTTATAATTATAAATAGTTGTGATATGAGCTTATGCAGTACATATTTTCTCCGGTTTCATTTCAAAGAACTTGATTTTTGGAATATAATGTAACTATTAACAGAATTCAAAGTGATTCGAGAAGAAAATCTGCAATGACCTCAATAGTACTACAAAGACCTTGTACTTCTTCATTGGCATCTCTAAGTTGTTCAGGTTCTGTTGGAGGTAATTTGAATTGTTGATCACAAGCAAGCCCATCAGTCAAGGCTGATGAGGCAGAGTTAACCATACCTTCATAATTTTTAGAATTCAAGTAAGATCTACAACTATTAAGATTATCAACGACGTCACCAAAATTCTCCAGACATACACTGTATCTCCTTTTCAATTTTGGGTCAGTCGTGTCCTTGACAAATGATTCCACTAAGTTCTTGATTGCTATAGAAGGGGTTAGTGCCTTATCTATTGCAATTTGTCCAAGATCATTAATAGTTGCTTTAGTAGAACGAGGATCAGATCTTAAAGTACTATTACAAAGAATAGGGCTGTTTGTTTTGGGGCAGATTTGGTCAATCAAATCAGCCTGGGTACTAGACAAAAATGCTAGTACAAATGTAAGAAAAAGAAATAAAAATCTAAAATAAAAGGACATAAACATATTTCTTTCCTTTGAATCTAGTTAAACTTTATTAAAGACTCTTGAAAAATATATAGTTGTTTCTTGTAGGCGAGATACACGGTTATAATGACAATCTTATATAGAGAAAAACATAATGGCAGTCCTTTGATGCATGAAAAACAATAATGAATTTCATTAACTCTAATTAATGGACATACCTGTTAAGAAAGGTTATATGGTTATCTATCAATAATTAGGAGAGAAAAATGGTTTGATTGGTATATAAAACCTCCACGTAGGAGTTGATATAAGGGTAATCAAAAAATGGGTGATATATATCTTTACTCTTAAGAGTAATGATATATATCACCCTTATATCACCTCCCATGTGTCACTTTATGTGGAATTAAATAAAAGAGAGAGAGAAAATTAATAATTAGGAGAGAGAAACAATTTGATTAATGTTTAAAACCTCCACGTTGGAGTTGATACAATGGTGAAGCAAAAAGGTTTGATGTATATCATTACTCTATATATCACCCCTTCACCTCTTATGTGGAGCCTTATGTGGCATTAAATAAAAGAGAGAGAAAAAAGTTATCTAAGAAAGAAAAACATTATGATTGGTTTTTAAAACCTCCACATAGACTCCACATAAGGGGTGAAGGGGTGATATATATCATTAATCTATGTGAAATTAAATAAAGAGAAAGATAATTAATAATTAGGAGAGAGAAATGATTTGATTGGTGTTTAAAACCTCTACATAGGAGTTGATACAAGAGTCAAGCAAAAAGGGGTGATATATATTTTTACTCTTTTTACTTTTGGTAGTAAAAATAGTTTTTGAGAAGATTTTCTTAGATGATGTTGTAGTTAATATGTCCCTTAACGATATATTTAATGGTAATTGTCCCCAAAACTAACTTGATGGTTATATTTGATGAGGTAACCTCCTCTGACTTTATATTTTTTCTTTATGTACTATTTATATAATCAAATATGTGACAATATTTAATATGTTATTCAAATTCTAAAAAAATTGTCCAACCTTTGATACTTTTATCTGAAATCTCGTACGTTAATCTAACTTGATTAAGATTTTGAACTTCATAGATTTGTGAATCTTGTAAAAACTCGTGCTATCCATCAAACCGATTGATTCCCCAAAATTTCTAAAAAACATTGGGACCATTTTATACTCCCCGTATGGTCCTACATCAACAATCCGCTTACCAAACATGATCCTTCCCAGTGGCACATCTATCATCACAACAATGCAATAAGTAGAGATGTTGTCACGTTCATACCTTTTTTGGGTCGATATAAACGAACCTATGATTTCACATAGTCATAACGAGCCATTCTACTACTTTTTTTAGGTCGATAGTAAAATGCCAGGTATCTGACTTTTGAATAATCTGTATAATGTCTGAATCAAGATCATTGGCTAGTTTAGTCGAGGATACCCTTTCTATAGGGTGAGTAACCCCACTAAGTCTAGTCTACCAGATCCTTATCTAATCTTAACAAAATCCACAATAGTGGACATTATGGAGACGTGTTAAGAAGGGATCAAAATATCTCAAATCTGATTATAATTATGATTTGAAGATTGAATATTTAGTTCACGTCTCAATCGGTATATAACAAATCTATAGGATCGAGATACACTAATTTAATTTGAAAAGTACACGTGATCATGCGATGGTTATAGATTTCAATAAAGTATCCTAAAATTATACTTTACGGTAAAATTCTTAGTGTGGGATATAAAGAATTATGAATATCATTTGTGAGGATATTATAATTAGCACTGTATCTAAAGAGGATACATACTAAAATATTTTTTTAGTTATTTTAGAGACTAAGTATTGGCCGTCCTTCTATGGAAGTGCGACTATTAATCCCTTATCAAACTTGTATTGCAGTTTTAATTCCCTAGTCGGTTTAAAAATTCCTTAAATAAATTGTCTCATAACTGACCAGGATCTACTCCCTCCGTCCACTTTTATTTGTCCATCTTTCTAGAAGGAGGTGTCCAACAATATTTGTCCCTTTTATATTATCAAGACATTTTTTCTCCCATTTTTCAAATATCATCCCTAGTTAATTAGTTAAAAGGAGTGGTGCATTAAATGATATTCTACTTAATGAATAAGGGCAATATAGTAAAGAGGAAGAGCATTTAATGTTTTTTTAATCTTTGTGCCACAAAAAGTAGGACAAATAAAAATGGACGGAGGGAGTAATATTTATGGAGTATCTATCACTGGAGTATTCATCACAACTTATCCAGAAAACCACATCAAAAGCCCCATTTAAATATCAACCAAAATGTGGGAACTTGAAGATCACACATCTTGCCTTCACTGATAATCTTATGATACTTTGTAGAGGTTACTCCCCATCCATAAAAGTCCTTCTGGGGTGTATGGGATAACTTTGAGAAAACATCAAGACTTTGTCTCAACTTATCTAAGTCAAACATATATTTGCGGGTATCAAACCGGGTAGTTAGAAATCATCAATGAGTCTACACAACTAACTAGATGGGAGTTGTTGTTTAGAAATCTTGGCGTTCCACTTATGGCCAAAGGGTCAAAAGTGAGAGATTTTGTGTTGTTATAAAAGCCAACAAAGATCGTTGGCCAACAATTTTTTTTTAATAAAGGCGCTCCTTACAGAAGCGCTTTACAATTAAGTTTATTAATGGACCAAGTAGCTTAATGGGCTGATTAAGTTTGTGAGGCGCTCCTCGGAAGAGCGCCTATAGGTTACCTTTGCAATTATTTTTTCAAACAAGTTTATCCTGCATTTTTTTTAAATGTTAGAAATAAAAAAACTCTAAAACTTCCTCGCTTTTCCATTAAACTAAAATAAAAAGTCAAATACTTTGACATATCTTTTTCTTCTTTTAGACTATAGGGCCAATCCTTATGTTTACGCGGATTTGAACCATTATAAGGAACAACCAAAAGTATATTAAATATGTTCCGGTCGCATTAAAATATCAACACTCTTAATCTTACCATGCAATTCACATCAATCACTTATCTAAAAGTCAATTCACATCTCACTCTTGGTAAATCTTCGTATTATTGCTAAATGTCAATTCACATCTCACTCTTGGTAAATCTTCGTATTATGGCGGGACTCTTGAACACGTGAAAAGCAAAAAGATTTCCGTTGCCGGGACTTGAACCCAGGTCTCTCGGGTGAGAGCCGAGTATCCTAACCACCTAGACTACAACGGAATGATGTTTAAAACATCTAATCAACTCTGTGTTGTAGCCTAACCCAACAAAAACTTTGAGTTGTAGATATTGAAATAAATGTTAATTTTCTGTGAATCAATATCCATCAAGTAAATATCTTAAAGGCAACTTAAATCTCACCTGTGGGAAAATATTCGCGTTGTGGAGTTGTTTAGACTCTTGAACACAACCCCATACCATACGAAGAGATTAACATCACGGGTCTTCACATTGTGGAGACTGTTTCGAATCTTGAATACGTGTTTATGTTGACGGGACTTGAACCCAGGCATACGTTAAATGGAAAGACAAAAGCAATTCTGTTGCCGAGACTTGAACCCAGGTCTCTTGGGTAAGAGCCGAGTATCCTAACCACCTAGACTGAAACGGAATCTTGTAGACAATGTGCATGATACTATCACCACTCTTTCTAATTTGTTCTTGTAGACAATGTGCATGATACTATCACCACTCTTCCTAATTTGTTCTTCCCCTAATAATCGGCTGGTTCAAAAGTTTGCTCATCCTCTTCGCAACAATCTCAATCATAATTGACTTCCCTTTTTCTGTACATCTTGCCTCCATTTAACCTTCAATCACAACCTTAGTAGCTTCAACAAGTCCACCCACAAAGCCTACCTTACAATACCTTACACCTCAATACGCATCCCGTCCCTGACCTCTCTACCCTAATTCAATCATTGTTTCAACTAAACCAAACAAAATAGAATGTTGTTGTGAGCTATTTGCACCCGTACCAACTTCTTCTCCCATCAGTGTTGGTGACTGATCCTTATCTCTATGCCATGTGAAGAAAGGTATATATATGATCTGAGTAGCATTCACAGTCTTCTTCCTGACTCCGTATTTGTCTTTTTCAATAATGTAATAGAGTGAGACCTTTCCCAACTGAAAAATCTAACATCATTCTCGCCACTATCTAGTTTAAGAACCACATTAGGGCATCTTGCTTTATTGTGATCAAGGTGAACACGGTCAAAACAAAACAAATCCACGTTTTCATATTGAAAGGTTTCCCATGCTGGGCAATCTTCTTGACTAATATATGCTCCAGCAAAAATGGGTACATCGCACCTTAAAGAAACCCTAAATTTTAGAAACTCCGCACCTATGGTATTCTATTTTGAGCTGAAAAGTCCACCTCCACCAAACTAACAAAACTCGTAGCTAGAACTTCCACCGTGTCTAAGGAATTTGCATATGCGCAAGACCATGAACTTGAATCCATACAGATGAAACAGATCAACCTTTTCCACCATGGTGTTTTTGTCCCACTTTTGAAGAATCACATACATGGCGTGGAATTCCCCAACCTCAAAAACCAAACCTTTTCATATTCTTCTTCATCATCAAACTCAATTAAAAAATGTTTCACCTTTATTTATAAGACTCTAACATCTCCATTCCCAAACCATTTTTCCAAAATGAATTTAGTATAGACGTTTTCATACACCTTCAAGCTCCAAGAACCCTGGCTATAAGCGTGAAACTTTGAATAGGACCAATAATAGATTTTGTTTTAGTACCAATATTCAAAACCTCAAGGCATTGCATGGCATTACTCTGTATTTTTTCCAATGAAGAATATCATGATCCTTTGTAACCATAATGATTTTATGGAATGACTTAAATAAAGAAACACATATATAGACTGGAAAACCTAATGCAATTTTTATATAGATGGGAGTTGTGGTTGTAATGATAAATATGGTGTAAAAGAAGAGAAAGTCTATCATTATGCAAGGCTCAAAACAATAGAAGGTGAAGAGATTAAATTGTGTACTTCTAATATTCCAATGAGATTTGACATGAAAATCAAGATAAGATAAAAAGTTCATTCTCAAATTTTTTGGGTAAGTCATTTAGCAAAAATGATAGTCTGTGTTAGGTTGATATATAGAGTATATTCAGTATAAAGTTACGGAGGAACGGAAAAAGGCTATTTCTTCTTTTCATCTAGCCAATTTATTTTGTAAACTTGGTATTGGTTAAGGGGCTTCCTCCCCTTGTTTGGGTGCTTTGCACCCTTTTAGAGCATTTTTAGTGGTTTGTCAAAATAGAGATAGCATTTTGCCAAAATGAAGAGTCAAAAAGCAAATTTGTAAAAATATTGTACTTTTTGGAGATAGTAACTTTAGTGGTGTTTTGCAAAATAGAGAAAAGCTTTATGAATTATTTTTATTTTTAGTTTTTTTATATATTTTATATTAAAAAACCATTTAATTATGAAATTATCTTGATTAAATTTTTCTAATAAAAATTAATTAGTGTTAATTTTTTCGTAATTAGTATAAAAAAATTATATATTATTTAATAATATATTAAGTTAATATTATTCAATTAGTGTAGATTTGAAATAAAAGAATTTTAGAATATAAATTAATTTACTCCCGTTCAATTATTTTATGTATACATAATTTTTTTTAATACTAAAATCAAATTTATTCGATCAAGATAGATTCTTAAAATCTCATTCAATTATTGTCTTTATACAATATCTTTTTATCGTGTACTAACCGTTGGATACAAGATCTTACCTTCAATAACATCCATTCGATTCTTATCTATATCAAAAATCTTTTATCTTAACATCAACCGTTGGATGAGATCTTTTATCTTCGATCTTTGACGTCCGATCATTATCTCTAATCTATAAATGAAGACATTTATTCCTTCATATCCACCACAACCTTCACACTTTCAATACATTTCACTCCACACAAAATTTCGTTTAACTATGAGTCATTATCCACCATTTAGTTCTGTTTATAATGATTCAAGTGAAGATGATGACGATATAGCCTTCGTATGTCTTGTGGAAGAGGAACGTCGCAAGATTCAACAACAAAAGGCACGTCGAGGTTCTATCCCGGGGCGTATTACTATTCACCGTGATAGATCGGAAGGTCATCTAAGAATTTACCGTGATTACTTTTCAGAACCTCCCGTGTATCCAGAGCACATTTTCCGAAGGAGGTTTCGCATGAGCACCAAGTTATTCAGCTATATTGTGAATGCCGTCTCATCATATGATGAATACTTTGTTCTCACTCAAGATGCTGCTGGAATTTGGGGTTTAACTACGTTACAAAAGGTGACTGCTGTTTTCAAAATGTTGTGCTATGGAGTTGCTGCTGATGCGGTGGACGAGTATGTGCGTATTGGATAATCCACTACCATATTGTGTTTGAGAAGGTTTGTTAAGGCAATGGATGATATATTCTCTGAAAAATATTTGAGATCTCCAAACGAGGAGGATACTGCGCGTCTTTTAGAGATTAATGAACAAAGAGGCTTCCCTGGCATGTTGGGAAGTATAGATTGTATGCACTGGAAATGGAAAAATTGCCCAACTGCATGGCATGGAGCATATACCGGTCATCACCCAGATCCATCTATTATTTTAGAAGCAGTGGCTTCACAAGACCTTTGGATATGGCATGCGTTTTTTGGAATGCCAGGTTCACATAATGATCTAAATATTTTGCAGGTATCAGATATATTCCAACCACTTGTCGAAGATTGGGCTCCTCCGGTGAGTTTTACCATAAATGGACATAACTATGCTATGGGCTATTACCTAGCAGATGGAATATACCCCAATTGGCCAGTGTTTGTCAAAACTATACCAGCAAGAAATTGTCTCGGTCGTGCTAAAAAACTCTTTGCCACGCAACAAGAGGCTGTTCGAAAAGATATCGAGCGTGCATTTGGTGTATTACAAGCTCGTTTTGCGATAGTGCGTGGACGAGCACGTATGTGGGACGTTGAAACGTTGCGTTTGATCATGAAAACGTGCATTATAATGCATAATATGATCATTGAAGATGAGCGAGATAAACACGACATAGATTAAAACTACGAGCATCTTGAAGGGAGTACACCTGTGACCGTTGAAAGGAGTGACGCAAAGGTACTTACAACGTTCATCGATAGGACACTTAATATGCGCAATAAGGGTGCCCACCGCGATCTACAAGAAGATCTTGTTGCACACATATGGAGTTTACATGGAAATGTTTATTGTTGATGTAACTTGCAGTTGTAATTGGTGTAATTCATGTTATGTGATTTGTATCCTTAAGGGTGTTGGTTAACCCATTTTCTTTTTATGCAAGTATTTTATTTTAAATTTGATATATTTTGACTTAAGATTTTAAAAATTACATTAAGGATAAAAATAAAATTGAAATTAGAATACGTTCAATTAAATAACATAAAAATTACATTAATTTAAATCTAAATTACGTATTAATGTTATATTTGGCTAAAACGTTTTGTTGTTTAATCATCCAGTAATGTGCTACTGCCGGCGTCATCCCTGATAAATCCTTACTCATAATCACCTCTTCTTGTGCAATTTCTGCTAGATGGTGATCCTCTTGTCGGTGCCTCTCACGGGCCTCTCGATCTCGTATCGCTTCCTCATGTACCATATTTGCTCGTATAAGATCCTCTTGTCGGTACCTTTCCCTGTCCTCTCGATCTCGATCTTGCTTGGCTAACCTCTCCTGATGGTGCATATTCTTGAGATCAATAAATTGTTGTTTCCAACCCTCGTCTTCAACGTCAATTGCTTTTCCCTTACCACGTAAAAGTTTTTCTGCTTTTCTACCACGTGGTCTAACAGGGACGGGTACCGTTTCGCTATCTTCATCATCACCATCATCTCCATCTTCTCCTAAATCTATACATGGTTCTGGTGTTATGCGGGCTTTTGCTTGTTTCGTCTTGTGTTGTTGTGTAGCCGCATAACTAGAAAACTTTGGCTCGTCTCTCAAGATTTCCCAACAGTGAAACCACTTAAAGTCAACTCCGTTTAGGGTTCTAAACATTTTTTGGGCGTCCTCAATCTACATAAAAAAGTGGACAAATTATAGTCAAAGTAAAATATACGTAATTATAATTTTGTTAATCAAGAGATAAATTACCCGATTTTGTTCTGTTTTTCCACACTGATTTAATCTTACAATGCTCATATAACTCTCGTTCCATTTTGACAAAGTCTTCTTTATCACTCCCATTCGTGTAGTAAGCGATTTAATCGATCTCACCTTATCTGAAACTGGATTTAGCTTAAACTCCTCCTCGATTCGTGACCAATATTGTTGCCCTGTTTGATCAGTTCCATTGATTGGATCATTAGAGTGTTTGATCCACGCTTTGCATAATAGATTGTCTTCTGCGTCTGAATAGTTAGATGTACGTTGAGACTTGTTTTTTCTCGGTTGCCTGGGTGAAGGAATAGGACTTTCCGGTACTTGACTAGCACTCTCCGGTATCGGCATGCTTTCATTAGTTATATTATTGAAAGTTTCTTGTTGTTGACTGTTCCACCCTTCATATTCCATACCTGCACACAATAAATATATAAATATATTAGAAATTAACAATTAATTAAGGAAAAAATATAAATAATCTTATTTTCTACTAAATAAGAAAAACCTATGATTAATTAAATTAACCATTTGTAAAAAAATATACTTTAAAATGGAAATCACTAATCCTACTATTTTCTAATTATCAAACCCACTAAACTTTTTAGCCCAACCCACTTTCTAAAACCCAATAACTTAATATACCCAACCCATTAAACTAAAACCATTATCAATTAATCTACCCAACCCATTGAGAACTAAAACCAATAAGATCGATGGCCTGGCTTAAGCAAATTTCAGAGACAAAAAATTTGCATCGCTCCAAATTCTTAACCGACATAGCCACGGCGATTCTATCCACAGATTCCATCCACGGCCAAGTCTGAAATTCATTTCCATTTGATTCTCCTCTACTCTTCAAAATCTCTATCCTAATTCACTGAAGTTACACAAGATCAGAAAAGTAAAAGAAATACCTTTTTTTTTTTGCTTGATTTTCAACGTAAAAAGGTAGATTGGAATTCTGTAATTTTGATTTTGAATAGATTTGTATATGGTTTTTGGATTCATGCAAGAGGTATATATAGCAATTGAAGATTAGAGCCGTTGTAATTTTTTATTTGTTACCGTTGATGATTTGGGATTGAATTTTTCTGCAAAAGGTATATAAAGTGCAAGTTACCGTTGATGATTGTGATTGAATTTTTCTTTTTTTTGTTCAGAATATTAAATGCAAAGTGTACAGTAAATCTCTAAAGATAGAGATTTACTATAGCAAATTTAAGTGGATTGTATTTTGCAGGCAACAATGCCATTACCACTGGAGAAAGGTCTTTTTTTGCAGATGGCTAATTTGCAAATTTTGCAGATGCAGGTAGCTTTAACTCTACTGCTGGAGTTGCTCTTATTGTTAAAAAAGAAATGAGACTCGCAAAAGAACCGACGATATGTGAAGTTTGTATAATAAAAAATTTAGTATATTAGGGCCCAAAACTATGGGTCTGGATGGATTATACAATAATTTTTTTTTTTGGGAAGTTTTGGGATGTGATCTAATGGAATTTTTTCTATGGTTAAAGATTTTTTTTTTCATAACATTTCTATGGAAGGGTTAAATGATATGATGCTTACCCTTATTCCAAAAGGGGTTGTCAATATATCGTACGTCATTTCAGAATTATTTGATGTGCGAATTTTGGATATAAAATCATTTGCAAACTCCTGCTCTAGGCTCCAACAATATATGGATGAGATTATTGCTCCTAATCAATCAGACTTTATTCAAATATACATGATAATATTATCACTGGTCAGAAAGTTTCACTTTTTATGAAGGGCAAACAAAAATCTAATACACATGCAATTGTTAGAATGGATATGGTAAAGGTCTACGATCTAGTTCAACGAGATTTTAAGTTATTAGTTTGCAAAAATTGGGCTTCTCTAATCAATATAGTAAATGGATTGATATTTATATATCTATTGTTTCTCTAAGATAATTATTAATGGAAAGCTACTTCCAAAATTCAAGCCAGAAAAAGGCTTGCACCAAGGCGATCCTTTATCTCCTTTTTTATTCAGTTTGGTTACAGAGACTTATAAGAAAATCGTCATAACTAATTCTAAAAAAATACAAAAAATAAAAAAATTGTATTATCAGACGAGACAAATTAATATAAGGATTAATGCCCAAGAACCCCCTCAAGTTAGAATTAATTCCTCCTCGCTCCAACCATCATTTTTTTGCCCATAAACCCCTAGAACTCAAATTTTGAGCTATGAAAAAATTTCCAGAACTCAGATGTTAGGTTATGGAAACTTTCCTAGAACTCAAATTTGAGCTATGGGAAAATTCCTAGAACTCAGATTTTGAGTTTTGGGAGCGAACTCAAGATATCTTAGGAGGGTAAAAAATACATGGCGATTACGAGATAATGGACAAGATTGCAGAGTGTTATTGGGTATTAACCCTTAATGTAATACGTCTATGATGTTTTTGAATTTTTTGATTCTTTTTTTTGCAAACATGAAAATTATTGTTTCGAACAGTGAATTTCATAGTTAAAGTAGTATATTTCATGTTTGCAAAAAAGAAATCACTGTTTCGAACAATAAATTTCTTGTTTGCGAAAAATAAAATTTAAAAAAACAAAAAAAAATCATCAACGTAAATATAATTTGCTTTGTCCCGAATGCAATTTTTTTATTTTTCTGATTTTAGAAAAAATAGTTTTGACGATTTAAAAAAAAATCTTGGACGTGCGCGTGTGTGATGGAATTAATAGTAAGTGTAGTGGTAGTGGTTGTGGTGGTGGAGGAGGTGGTGATGGCTATAGTGGTAGTTAAATATTTTACATGGTGGTGGTGGTGGTGATGATAATGGTGGTGGAAATGACACATTATTTGTTTAATATTAAAATAATAAATATTGTATTAAAAGTAAAAATATAAAAAGATAGAAGGAATGTTTCCTTTAAATAATTATTTTATTAGACATTTTTTATAAAATAAATTATTAGAGACTATTTTTAATAGGGGTTATTGTTGAAAACATCCTCCTTAAACTCTCTAATTGTTTTTTTATGCCTTCAATAATCTTATTTATAAAAAAATGCCTAATGAAATAATTATTTATAGAAAACATCCCCTTTATATTTTCTATACCTTTATTAATTCCATCACATGCGCGCGTCCGTGAAATTTTTTTAAAATCGTCATAACTAATTCAAAAAAAAATCAGAAAATTAAAAAAAAAAAATTTTGAATAAATCTAATTAATATTTACGTCTATGAATTTTTTTGATTTTTTTTGAATTTTTTTAATTTTTTCGAATTTTTTTAATTTTTTTTTCGCAGACACGGAATTCCATGTTTTAAACATGGAATTCCATGTTTTAAACCGTGAAATAAACATGAAATTCCATGTTTTAAACATGAAATTCCATGTTTCAAACATGAAATTCCATGTTTCAAACATGTAAAACATGGAATTTCGTATCTGCGAAAAAAAAAATTAAAAAATCAAAAAATTCAGAAAATTCCGAAAAAAATCATAGACGTAAATATTAATTTGATTTATCCAAATATAATTTTTTTTGATTTTTTTGATTTTTTTTTAATTAGTTATGACGATTTTAAAAAAATTTCACGGACGCGCGCGTGTTTATTAGTTTTTTTCTTATTTTTTAATTGTTAATTATAAAGGGCTGTTTTCAATAAATATTTTTTTCTAGGCACCTTTTTCTAAATAAGTTTTTTAATAGGCATCAATCAACAATTGGCTCTTTTTAATAATTAGTTACTTTTATTAGGTTTTTTTAACAAACCCCCCATATATACGGGTTTTTGACAAACAAAACCCCAAACAAAACCCATTGTCAATATTGTAGATCTAATACAGTATCTGAAGAACAATGCAACGTTTAAATATTGTAGAATATTGTTAATCAAACTTTTTGGCAACATATGATTTATATATATATATATATATATATATATATATATATATATATATATATATATTCATAAAATATCATAATTGTTTTTAAATATATATTATAATTTTACTTTTCTTTTTCATATTGATATTTACAATTACAATGGTATCAAACTGTTTAATAATATGGAAGCTGTTTGGGAGACATATCTGTGATAAAAAAAGACAAAAAAAAAAAAAATGTACAATGCCTTACTTGCCTTTTATGAGAAAATAAATGGCAGCTGTGGTGAAAAGGAATTAAAACTAGCGTGAAATAATCTAAACACGATTCAAGATTTCGAATGAAGCTTGGGTATCAGGTTACTAAGAACCTTCTTGCTAAAAATCCTCTCAAAAACTTGTGTTCTTGATGCCTTTTGAGGATTTCCGAACTGTATGTTAAAATATAGATCTCAAACCTCCATGTTGGAGCCCCCTAGATACAAATGCTCTCTTATATAAGAGACTAACTCACAACACCGATCCTTTAATCTCCACCATATTATAATATCATAGTAAAGATACAGACAGAGATGATGCGATAAAAGACACATGTGGTTAGCTATCCTCAGATGATCTCATAACGGTGTGGCGTTATGACCTGTTTGACCAGTAATGTATAGGGGTATCATTTTAGACCATTTTCAGATTTCAGAATTTACAGTATAGTCTTCAAGTTAGAGTGCTCAGGCCCCAATTATAAAAAAACCTTTAAATTTATTTGTAAATACTATATAACCATTGCATCAACACTCATAATTGGAAACTTTTAAAGTAGAAACTACTAACATTAAAGTATCAATCAATATTCAAGGAGATTGATAACTCCATGTTACTTGCTACATGCATATTGCCCGATAAAAGGTGAAAGTTTTCCCCTTTCTAGTGACTTGATAAACATCTTAAGCCATACAATAAGTCCTTATATATACAAATTACATTAGTATTACTAAACACGTGATTCGATTATGAAATCTTCAACTTTAGAAGAAGAAAATAGGATGATCAAAGGTTCCTGATCTGACAGTTCATGTTAGAATCATCTACTCGGTGATAAGCATCTCGACATCATAAATAGGACCTGAGTGCTGTATTTAGCAAAAAACAAATCACATGGAATCAAAAATAATTATTTAAAAACTAATACTACATAAAACATGTAAAAGGTTATCAATGTTCCTCTACAAATGTATTTATAATTTAAGGAGCAAACTTCACTATAGTCACGATAATACTCTTGAATTTGATTTTCTTTCTCCATATTCCCAAAGTTATATCAATAGACTAGCACTATTAATGTGAATAAACATATACTCTATTACAACATATTTATGAATCTAAATTTATATTTTGGATCAATTGAACCATTGGTCCTTGATACTTTTGAAACATGGGTATATATGGGTATTTAGCATAACACGAGGACCAGTGGTTTTATTTACCCTTATGATTTCGTGGGTACAACTTAATTTCTTAACTTTATATCTAGATTTACCTAAAAGTCAATAAGACATCTGGATCGATCTAAGTTGTGAGATCAAGTAAACTAGCGAACTAACTTGAAAAAACTAGTAAACATTAGCTAGATTAATATGAATCAACCCATCAAAATGAAGAAGTATTATTTACCTGAAAAACTTGCCTCAAAGAGTGTCCACAAGAAGCCAAGGCCTTGTCTTGGCAAGAACGAACAGTTTGAAACTGACCAACATCAAGTTTCTTGTTAATAATCCCAACCTGAAAGTAAATGTTATCGGAAGGTGGAAAATCAACTTTGATCTCATCAACATCCAACCAAAACAAGAATTTTTTAACTTGAATTCCATTTAAATTAGAGATTGATCCTATAGTTAGCTTCCCAGTAATCTTTTGTTCATAATAAACCAGATAATCAAATTGAATATAGCAAGATTTCTCTAAGTGAACTTCAAAGGTTCCATCTTTGTCAAGTGTGTAAGATTTGACCGAGCTTGGTAAGAGACCACTTGGTAACCCGAATTTTGGTAAGATTTCGTATACTGTGGGTGGCTGCTCGTTAGATGATAGTGAAGATGAGAAGAGGGTTAATATGATTAGGAGTAGGAAGCCCAGTTGGGGGTTTGGATTGTAAGCCATAGTGGTAGTTATGGTGGTGGTGGTGGCGGCGGTGATGGTGTATCTCTTTGTTTTGGAGAAGTCTTCAGCTTTACGAGTATCTGAAGTGATATTATAGATGTTGGCTCTTCAATACTACCCCTGTCTCCTATTTGTTGGGGGAAAAAAGGAAATGAAATAAATGAACGAAGAAATAAAAATAGCTTGTTGACCAGTCACGCTGAAAGTTACAGTATAAACTTGGAACTTACTATATTACTATAATTAATAGGTTGTTTTAACGTTTTATATTATAATTAATATTTTAGACACTACTAATTACTCATAATAACTCATGTTTCATTTTGAGTAATGATATATACAATATACCACCCAAAGTCATACATTTAGTATGGATTGACAATAAATTGTTAATTTCTTTATTTTTTTAATTTGATTAACGATTTATTTCAACTAATTCACATCAGAGATAGTAATGGGGTGATATATACTATCATTATTCTTTCATTTTTTAATATAAAAATAATGATAAATTTCATTTCTTTTTATGTTATCATTTTATTATTTTTTATATATAATTTGATTTTTTAGTGAAAAATAAAAAAAGAACTAGTTAAAGTAAAGAAAAGAAATTATTGAGTTATGTAAATTAAGGGTGCACAACCGGAACCCAAACCCGCCCACCCGCCCAAACCGACCCAAACCGGGCCCAAAAAAACCAAAACCGAATGCTACCCGAGCCCATTGGAACCCATTTCTTAAATGTGTTTACTTTCATGACTTAGACTTTGTTCATGCTAAAACCTTTATTACTCCTCCTAGATGTGGAATAGCCTTGTTAAAGGTAGGAATTTTTTTATGAATCATGGAATCAAAGTGTTGATGGAAAAAATACTATGATGTGGGAAGATAAGTGGGTTGGTATCCCCCTTACTAAACCTCTGCACTATAGTGAAGAGTCTGATTTCCCTAAATTTGTAGCTAATTTGTTTTACCCTCAGTACTAAAATATGGAGAATATATTTCGTCAAGTCCCTCTTTCCTCTTGATCAAACGGGACATATCCTTAAAATGCATATTCCTTGGACTGATCAGAATGGTAAATGCATCTGGCACGTAAGTCATCATGGGAAATACTCTTGTAAATCTGGGTACATATACGCACTTAATGCATTAAAACATCTATCCCCCTATTCCCAGCTTCTCATACGTGGTTGAACAACTCCTCTTCAAACAAATTTGGTCTTCTCTTATGCCTCCTAACCTCAAATTCTTTTTATCGAGAGTTTTCATGAATGTTATATCTACTTAAAAGAATAAGTTCATTAGAAAATGTGCTCCATTTGACTTTGTGTAGGATCTGTTTAAAAGAGGACGATATTGTAAAACATATCCTCCTGAAATATGAGTGGACTAAGAAGTAATGGTGTTTATACTCTTTGCATTGTGGCATACCTTTGAATTATTGTACAAATAGACTTTTGGCTGAATTACATGCCTTCGTTGTTCCCTTCTGAATATACTAAAGCCTCAGACTTATTGAATATAATTGTTTGTATATGGTCTATCTGGCATGTTAGAAATAAGTTTGTGTTTGATAACTTTCTTATTTTCTATGACAAATATGCGTAATTGTTTTAGAGATATCATCCATGGTTTTGCCCACTCAGTCAAAGTCCCCTCCAGTTTTGATGTTGGAGCCTTACTATTGAAAGCGCGCTAATGATAGTAAAGGACCAAATTTCTTCCAACATTGTCACTGAAACTGATGCAGTAACTGTTCTTCAAATAATCATGTGTCCTAGTCTCGCATGTCCATGGGAATGGGCTTATTCCAGATGACATTAGAAGAATTGCTGAAATATATATAGAAATAGAGAACTATAACATAAATTGTGCACTAGTCTTGTTCAATAAAGAGACACTCAGAATTACTCAAGTGATCCAGTACACTTCTTCACCATCAAACTTTGCTCACAGACATAGCTCTCCAACAAGATTAAGGAGAAAAAAAAAGAAAAATAAAATTCATAAATTAAGTGAAAAGTGCAGTAATACAACAATCCTCTACTATTATGATTTGAAAAGCAACAAGCAGAATTTAGCTTCTGCAGAATCAATATCAGACTCTCATATATCATCCTTAATCAAAGAAAGAACAGAGTAAGGGTAGAACAAACTTGCTATCCCTTTATATGTTTATTTTCACCAATATCAAAATGCAAAAGAAAAGAAAATGAAATCTAAAGATAATTGGTCTTATAGAATTTGTTGAGGAAATTGGAGTTTCCCTGATCCTCAGGAAATTGGTCCTGCACAAGTCCTTCAGTACCCACAACATACTGTCCAATAATATGATGCCTCTGTTTTGATTGATCCACAACATTCTTCAACTCTTCCATACCCTTAAATAGCAACAAGTCTATCACCTGCACATTTACATTTAAACATATGATATATTAAATAAATTAATTACATTAACATTATGACATTAGAATATACCTTGGGGTTAGTTACATGAGCATTCTTTCGAACTTGAGCTGCTACATTGGAGCGGAGTTGAGCTGGGTTAACAACATCATACAAGTTGTAAATCTCCATTACTTCAGGGATTGATCTACAAGCCAACCTGAAGAATTCAAAGGTTCGTTTTCGTGCTTCTTCTAGACTTGTTGAGCTTGGTGGGACCCTAAATTGCTTCAGCATTTGAGCCATTTTTCAACCTTTATTTTATTTTATCTTCTTTTCCTTCTTTCTCTTCTGTCACGCAGGGAAATCACCATAAGAATTGGTACAAAAGCAAACACTTTAAACATTTCCTGTAAAACTTCTACTTTTTCCCAAAAATTAAACAAAAAGATTTTCTTTTTGTAGCAATTACCAAACCTTAATCCAGCCTTTATACCTGGAAACACTAATGTAATGACTTAAACTAAGGGGACACTAATTTTCTTTGCACCCGATCCTAACCCAAGCCAAGAGCATAATAACAGTTTTGTTCACCATAGTACTATAATGATGACAATAATCTTGAATTGGGTGTTAAATTTGATACGATTTGGGGATTTATTTATATGTTAAGTGAAGCTAAAATTAGCAAAAGGTAACCAGATTCAATTGAAATTTTAACAAATTAAAACACCCAAATAGATGAAAATGCAAGATTACTGGTGAGATTTTTTAACAGCTGTGTCAAAGAACTATTATTTGAAATGCATCAAATGGTTAATGAAAGACGAAAGCATAGAGGGAAAGATCGATCGATAGAGACAGAGAGAGCATACCAGAAGCCGGAAGGCAGGAACAGCAAGCAGCGATCTGAATGGTTTGGTCTTTGCGTATTGAGGTTTATTTTGAAAAGATAAATCGAAATAGTGTTTCGACCAAAAAAAAAAACGAAATACTGAGATACTAAAAAAAAAAAAAACGAAATACTGAGATACTAAAAAAAAAAATAGAAAATCGGTTTTACTAATTTTATTTCGTTTCGTCGAGATAGCCTCCACATTTTGGCAGATTTTCTGTTTTTTTTTTTTTTCGAAAAGGCAAACAAAATAAAACATCTCAAATATCGGCACATCAATCTATCTTTATATTTGAGAGTAGAACGTCCACCTCAATGTATATTTTTATCCCGGTTCTCCACGTAGCCTCCTAGCAACTTGATCAGCTTGTGTGTTGAAACGTCGAGTGAGGTGGTGGAAAGGCACATGTCCAGCCTGGTCAGCCACATCCACAATCTTTTTCACCGTCGACCGCATTGACCAGTTACCTTCTAACGGTACCCAATACCTTGACCAGTCTTAAGGTTATTAAAAAACACAGTCTTCGTATCACCTGGAAACTCCTTGCACAACTCCAAAGCTTCCAGCATTGCAGTCGTTTTTCCTTTCATGGATGATTCTCCATAAATAAATTTAGAGTGCCTCGTCCAAATCCCTGTTCTCTTATACCAACTAATCACCCTTATCCCCATTGGTTTCCATCGTTTTGTAAATGATGCGTCACATGTGAAAATTAAATTGGTGTCATGATGATTCATCATGTCCTGACTATTTCTATATTACCCTTCATTGCACCCCCACCCCTCCCCATGTGGTTACATTTCCACCCGTTCAATCGGTGCCAAAGAGCTGGGTCATTGTAGTGTTAGTTGACCAAATGACTGAATTTGCGTCAGCTCTATCGTTTTCATAGAAAGCCTTTATTTTTGCTTTCCATATATTGCATAACATGTTCATAATATATGTCATACTAACGTTTGGGGACGATCCCCTTTCTCAGATGCTTCATAAATCCTCAATATTCAGTCACCCAAAACTCAATTGTACTCTGGATCAATGCCGAGTTGTAACGAGGATCCCACCCACTAGTAGGTATAAGTGAACCACCGATTCCGTTAACTCCTGACACCAATAACAACTCGCATCCTTCGCATAATGCCTCTTCAGAAGTTTATTCTTGGTCAGAACTGTATTCCTGCATATTTTCGAGATAAAATTCCTAACTTTCGTTGATAAATTTGATTTCTAGAGCTCTAATCTATGTAATTTTACCTCGATCAATGTTTTTGGTGATCTGTCAATTTCCATGTTAGTTAAGACCTTATATCCTGTCTTTGTAGAGTATTCTCCAGATGTCATGTGAGGCCATATAAAACGTCCTGACTAGTTTCTTTGCGAAATCTGGACTCTAGATATTTCTAGGATAATTGGAGTCGAAAAAATATTATTTAACGTTTCTGAGTCTACTCATCATTATCAGTATGCATCAGTTCTGTGACTTTATTGATAGTGGTATGTTGTTGCTTTTTTAGTTTCCAGTTTGTTCTCAGCCATTTGTGATTCCAATCGTGGTTGTTCTCTCGACAAATTGCATTAGACATTCCTGTTTAATTAAATCCCTTCCTTCGAGAATACTTGCCCATGACAAGGACCTGCTCTGTCGAAGTTTATCAAGAAAATCACATTTAGAAAAATAGACACTTTTCATATACGGTCTGCCAAAACTCTGGTTTTTGCAAGATTCGCCAAGCTTGCGCAACAAAGTCGTATTCATCCTCTTGAAGTCTCTAAAGCCCAGAACACCCAATACCTTGGCGGTTGTCATCTTTTCCCATGCAACCCCGTGAATTTTCCTCTTCTCAGCTGGATTCCACCAAAATTTTGCAATTATGGACGCATGTTTTTTTGCAGAAAATCATTTAAAAAGAGAAAATGGACATTGCATATCCTGGAATTGCTTGCAACACCACTTTAATTAACACTTCCTTGCCTCTTTCTAACAGTATATTTTCTTTTTATCCTTGATATTTTGGATGGGTTGGCTAGGTTGTTGTGTATTTTTCCATGTTTTTGTTTATGTGATTATGTATTGATGGTTGTGATAGGTTGTGGTAATAATTTTAAAATACTTTTGCTATTTTGGATGGTATTGGATGGGTTGTGATAGTTGTCATGGTTTTTTTTCATGTATTGTTGTTTTGAATGTTTATTGTTGGGTATGGTAGTTTGTTTTAGAGTATTGCATTGAAAAGTGTATATAACCATTATGAGTAAATACACTCGTAGTTCCCTGTACTTTAACTGAATTGACAACTTACCCCCTCGATCGTATAAATTGCAAATTTACCCCCTAACTTTTGTTTTTGCGACTCGGTACCCCCTGATGACGGATGCCGTCCAATTTCTCTGTCATGTGCGATTTTTAATCATTTTTTATTGTTAAAAAACATTTTAAATTATTTCATATCATTTCCTTTATATTAGAAAGGGTAAGATGGGTAGTTCTTAATTAACTAACTAATTATTACCCTAGGGTAATTTTGAAGAGGGTGTAAAGGTTTGTGCGCTCATATTTAAGAGACATAAGGAGGTCTAGTGGAGGAGATGAAATCCTACGTGTGCTCATACCTTAGGTAGTGGTACCATGCTAAGAAGGCCAAGCCACTCTAAATCTCGTGTTTGCCTTATTTTCCTCATCTCCTTGATTTCTTGCATGCATTATGTTTGATATTATGTCTAACCCATAACTAGTTATCTTGTGTTGCATTATAAGTAATTTCTCTTTTACCTAAATAGATTTTTGTCAAAAGCCCTTTGCTAAACCTAAGTATCCACGAAGTGTTTGTCAAAATGCCCTAATGAGTTTTTTACTAATAGTTTGCATAATTTCTTATACTTGAATTAGTTAAATTTATTGATCATGATTTTTAGAGGATAATTTTTATTTGGCCATTGTCTTATTCAACCCTTTTTAGGACTAGTTCTTGGGTTTTAGTGAGGTTGTGAGAGAAGTTTGAGTAATTAGTATAATTTGAATCCCGACTAGTGTTGTTATACCTAACCCTCTTGCCAAGTGACTTAGCACATGTATGTGAAATGGTGACAAATTATTGTTCCAATTTAGCCCCTAATCACTAGAGTAAACTCGTTAGTCTTTAAAATTTACTTTTGTTAGTGGTAATTGTATTTGCATCGTTAGTTTGTAAACTAGACTTGATTCCCACTTTTCCCTTTATTTTGTTGCATTCACACAATAGATTTGGATTACTTACAATAATAACAAGCTCTTCTTGTCGTACGATCCTATAATTTTTTTATTTTATTACTTGTGCGACTCATGCACACTTCCACATGGTTGTGAAATGCCAACACTTACGCACTGCAACACTTTTTCTTCTTCTTATTTTTCTTCTAGCCATACCAAACCGAGGACTTCATATCTTCCTTGGAGTTCTATTCACTATTCAAAACTTATTTCATCTTATGTGTATGTAGAGAATGCGTTGTAAATGGAGTGACCAACCTTTTGTTATATCTTGTTTTTCTTGTCTCCGGTCGTACATTGCTTTTTCCAATATGTAGAAGGGTAATCTCTAGCTTTCTTCCACGCGTTGTGACTTCACCTCCCCTTTCATAAAATTTGGAATCTAGCCTCCACAGACGAACACAATCTAGGACCTACCATTATTGTACAGAAAAATAAACGACATTATGTTAGAAACGTAAAAGATGACAATAACTACTAACAATCACACATTTATTTGTAATTACCCATTACATGGTTTAGCAAAAACATGTCAGCGTGTGAATGCTTCGACACATAAGTTTATTTATAGATGGGTAAAACCATATCCATATGATTGGAATTTTATGAATCCATGAATCAACGTACCAAAATCTACAAAATTAACACAACCCAAACCCATAAATTACTATTGCATTGCTATACACAAACAATATTATATGTAAACGGGTAAAATTGCATCTATATATTATAAATAAGATTCTATCCATTCACAACCTACCTGTTATAAAACCAACAATCCATATAATTTACACCTTTCATTTTAGCTATAAGCCTATAGAAATCTACCCGATGAATTCCATTAAAAAAATACAACAACAAATAAACACCATCAATCATTAACCATCACACCCCTAACCAGTTGGGTTAGCTCAACTGGGCAGAGATTTGCCATTTCTTCAGCACTTAAAGGAGAGGCTCATAGTTCGAATCCCCTCCCCAACGGGTGTAAAGTGAGAGTTACAAGGCTCGAACCCCTCCCTGAACATGGGTAACCTAGTTCTGATTTACCATGAGAATATACATGGGGAGACATGTATATCTCCATGGGATTAGTCGGATGCGCGCAATCTAGCCTGGATCACCCATATAACAAAAAAATAACATCACACCCCTAAAACCATAATTTTTTTCAATATTTCTACACATTATCAATGAGTTGTATGAAAGGGTTCAAAATTTTACCTTAGAAAAACTATGAAGAAATGGTTTCGAAATTGACAATGCCACCTCCAATAAACTCGCGCATGGAGGAACATTTGCATTCCATGTTTGCATAGGATTCGGTTGAAAATCACGCCTAAAACACAGACTTTTCAAATAAAGGAGATTTTTATCGTTGACAGAGAAATCTGAGTGTTTTATACAACACGAGATTTATGTGTGTTCACAGATTTTGTTATTTAATGACAATTTTGTCGTTTATAGGATACCATCATTATCCGAAATCCAACAAATTTATCCCTTACCTATTTAGAAAAAGTCAATAAGGCGACTTCCTTTTATATTTTATCCATGAATGCGAAACTTATATATACATGTTGGTTGACTTTTTGTGAGCTGCGGTTTTTTCTGGAGGATAAGTAACCAGGTAATTACGTGTATAGATGAATAGAAATATCCTAAAGTGTCGTTTGATTCTCAAGTAATAAGTACTAAATATTGGATAAATAAAATACCTTATTGATCTAGAATATGAGAGCCACTTTGGACTCAAAATTATTTTGATTCCAATAAAATTTGATCCCAGAACCTTATTGATCTTAGAATATTTTTCTAATATACTATTATTACCAAAAAATAAAACTTTAATCTTAAATTAATATAATTCTACGTGCACACACATTTTATTTACACTATCCAATTTTGAAAGTCAAAGCTTGTCTGGTTTATTGCTTAGAGTTTAGGAATTTTGATAAAAAGAAAAAAGAAAATAGAAATTGAGTAAAAATACACATTTCGATAGTTACTATTTCTGTTACATTGATTTTCTCAACCACTTCTCACTCACTCTCCTTTCACTTCCCACTCACTCTACCCCACCTTTAGAACGACGCCGTAGGAAGAAAGGATGAGCTCAGATCAGCCGGCGGCGACAAGCGCCAGCACTCATGGTAACCTTGATGAGCAGATTTCTCAACTTATGCAGTGCAAGCCCTTGTCCGAGCAAGATGTAAGTTTTATTCAGAATAATTATCAAATGTTAGATCTGTTAGCTCACTTCTGTCCCATGTGTAATTGTTATTATAGGATTGAATTTTTATTGATCTGAATTTTTTTTGGGTCTATGAACTGCAAGAATTGGATGATCTAGGGTTTTTTGGTATCAGATCTATGTAGTTATCGAAGTAAAAAGTTGAAATCTTTGCCTTCATTTCTGTTAATTAGGGTTTTAACTTTCAACTATTATGTTGTCATCAGATGTGGAAGGAAATATACATATAATCACTCTAATAGGAGAATTTGTAATAGGCTTGATGTCCTCCAAATCTTAACTTAGCTGATCTCTTATGATTATACCTCAAATTTGTAAATGTTGGAGTATTTGATAAATTGAGCAATAAAATGGGCACCACTAACTTACCAAAAATATTTGTATTTGATTTTGATCCTGCTGATTGTTATGGAATGTACACTAAGCTCTGTGTAATTATTATTATTAGCGATAACACGACCTTCACTAAAGCTTCAATATATTGAATCAATTTCCCTTTTCAACTTAGTTTCGAAGATGTACATGTCAGCAAACCCTGAATTTGTTGTATATTACAGTATCATATTTATTATGTATTAGTGTTGGGGTAATAGAATCATTCATCCCTTAGTTATGCGAAATAGTCAAATGTACCCGTGTCTCAAAAAGTAACAAATATTCTCTTGTACTCGTATGTGCTTTGACATGGTATATACTTTTTTCTATCTTAAGCGTTTTCTCGTGATTTAAATATCTCTTTTATACTATCATTTGTCTGTTATTGGAAATAAAACTCACGCGAATTTTAGGTGAGAGGCTTATGCGAGAAGGCGAAAGAGATATTAATGGAGGAAAGCAATGTGCAGGTTTGACACTGTCTCATAAGAGTTTCACATATTATGATTTAAATACTGTATGAGTTTATTAACCGAGTGTTCCTTTGTGTAGCCTGTGAAAAGCCCTGTGACTATTTGTGGTGATATTCATGGACAATTCCATGATCTTGCTGAGCTTTTCCGAATTGGTGGAAAGGTACTAATTTTTTCTTTCTTTTTCTATTCAATTTTATTAATATTTTATTCATAATTGTTTCTTATTATATTTTGTCAGTGCCCGGACACAAATTACTTGTTCATGGGAGATTATGTTGATCGTGGTTACTACTCAGTTGAAACTGTAACCGTAAGTTTACAAATCATATCTTTAATGTCAAGTTATCATTACTTAAATTTAGGTGGGTCCATTATAATAATTATACGCATTTATTTCAGCTTTTGGTGGCTCTTAAAGTGCGGTATTCTCAGCGAATTACTATTCTAAGAGGAAATCATGAAAGTCGTCAAATTACTCAAGTCTATGGCTTCTACGATGAATGTCTCAGAAAGTAAGTTATTTTTTTTTTACAAATAATATTAATAAAAGAAAAATTATATTAAAATCATTTTACAGATATGGTAATGCTAGTGTTTGGAAGACCTTTACTGATCTATTCGACTATTTTCCTCTCACAGCCTTGGTTAGTATTATATTTTCTTTCAACATTTTGAAATCACGATTAATTTATTTTATTATTAAAAATTTGTAGGTTGAGTCGGAGATATTTTGTCTCCATGGTGGATTATCACCTTCTGTTGAAACACTTGATAATATTCGTAACTTTGATCGTGTACAAGAAGTACCTCATGAGGGGCCCATGTGTGATCTCTTATGGTCTGACCCTGATGATCGATGTGGTTGGGGTATTTCTCCTAGGGGTGCTGGTTATACTTTTGGCCAAGTAAATAAATTACTATATATTTTTTCATTTTTCTTTTTTTCCTTTTAAATATGAAAAGTTGTTAATGGTAATTTTTAAATTTTACAGGACATATCTGAGCAATTCAACCGTACTAATAACCTGAAGCTCATCGCTAGAGCTCATCAGCTTGTGATGGAAGGTTTCAATTGGGCTCATGTAAATAACCTTTCTAAACTATTATACTTTTTTTTTTATTATAGTTTTATGTAAATGAATTTGAATAAATTTGTTGGGTTTTGTAGGATCAGAAGGTGGTTACGATTTTCAGTGCACCGAATTACTGTTACAGGTGCGGGAACATGGCTTCGATTTTGGAAGTTGATGATTGCCAAGGACATACGTTTATACAGGTCAGAAAATCTATCTTTTTTTAATTGCTCATATGGCCCCTAAAGGATGGTTTAATAATGAAGGATTTGTGAAATTGCAGTTTGAGCCAGCTCCAAGGAGGGGTGAGCCAGATGTTACGCGAAGAACACCGGATTATTTCCTATGATGTGTCTGAATAGTGTTGCTGAATCATTTAAGTGGTGGGGTCATGTGTTGAGAGAGATCTTAAGGAGGGGCAGAAAAGTAAATTACAGAAATGGCATGGAGCTGGCAAAACAAAAACAAGACAAAACAAAACAAAACAATCGTGTGTGTTCCTTTTTTTTGTTTATACTTTGGTCCCTCTTCTAGGGAACTGGAAATTTAATTTCCGTCAGATAGTTACTTTATTTTCTTTTAGAACGTGTTGAATTGGGGTGTGATGAGATGATTTTCTGTAGAGCAAATATTTATAAATTTTTCCATTTAATGTGTGCTTTAATTATTTCACTCCTAAGTCCTAACCAAGTGCAGGAATTGAGTATTTATTGGGGGTACCTACACAAAAAGAATCATTAAACTCTGACTCGAAATTGTATGCTCCAAACTTAGATTAAACGTGGAAAGCCAGAACATCAAATATTGTTTTTTAAATTTTAGATTGTCCTTAGCCAACAAGTGTATTTAATCAGATGATTATGTTAATTGTCTTCCAAGCAATAGACCTAGACACCTAGGTTTGATTCTAGGTATACGTAGTTCTAGTTTTTTTGTTTCATCATGCAAACACTGCATTTTTTGGGATTTGTATGTTCCCAAATCTCAATAATTTTTCATTTGCTTAAAAAGTTTCTACTTCAGTTGAGGACAATTATATAGTACTAGATTACTCAATCAAAAAAGCGTTTGTAATCCAACGATTATGCTAACTGTCTTTCAAGCAATAGTTACAGGTTTAAAACTTGACATACGTAGTTATACTCTTTAATGACTTCAATTCTTTCTAAGGTGTTGATCATTTTTGTTTTCCAAAAAATTTCCTATCTTCATCTAAAGACATTTACCTACTTTAATAGTATCCGGTCCAACACGCATTTGCAGTCAAACAATTACGATAATTGTCTTCTAAACAATAAACCAATAAATCCATGTTTCCATTTTCATTTGAAGACATGTAACTACTCGTAGAATATTCATCACAACAAGCGTTTGTAATCTAACAGTTAGGATAATTGCTTAAAACAATAATCCAGGGTTTGATTCATGGACATAGTAGATGTAAAACTAGTTTTTATATTTAAATATCCAATGTTGTGTGCAGAGGCGGCCTTTGGGCAAAGCCACCAAAGCCACCGATTTGGGCCCCACTTTTCTATTTTATAGAGAAAGGCCAACTTTTATCGAAACAGTTCTTTTTTTAGTTACAAAAGGCCCAAAAAAAATCTTACTTTAGGTAACTAAGCAAATTTTAGTTTCTTGGGCCGGCCCTGGTTGTGTGCCTTTGTGGAATTTACGCGCTCCCTAAAGTCTTGTTCATATTTTATTTGTTCGAAAAAGTTTCAATCGTCATTTAAATATATTTAGATAGTTCTAGAGCATTCGACCCAACCTACATTGGTAGTCCAACAATTATGATAATTTAACAACCAATAGAATAGTATTAGAGTATTTGAACAAATAAGAGTTTGTAGTCCAATGGTTAGGATACTGGCCTTTCAAATAATAAACATCAGGCCAACACTTGAAAAACGTAGATTTAGTTTTGTATGTTTAAATATTCAAGCACTGCGTTCCTTTTAGGATTTTCACGCTCCAAGTCTCATGCATTATTTGTTTTTTTTATAAATTTCTAATCTTCATTTAAAGAAATTTAGCTAGTTCTACTGTATCCAACCCAACATGCGTTTGCACTCCATTGTTTATGATAATTTCTTTCCAAGCAATATACCCGGATTCGCATCTTCGTTTGTAGACATGTAACTAGTCCAAAATTATAAATAATAATAAGCGTTTGTAGTTCAACGGTTAGGATAACTGCCTTCCAAGCAGTAGACCCGGGTTTGACTTCTGGCAGATGCAAATTTTCTATTCAGAGGATCACCTTTTGATTTCAAAAAGTCAATTATGATCTAATATTATTGAGGAGGATGGAGTTAAAAAGACGTCAAGGTCTGGATGAGATCAATGTTGCGCATTGAGAATCACCTCTTTTGATTTTGATAGGGACATGGATGAGATCAATTTTGAGCATTGAGATCACCCTCTAGCAGATCAAGACATAGAAATTAATGATGTAATGAGTTTTGATGAAATAGTTTAGGATTGTGGGGTTCATGTGATGTGGGACTCAGGGTGCTCAGTATATATGCATCACGATATCCCGCCACCCAACCTAGGCAACCAACACTTGTAATATTAAAAGCGTTTGTAGTCCAACGGTTAGGATAATTGCCTTCCAAGCAATAGACCCGGGTTCGACTCCCGGCAGACGCAAATTTTCTATTCAAGAACGTTTTCGGATGCCAATTATGATCTAATGGGTATTGAGGAGGATGGCCTTAAAAAGGCGTCACCCTCTAGCAGGTCAAGACATAGAGATTAATGATGTAATTAGTATTGATGAAATAGTCCTAGACTGTGGGGTACATGTGATGTGGGACTCAGGGTGCTTAGTATGGGTACATGTGATGTGGGACTCAGGGTGCTTAGTATACATGCATCACGATTTCCCACCACCCAACCTAGGCAACCAACACCCAACATATTAATAAGCGTTTGTAGTCCAACGGTTAGGATAATTGCCTTCCAAGCAATAGACCCGGGTTCGACTTTCGGCAGACGCAAATTTTCTATTCAAGAACGTTTTCGGATGCCAATTATGATCTAAATTTTCTATTCAGGAACGTTTTCGAAAACCAATTATGAATTAAATTTTCTATTCAGGAACGTTTTTGAAAACCAATTATGATCAAATGGTTATTCAGGAGGATGGAGTTAAAAAGGCGTCAATGTTTGGATGAGATCAATGCTGAGCATTGATCACCTCTTTTGATTTTGATAGGGACATGGATGAGATCAATTTTGAGCATTGAGATCACCCTCTAGCAGGTCAAGACATAGAGATTAATGATGTAATGAGTATTGATGAAATAGTTTAGGACTGTGGGGTTCATGTGATGTGGGACTCAGGGTGCTCAATATACATGCATCACGATATCCCGCCACCCAACCTAGGCAACCAACACTTGTAATATTAAAAGCGTTTGTAGTCCAACGGTTAGGATAATTGCCTTCCAAGCAATAGACCCGGGTTCGACTCCCGGCAGACGCAAATTTTCTATTCAAGAACGTTTTCGGATGCCAATTATGATCTAATGGGTATTGAGGAGGATGGCCTTAAAAAGGCGTCACCCTCTAGCAGGTCAAGACATAGAGATTAATGATGTAATGAGTATTGATGAAATAGTCCTAGACTGTGGGGTACATGTGATGTGGGACTCAGGGTGCTTAGTATACATGCATCACGATTTCCCACCACCCAACCTAGGCAACCAACACCCAACATATTAATAAGCGTTTGTAGTCCAACGGTTAGGATAATTGCCTTCCAAGCAATAGACCCGGGTTCGACTTTCGGCAGACGCAAATTTTCTATTCAAGAACGTTTTCGGATGCCAATTATGATCTAAATTTTCTATTCAGGAACGTTTTCGAAAACCAATTATGAATTAAATTTTCTATTCAGGAACGTTTTTGAAAACCAATTATGATCAAATGGTTATTCAGGAGGATGGAGTTAAAAAGGCGTCAATGTCTGGATGAGATCAATGCTGAGCATTGATCACCTCTTTTGATTTTGATAGGGACATGGATGAGATCAATTTTGAGCATTGAGATCACCCTCTAGCAGGTCAAGACATAGAGATTAATGATGTAATGAGTATTGATGAAATAGTTTAGGACTGTGGGGTTCATGTGATGTGGGACTCAGGGTGCTCAATATACATGCATCACGATTTCCCACCACCCAACCTAGGGAACCAACACCTGATATATTAATAAGCGTTTGTAGCCCAACGGTTAGGATAATTGCCTTCCAAGCAATAGACCCGGGTTCGACTCCCGGCAGACTCAAATTTTCTATTCAGGATGGAGCATTGAGGATCACCTCTTTTGATTTTGATAGGGACATGGATGAGATTGATGCTGAGCATTGAGATCACCTTCTACCATGTCAAGACGTATAGATTAATGATGTATAATGAGTACAAATTCTGTCCATAAAAAGAGTAGTTTAAGTTATTGGAAGCCTCCTAGAACTCAAATTTTGACCTTATGGGAAGCTTTTTAGAACTCAGATTTTGAGCATTGAGAAGCTTCCCATAATTCACTGTTCTTTAAAAAAGACAGTGCCTTTTACGAGATAGTGGATAAGTCTGCAGGGGTTTATTGAGCATTAACCCGGATAATTGCCTTTCAAGTAATAGACATAGGTTCGACTCATGAAAAATGTAGTTCTAGTTTTGTGTGTTTCAAAATCCAAGTCATGCATTCCCTTTTAGGGATTGCTTTTCCCTTAAAGTCTGATTCATTTTTTTTTGTTCAAAAAGGTTACAAATTTTCATTTATAGACAATTGGAAAGTCTAAGGGTATCCGAACCAGCACGACTTGCAGTCCAATAGTTACGATAATTTCTTTCCAAGCAATAGACCCGGGCCATCTTTATTTTAGACATGTAATTAGTTCTAGAGAATCGACCATAACAAGTATTAGTAGTCCAATAGTTAGGATAATTTTCTTCCAAACAATTGATATGGGTTTGACTCTTGGGAGACTCAATTCTAATATCATAAGTTTTAATATCCAAGAACTATGTGACCTTGTGAGACTTGCATTCTCCTTAAAATCTCATTCATTTTCAATTTGATAAATAAGGTTTCAATATTTATTTAAAGACATTTAGCTAGTTCTCTAGTATATGACCGATATGAGTTTGTAGTCCAACAATTATGATATTTTTCTTCCAAGCAATAAAAACAGGTCCCCATATTTATTTGAAGCTATGTAACCAAATAATATGGTAGAAATGTCAATTATCTAGAACACCTTATCTTGATTTTATGCACTTTTTGGTTATTGCATTTTTTACATATATAAGTTGAATTCCATCCCCTTGGCGGAAAATGAGCTGTAGAAGGTGATATTGTAGCTAATTTTAGAAGTTAATAAATTTTAAAAGTTGTTAAAAAGAAGATTGGACCTTAAACTGAAATGAAAAGACTTAAGATGGACCAACACTAAGGAACCACCTCGAACATATTCGAATCTAGCCTACTCGAAACCCTTCCCTACTCTAAACCCTTCCCGTTGAAATTCCTCATTTAGAAGCTGGAGGATTTTATCTCAAAAGCTAACCAAAAATAGTATAGTCTAAGTCTAAGAAGAGTCAAAGAGATAAAGGATGTAATTAAATATTTAGTTATTTGTTTTAATATTTCAAATATTTGTAATTATCTACTAGCGAATTCCTATCTTTTTTTTTGTCAGCAAGCAAGCATTATATAGACCAAACTTGTCAAGTACATATTACAAATGGGCCCAAACTAAAAACCATCTAACCAATAAAACTATTGGGTCACATGTTAAATAAGTCACGACCCATTACATCAAAACACAAGGCTAAAACAAAAACGCTTAACCCCTTTACATCCCAAACAACACACACATCGGAACACTAATTCGCCTCGTACCCTCTCCAAAGTAAAGTTGCTTCCATTATCTCTTCCTCATCAAATTTCTTAATCTTTCGGAGATTATCAGCAATTGCCGATGAGATTGTTCAAAAAATCGTATCTTTATTAGCTATGATGTTTTGGAAAGCTCGGTTGTTTCGTCCAATCTAAATATAATAAACCGACGCAACTAACATAATTTTAGCTATTTCGTTCTTTAATGTTTTACCCACAGTTGTCTTCCTATACCAATCGATTAGTTCCTGCCAAGAATTATCAATTGGGGTGATTTTAGCTTTATGCTTACATCTCGTCCAAATTCTCTTTGTAAATGAGAAATTCCAGAATAAGTGGTCTCTGTCTTCACTTGCCATGTTACAAAAATCACACAACAGGTTCGTTATTGCTCCCCGCGTAAGTAATCTTTGTTTTGTGCAATCCCTATCTTCTTCTTTATTTAAAGAGGAAAAGAAGAACATAAAAATACTAGAAAATTACCTCCCGTATTTTTTCCTTTCATCACTAGGATGAACAACTAAACTCCATCGTTTAGGGTCGCAATCTAGGACTTAATTTAAACTTACTATCTTCAGTTCCTTTCATGTTTTCTCTAAACATATTCCTTCATTTATTTAGTTGAACTAGAGTTTAATATAGGATCACCAAAAAAGATTTAATGGTTAGACAATTATGAGATACCCTAAGCCATTAAGGACCAGACTTATACGATGCTGCAAATATCATGCAAACATACAAGAAAGAATTTGAATGGATCATCTTGAGAAAGAGAATGATTGACGACCATTGTATGAGTGCCAATGTGTAGTCCTTCCTAATAATAGGTAATGATCCATATTATTCATGCAAGTAAGTAATTTGAGGTTTAATTGCAAGGTTAATTACACTTAGTAATTACATATTTCATGATTCTCCCCCTTCACATCACCCATAAGACCTACTTTCTGATTGATATCAACAAATTATCAACACCCACAAAATACTATAGTAGAACTAATATAAAAATTATCTAATTTACCCCAAATATACAGTGGATCGACCCCTAACACCACGAAAATGATAAAGAGAAATTCAAATTTAATTGATAATTGTCACGTAATAAATCTCATTTGATAGTAATTTTGTAATAAATCAACGATTTTGTGAAGCACACATTTGTTTGGCACCGTTACCGGGACAGTCAACCATCTTAACAGATTCCTACGTTGTAATATTTTATTTTCCAGTTTTGCATCTCTGATTTTAGTAGTTTGCATTTCAATTTTTCATTTGTCATTTTTAATGTAGCATTTTAATTAGTTAATTTTGTTTCCGAAAAAAGGAGGGCATGGGTTGAAAGATTTGGGGATTGGAATAACCCACTTCTCATAAAATTACTTTGGAAAATTGTTGCTAAAAAAGACTCTCTTTGGATCAAATGGAGTCATGGAGAGGATTATCAAAATATAAGCTTTTGGAACTGGAAACCGAGGTAAATAGATTCCCACTTTCAAAAAATATTTGGGAACTTAAAAAGGTGATTCGAGATCGGTTGGTGATGAGGGTAAAGAAGTAATTTTGGATCGGTGGTTCCCCTTGGCTAGTGATCATCCCATCATTCATGAGGTATCTAGCAAATTTTTTATACCTTATATAAGAAACCTTACGATCTATTTAAGCATCGATCTTTTGTGAGGCCTTGGGCCACAAATATTTGGGACTCATTTGCCACTCCCAAACATGCTATTGTCATTTGGATAACATTAAGAATCAGATTTAAAACAAAAGATCGAATGACCTATTTAGAGTTGGATCCAATCTGTACTTTATGTGGTGAAGACTTTGAGTCAAACAAACATCTTTTCTTTGAATGTGCTTATGAGAAAGTGAACGGAATGAGACTTGACAATGGTTGGGTATTCACAGGGATATGAATACTCTCCTAAGTGTTTGAAATGGCTTGAGAAACTTAAGGATCGTGAAAATTGGAAGATAAAGGCTTGCAGAATAGTTTTTGGAGCCACCGTTTATTGTGTATGGAAGATAAGAAATTATCTTGCTATGAGAAGTGAAATAACATCTCAAAATCGGTTATCAGGAAAATGAAGCGATGCACTTTTTCTATTTTATTTTTCCTGTTCTCTCATCATTTCTTTCAAATAATAATTAAGAATTAACATATAATTATATGAAATAGTTATTTTTTTTAATTGTAAGCTTAAACTTTCAAACTTATTGCGTTTTTATTCCCTTACGAATATAACCGTTTACCCAACCCAAAAGAAACTCACATCTTATTATAATATTTTTTCTTTTTGGTCGGTAAAAAAACTCACATCTTATATTTTTTTTTCTTTTCTTTTTCCAGACACATTTTTTTTGTCAAACACATCATAATGATTAATTTTTTTTTTTAGTACATGAGAGAGCCACTTTGGACTCGGAGTCATTTTGACTCCAATGAGATTCGATCCCAGGACCTCTTGGTCTCTGCGGAGTAGCCTAACCACTAGGCCAACTATCAATCTCAATCATAATGATTAATTGCGTACATCTAATCACTAGATTCGCTTTTGTCCAAAAAAAAGCTGTTAATATTCCTTTTTTTGTTAACCCTGTGTGCAGTGTGCTTTTTTTGTTTTTTTTGGACGCACAGCGGCACAGTGTGCTTCTTTTGAATGGGTCAAAATCTTGTCAAAAAAAAAAAAAAAAAAAAAGAATGGGTCAAAATCTTGTTTCGTTCACACTCCCATCCTAATATTCTGAGATCCAGGATCTCTTAAGAATAAAAATATTGGTTATCAAACAATAGAGTATTCAAAAAAGAGATGCAGCCGGAAGATAAAATATTCGATAATATCTCGACGGCGTTCTGAGAGAATCTCACAAGGTTTCAGAAAGGGAAAGTAAGAAAAGCGATGGAAGAGACGATAGTTAGATGGAGTAAGTGAAAAGACTTAGTGGAAGTACAATGTACTTCTTAGTGGACTAGATTCTATTTTGTCCTATTCTATTCTTTTGTAAATAGGTTAAATTTGGCCCATTAGAGTTATTAGCTAGATCAGGCCCATTAGAGTTATTACAAATTTTGTAATAGCCCAATAGGTCTATGTATTTTGAAAAGTTTGATGATATAAAATTTGCTACTTGCCAAGCAAAAAAAAATATATATTGGTTATCATACAAGTTCTCCCGACCGAAAAAAATACACAGAAGATCATAAACCAACAAATAAAAACTTGTTAAACCATTGCTGAGATAAAATTTATTATCTTATGTGTATTTCAATCATGCGAATTTCTAGTTTTAAATTTTCATAAATTATCGAAGGCGACCCAAGTGAAAGAAGGATATGCATACTGTATCAAAACTGCCATTAATTCATCTCCTTTCGTCGCCAAACAATTAGTACAATTGTTAGTAGAATTATTGTAAACAAATTCATCTCCTTTAAAGATGACAACAGGTCGAATTATTGTAAAAAAATCCAAAATCATGTCTATAACCATTTAATTTGTCAAAAAACAAATCCTAACAAATTTAACTATCAAATTTACTTTTCAAATACCATAACTGAATAATTCAGATTTGGTTTTTTAGCGATTTTTCGGATTTTAACCATAACCTTACTATAACTTTATAAATATATTGAAATTTTTTAAAATAAAATCACAAATACATAAACTTTTTCAAAAAATATAAAATATTATGTTGATCCTTAATTAAAGAACAATTTTGTTAATTTTGATATTTAGATTTTATTTTTGAGATATGAAGATACTTTTTTATTTATATTATTATAAAAATATACTAAAATAGATAATAATAAACGTAATTTTGGTTATTCGGTTTTATTTTTATCTAAAACCATAACTTAACAGATTTAACCATTAGTTACACTTTTCAAAACCATAACCTAACGGTTTTTTCCATGATTGCATAATCAGTTTTTAATCGGTTCGAATTTCTATCGGTTTCGGTTTTAAAGCATAACCATTGTCATCCCTAATTGTTAGGCTCATTGTAAGTATGCAATGTTGGAATTATTTTTAATGAAAATTTGTTTTAAAAATTCTTTCATGTTCTTGAAAAAAAATGGGAAATAATTTTTGTGTCTAATAGTCCTACATTTTAATTTGAGAAAAAATCATTGCAATTATTAAATATGAAAGGATTTTCTTTACTTGATGACAACTTAATGGCTTTTAATTGCAGATTAATAGCTCTTTATTGTAGATGTTATGAAGTTACCAAGACTTGATCAACAAAATGGACGACTTTAATGAGTATTCACGAACATTAATGTGACGGTTTTTTGTCTTGCTATATCTTCTATGAATAGTGACTTTTTGTCACTTGCATTTCTAGAGAGGAAAAATAAAACTATTCTAAAAAAAAAATAGAGACAAATAAATTGTAGAGAGAATAAATAACTATTCTAGAGTAATAGTTATAGAATAGAATTTAAAAGAAATTAAGAATTAAAATAGTCCATTATACTTTTCTCTCAAATATTCTGACATAATATTTATATTTCTATAGAGTAAAAATTGTTAGAGATAACCGGCACGACCGGAATATCTTTTTAACGCAAGTTATAGATCGTGTAATCTTTTCTGTATCCCGTGTAAGTTTTCGCCGTCATCAATTTATTGTAATAAGTGTAGTGTTACTTTAATTGAAACGTTTTTTTTTGGAATTCCATCTTTCTTGTTTTACAAACTAGTGATTGTTATTTTTCCTACATGCAACAACTCAAAACTCTCATTCATGAGCAAGATATCCATATAATATCATATTAGACATGTTCTTAGAGTTTACAAAAATTGTCGCTAATGCATACAACTCTAGCGAACTTATCCTGATGAACAGGAGCATGAACTCAATCCTCGGTCATTCTAAGACCATAATATGATGCACACCTCTTGGGTTGGAATGCTGAATACACTAAGGAAGTCCCCCGTAAAACCACACAAACCCATATCATATGTATCTCTATTAATTACTAATATAAGCCATATCTAGATTCCGTCTATAACTCAATATATGTTGAGCTTAACCCAAAATGTGGGTTTTACCTATTAACAAAATAGTCTTTTGCGAAATATTTCAAGCCATCATTAGTTTTTGTACTCAGTCCTCATACGACATTAAATGTTGAATTCAGAAAATTAAATTCAGTATTACATGCATTTGTCGATCTCACTTCAGTCTCAAAAACCACATTGTTACAACCAACCTAAATTTCCAAAGTTATACTATATATTCATAACCATCTAGATAAGTCACACTTCCCAACTATGCAAGCCATCAATCAACCCTTGCTAACCCCATACTCGTTGTCCCTTGATGGGCAACGAGAACGAGTTGATTTATGTACCCGGAAGCTTATCGATCCCGCATGTACGGTTTTGTTCAAGTAATAGGAGATATTGAAGGTCGTCTACGCAAAGAATGTGAAATTAACGACGTGCTTTTACTATAGTGGTACCTTCTTGTTAATGGTGTAGGCGTGTTATTGGTGACCTTCGTCCAACATGGTTATGATTGATAGAGTAAGAGGGTAGGTGCAACTTGATGATGTAATTGTAAGGAGTGCATCATTGGTATTTGGTTTTTGAATTAGAAGATAATTTAAATCGAGTGTTTATGGATATTCGGGTGGGATTATTTTAACAATTTAGGAAGATTAGTGGGATTTGAATTATTAAAAAGAAATTGATATAAAGTTAAATAGAATAAATTGTTACAGGGGTTAGTTATATTAGTTTGTTAATCAAATTATAAAGAAAAATAAAGGATTAATGCCCAAGAAACCCCTCAAGTTAGAATTAATTCTCCCACACCACACCCATCATTTTTTTCCCATAAAAGACACCATATATTTTATTCTTTTCTTTTTTTCCCATAAAAAGAGAAGTTTGAGCTATAGGAAGCTTCCTAGAACTCAAATTTTGAATTTTGGGAGAAACTCAAGATATCTTAGAAGGTAAAAAATACAGTGTCTTTTACTAGATAGTGGTCAAGGCTGTAGGGGTTCATTGTGTATTATCCCAAAAATAAATGACATATTAATTATTGGATAGGTCCACGTAATTGTAAATCAAAAAGTGATTTAGAACTTTTAGTTATTATAAGATAGTTCAAAAGATAAATAGTTATTAAAATTATTTGGAAAAAAAAGATTAGGAGATATTTAAGAAATTTTAGAGATCTAAGAGGGTTTTTTGAGAAATGAATGGAGAACGGCTGCCCAAATTCATACTTGGAAGGGGTCTCAGACAGGGGATCCCTTGTATCCCTAATTAGTCTTGTTAAATGTATGATGACTCTTAAGGCTATCAAAGTGGTCCATATTACTCATAATTGTCCAACAATATCACACTTTTTATTCGTCAATGACTCATTTTTTCTAACACTAGAATGATAAGAGATTTTTAAATTTCAAGAATGTAAAAAATATTACTGCTCAAGCTCGGGTCAATAGGTCAATTTTGCTAAATCATTTATTTGTTTCAGCAAAGGTACCCCAGATACCATCAGAATAGACATTGTATACTTTCTTCAGATCAAAGAAGCGAATAAGTTGGGGAAGGATTAAGGAATTTTGCGATGTCACAAGTGGTCAAAGATTGAAACACTGATGTGGATCGTGAATAAGGTTGTCTCCAAAGCGCAGGGTTGGATGGACAAGCTTCTATTGGAAGGAGGAAAGAAATTTTGATTAAAGCAGTGTTACAAGCAATACCTACATATGTGATATCTATTTTTTCTTTCCCGGACACATTTGATAGGAATCTGACCTTTATTATTGCTAATTTCTGGTGGAATACCCTTGAAAGACGTAAGATTCGTTGGCTAGCATGGAAGAAAATGACACCCACTAAAATCATTAGAGGGATGGGATTTAGAGATTTGAAGATAATGAACAAATCTCTGTTGGCAACTCAGGCATGTAGACTTCTACATAACCCAAATTCCGTGGGGGCCAGGATGCTTAAAGGAATATACCACACAAAATAAGACTTATTGGACATGAAATTGAGACAGAGTAGATCCTGGTTATGAGCTAGTGTCTTAGAAGGGAGGGACCTACTAGTCCAGGAGGGACACATCCAAATTCGGAACGATGAAAGTACTCATATATGGGAACACCAATTGTTAATATTGGGAGACATTCAAGACACACCATGTGATACAACCGTTAAGACAGTTGATCAACACATGAAGGAAGGGGAAGACAGATGGGACATGGAGATTTTAGATACGATCTTTCCAGAACCGGTTCCCATTGAAATCAAGAGAATGCCAATCCTTAGAAGTCAGGATTAGAATATATTAACTTGGCCTCATACGCGTTCTAGAAATACACTAAATCCGGATATCAAACGTTGACTTTGAGAGTTATATCAGAATCTGCACAATCCCCAGCTCAAGGCGAAATGAATAACCCTACAGTTTGGGGAACGATGTGGAAATCAAACATCCGGAATAAAGTCCGCATTTTTGTTTGGAAAGTTTGCAAAAATATTTTACCTACCAGAATAAACTTTAAAATGAGACAATGTGCAACTGATAACTGGTGTTCCTGGTGTGATTAACAAGTAGCAACTATTAATCATTTGCTACTTTCACGTGCATTTTGTAAACATGCCTTGGCTGGTTCTGCTCTCCAAATCAGGATTGAAGACCGTCTGGACGGGGGCCTGGGAGAGCGGATCAGTAAAGTACATTACGAGATTGATAATTCGAGATGGGACAAAAGGAAAGTTACAGCCTAAATCCTGCTCATGCTATGAAATATTTGGAAACAAAAAATGAAGGCAATTGATGAGAACACACATCTCGACCCTGATAACATCGTTGGAGTGGTGCATGCTGGGATGCAGGATCTTTTTGAAATCAAATGCGACGGTCTAGCAAGGAATAACGCACATGAACGTTATCAACAAGCTGGCCTTGTTTGGAATGAGGCTGAATTAGCAGGGTTACATATCATAGTCAAATGTGATGTCTCTTTTATGAACCAAGCGGAACCTAAAGGAATCAAAATTGTGTGAATTGATACCAGATCGGGTAGAAGACGCCTTATTTCAAAATCAATCAAGGTGGAATCGGCAGTGGAAGGCGAGGCGAGAGCAATGCTGGAAGCGGCCAAGACGTGTCAAGATGATCCAGAAAGTAAAACTCCTATTTGTTCGGATGACCTTGATATCATTCAAGGTATTAGGTCGTCGTCAGCTGACCGTATGCGTTGCAGATTGGGGAAATTGTCGAGTTGTATGAGAAATACGGTTCAAACATATTCTGCGTCGTATAAATCGTACGTTACCGATAGAATTGCGCGCTCAATTAGACGAAAAACCATTTGAGAGTGAGTGCATTTCTCAGTTAGAGCCCCAATTTTCTTTTGTTATTTTTGGACAGAACTTTATCTTTATTATTTTGCAACTTTTTTTTTTTTTTGATTACATGGAGATCCATAAGGATCGTGAATTATTAAACTAAAACTCTATCAAGAAGACCAGCGTTATAAATTGCACGAGGTGTCTTCCACCCTAGCTGATCACGCGTGAGAAATTTCCACAGGCACTTAGGAGGGTCCTTATGCCAACAGTAGCTCTCCGATTGTAATAGCTCAGCTTTTGCCAACCAATCTGCACAAAAATTTGCCTCACGATAAATACATCCAAGTGTGTACAGTCTATTCCTGCCCAAAATTGTCTGAATCTCTTCGATCCAAATTGCCGCCGGTCCTTTACCCTTCTCTACTCCACGAACTAACTCAATCGCAGCCCATGAATCAGTCTCAACTACCGCCTCGCTCAAACGCATCGCTTCTAATACTTTCAATCCTTCACATAATGCTATTAATTCAACAATAACTGGTAAATCGTGTTGTATTTTCATCGAGAAACCTCCAATCCAAGTACCATTGCTATCTCTAATTATACCTCCACCTCCTCCCTCCTTTCGCCAAGCATTACAACTACCGTCTGTATTTAATTTCACCCCACTGTTCGGCTTATACCACCCAATAAGACTAACGAAGCCTTTATTCATCGATATACACCCTGGTACATTACCCCATACTCGTGCATAAGAAGAGGCTAAATACTTTGCTTTGCGTAAAATAATTAAACCCGGGGGCACACCTTCACCATTAAATACTATCGCATTACGAATCTTCCATATAGTCTCCACCAAAGCTCCGAAAAAGATGCACCATGAGACCCCAGCGAACATACCTTTTGCAGACATATTTTTGCTCCACCATTCGAAATTCTGTTCCCTGCAATCTCTCCTACCTACTGCTTCAAGTCCTGTCCCACCTCTCGAAATATTATCAACTGCAGCTCCTGAAATTCCCCTAACAGTCACCGCTGCAGCTGCATCAGAAGACCCATGCGAGCCCACCTGCTGCGCCTGTTCATCCATGTCACCACTTCGCTTGCAGCAGCTCACGGAAATAGTCCCCAACAACAGCTCGCTGCTGCTGCACTCTTGGTCCTCTCTGTACCTCAGCGTAATTCCCATCCTGACCACGATCAGCCCCTGCCCTATGAACTCGGACCTGCTGATTCCAATTAGTAGCCAGCTGACTACTCAAATCAGAATCCTCAGTTGAACCTCTCCGAATTTCAGCCCCGATTAGTCTCCACATATCCTTAATATTTGCGCAAAATCTGAAAATGTGCAAAGCGGTTTCCTCCTCCATCCCACACAACGGACAATTTGACACAACCTCCATACCTCTCCGAGCTAGATTTCCCCTTGTAGCTAGCCTATCCAACACCGCCCTCCAAATAAGCACCCTAGTTCGTTGCAGACATTTGAGCTTCCATACCCTATCCCAATTCATCCCACGATCAGTCCCATTCTCCTCCCTAATCCACTCTACTGAGCGCACCGAAAAGGTTCCATTAACCTCGAATAACCATGACAAGGTATCTCGTCTTGCCTCAGCTATCCCACCTCGAATATTAGTTATTTCAAGGAGCTTCGAGGGGGGAATCAAGTGTTGAAATCTGTCCCAAACCCATCCACCTTCCTCATTTAAATAATCCCGGACTAATCTATGTTTCTCCTCTAAACTAATCTCTCCAATCACATGATCAATTAATGGAGATTCACCCACCCACACATCCATCCAAAATGAGACAAATTCACCATCCCCTATGAGCCATCGGGATCCCCGTCTAACAACGGCAATACCTTCCACGATAGCTCTACAAACACGCGAATCACTCGGTTTAGACATATATTGGAATAATGCTGACTTGAAATATTTTTGCCTCATGACAATAGGCCAAATGGACACCTCATCATGGACTATCTTCCAACCCAATTTACCCAATAACGCTTTATTCATATCTTCCGCGAACCGGAAACCCAAACCCCCCACCTTCTTCGGTCTACACACATGCTCCCAAGAAACCCAATTAATATGTCTCTGTCCATAAGCACTACCCCAAATAAATTCACGCCGAATCTTATCAATCTCCAAACAAATATAGCTCGGTAACTTTTCCACTTGCATGATATACATTGGTGCCGCGCTCAGCACCGATTGAGCTAACATAATACGGCCCGCAAGCGATAGTGTATTCCCCTTCCATTTTGCTAGTTTATTGCGGAATCCATTTATAAACTCACCATAGAAATCCTTGGGCCTCCTACCAGAAAGGATGGGGACCCCCAGATATTTACCAAATCCCTCACTACGATGAAAACTACTTCGCCTCGTAATATCCGTGGCCAACCCTTCGTCTATATTGCTCGAGAAATAGATGCTCGATTTCTCATTACTGATTGTCTGCCCCGCATCGGTACAAAAAGTGAGCAAAGTCTCCTGCAAAAGATCGAAATTATCAATAGAAGCCTCCGCAAATAACACAAGATCGTCAGCAAAAAATATATGAGATATAGGAAACCCCCCTGATGAGATACGGATTGGCTTCCACCTACTTTCCGCTACAAGTTGCTGAATCAATAGGGATAAGCGCTCCATACAAATAACAAAAAGATACGGTGATATTGGATCACCTTGACGAATACCCCTACTTGGCCTTATAGAATCAAGCACCCCCCCACGCCATAAGACGCTTAACTCATTAGCTTCCATACCCGAAATAACCACATTTATCCACATGCTCGGTACCCCAAGAGATTCCAGGGAATCCCTAATAAAATCCCATCGAATTTTGTCATAAGCCTTTGCCAAGTCCACTTTAATCGCCATATAACTCTTCCTCCCTTTACAATGTCTCATGAAAAAATCCACCTCACTAACCAACACGATATTATCAATGGTAGACCGCTTCGGCAAAAAACTACTTTGAAATGGGCTGATATATTCCGAAAGTAGGGGCCTTAACCTATTAACAAGAACCTTCATACAAACCTTATAACAAACATTAATAAGACTAATCGGACGGAATTGGGTGATGTATTATGGATTCCCCACCTTCGGAATAAGATGGATAAGGGTACCAAGGACCTTCTTCGGAAAATAACCCGCCTCTAACGCGTGTCTAATCATCTCACAAACAGATGGACCCACAACATCCCAACTCTTCTGATAAAAACCAGCTGTCATCCCATCAGGCCCGGGCGCCTTATGCGGTGACATCTGAAAAATTGCGATACGAACTTCTTCATCTAAAAGCTCACTACTAAGCAAATCTATCTCACTTGAACTGAACCTAGGGAGGTGTGGTAAGGTAAATATTCCCTGGTTAGAAGCCTCGAGAGTGAAAAGTTCTTCAAAGAAGCTCCTAACCCAAGTCTTTTCCTCTATTGCCCCCTCAATCCACTCATGCCTTGCATTCTTAATTCTTACTTCGTTCGAACCCTTCCTCCTCTTTATCTGTGCCGCTCTATGATAAAATTTCGTATTTCTTTCCCCCGAATTCACCCAATCCGTACGCGCACGATCAAACCAATACACTTCTTCTTGCTCAAGTACTCTTTCAAATTCCTCTCGCAAACTTTTCTCGAGGTTAACCAGCGAACTATTATAAGAGTGTTGTAGTGCTTTCTGAATCCCGGCAATCCGTGCTAATAGACGATTCTTTCGCCGAGGTATCACGCCAAACACTTCCCTCCTCCATATCTCCAAATCTCTCTTCAACACCTCGATGTTTTCTCCAATGTCCCCTCCATCTCTAACCCACTTCTCCTCTATCAATTTTTTGAAACTCTCATGCAGGCACCAAGAATTCTCAAACCTAAACCGTTTAGCCGCAATGATCGGTGGCCGAGGTGGTGTGAGCTCGATAAGAATTGGAACATGATCAGAGTGGACCCTAGGCAGGTGCCTAACCCTCGTATCTCCGAAAGATTCCTACCATAAGTGATTACCATACGCTCTGTCCAACCTCTTCAAAATTCTCATCCCCGAATTCCACGAATCACTCCATGTGTATCTTGGTCCCTCGAATCCTAAATCCTCCAACCCACACGTATCCCTCCATTTTTCAAACTTAACCATTGACCGCCTAGTACCCTCTATTCCACCTGTCTGATCCACTGCACACCCAATCTGATTAAAGTCTCCCACAACTAGCCAAGGCATCTTGATCTCTCTTGAGGCATCCTCCAATGCGTCCCAAAGTGAGTCACACAACCAATCATTGGGACTCGCATAAACTGCAGAAAGAATCCAAGAATTACATAAGTTGGTTAATATATGCTAAATACAATACAACAATCAATAAAAAGTTGGTAGGAAGATAAAGAATAACTAAATATATACTACAATTTTGACTAAAAAAGACTACTATACTACAAAATACAAATATCCATCTATAATACTTAGCCGTTCTCGTCCAAAAAAAAAAAAAAAAAAATCTTTAGGCGTTGACTTGTGGAATCCTATTACAAGTCTGAGTAGGAGACTAGGAGTAGATGTTTCCCTCGTTATAGAACTCTAATCACTCACAAATCCTCACCTCTCTCTTCTATCTCAAAACCTACACTATATATTAATCAATCCCAACACATGAATATGAATTCATAACAAAATTTGCTTCTCTGAAAATCGAAAAGCATGACACAATCCCAGTCGACCACCGTTGCACCACCACCACCGGAAGAACTACCAATTACCACCGCTCCTAAAACCATCAAATCACACAAAAAACTCACCCTCATCCCCCTTATCTTCCTAATCTATTTTCAAGTCGCCGGTGGCCCATACGGAGAAGAGCCAGCAGTTGAAGCAGCAGGCCCGTTATACGCGATCCTTGGATTTCTCATCTTTCCATTCATCTGGAGTGTCCCGGAAGCTCTCATCACAGCTGAACTAGCCACCGCCTTCCCTGGAAACGGTGGATTTGTTATATGGGCTGACCGGGCTTTCGGGCCCTTCTGGGGTTCCATGATGGGCACGTTGAAGTTCCTTGCTGGTGTTATCAACGTCGCTTCCTTCCCTGTTCTTGGCATAAGCTATTTAGAGAAATTATTCCCTATCTTTCACTCAGGCCTGCCTCGAACTCTCGCTATCCTGATATCAACTTTAGGTTTATCGTTTCTTAATTACACAGGTTTAAGCATTGTTGGATATGCTTCAATTGTATTGGGAGTTGTTTCTTTAGCACCGTTTCTAATCATGTCAGGCTTCGCTATCCCAAAAATTCAACCACATAGATGGATTTCATTAGGTCAAAAGGGTGTGAAAAAAGATTGGAATTTATTCTTCAACACTCTGTTTTGGAATTTAAATTTCTGGGATAATGTTAGTACCATGGCTGGTGAAGTTGAAAACCCAAAAAAGACTTATCCATTAGCTTTATTCTTTTCAGTAATTCTCACTTGTTTAGGCTATATAATCCCACTAGTGGCGGTCACCGGAGCTGTTTCCGTTGATCAGAGTGAATGGGAAACAGGATTTATGGCAATTGCAGCACAGATGCTAACTGGTAAATGGTTGAAGATATGGATTGAAATAGGTGCTGTTTTATCAGCAATTGGATTATTCGAAGCACAATTAAGTAGTAGTGCTTATCAGCTTCAAGGGATGGCTGAATTAGCTTTCTTGCCTAAGTTCTTCGGGTGGAGATCAAAATGGTTTAACACACCATGGGTAGGGATAGTATTAGCTACTGCTATAACATTAGGTGTTTCTTTTATGGATTTTACAACAATCATATCTTGTGCAAATTTCTTATACAGTTTGGGGATGTTATTAGAATTTGCAGGTTTTATTTGGTTAAGAAGAAAGTTACCAAATTTGAAGAGACCTTATAAGGTGCCTTTGAACATTCCTGGGCTAGTGATTATGTGTTTAATTCCATCTGCTTTTCTGGTGTTGATCATGGTTATTGCTACTAAGATGGTGTTTTTGGTTAGTGGGTTAATGACTTTTGGTGGGATTTGCTGGTACTTTTTGATGAAGCTTTGTAAGGAAAAGAGGTGGCTTAGTTTTAGTAATCCTGATGATTTTCAAGTTGGTGAAGAGACGTGAGATGGATTATCATTGGTGAACAAAGATCTTTGTTTCGTTTAGTCAAAGTACAGCCTGTAATGTAATTGGTACACAACAAACTATATAGCTTTCTTTGTTTATCGATTGATACTCATGTCAATATATTTAATTTCGTATATGTTTTATGTAGTGATAGGTAGATTTGGTTTTTGTTTTATGTAATGAGGTGGATTGGATTTTTATTATTATTTAATGAGGTAGATTTGGTTAATGTGTAAATAATTTTATATTGGTATTTTGTTATTGGGCAAGTTGTCAACTTGAATTGCATGAATGAACGTGCTATGCTTGTTTTTTCAATCAAATAGATCTAAAATAATATTTTTTTTTCAGTCAACTAGATCTCCAATGAAGAGGGAGTAGGTTTGTTGTGCAACTCTAGCAACCAATCATCCAAGAGGATGGAAGAGACCCCACTCTTGAAAATTTCGCAAGCTTGTCTCTTTCTTGAAAGTTTAGCTAGCTAGCTTTGAAGAAAGCGAGATTTTTATTGACTTGTATTTTTTCTATTTGAAGTTGAACTACTTTAGTGTTGAACTTTTGACCAAAGAAGTAAAAATCTAATTTAGTTATTGTATTGTTTAGATTTTGTGTTTCAAACATTTATAGTATATGTTAGATAGATTATATATAGAATTATATATTAGATTTATTATTTACCTTAGTTAGAGATATTATTTACCATAGTTATTATAGACTGCTTGTTCTTCAAGCTAGACTGCTTGCTCTCCAAGTTTAGTCCTAGTATAAATATTGCTATGTAGTTCACTTTAAGATCATCAATTCATTCAATACAATACACAGTATTTCGTATTCTTTTCTTTAATTCTAACATGGTATCAGAGCCATTATTCTTGTGACTCGTTCCATTATCATCTTATCACCTCATCATCTCATTACCATCGAAATCCCAAAATACTTACCCATTTTTTTCCGAAAAGTAGTCTCTTAATTCGTGTTTAACTTCTTCATTCGATCACCAAATATAGTCGAATAATATATCAAATCGAAGATCTTTTCGATACGGTTCTACCGGTATAAAAATCACTATCATCAGACGCTGCACGCGCCCCCACGCGCCGCCCATAGTCCCGAAGCTGCTGCAAAAAATTTTGAAAAAAAAAAAATCCGAAAAAAAAAAAAACACGCCACGTCATCACACCTTCTGCCAGCTACTGTATTGCCACGTCATCGTCATTCCAGGGTTGACTGCCACGTCATCATTGTCTGCCACCCGCTCGAGATTTTTTAACCTTCACCCTTCTTGAGGTTTTTCGATCCACTGATTCCGTTTTCGCAGTCTGTTTTCTCAAATTCTTTTTCGGTAAGTCTGTTTTGCACAAATTCTTCTAGAAAAACAATGTCTTTTACTCCATCCCGCTCTTTTTCATATCAATATTGCAAGTATTGCCATAAAGATGGTCACGATCTCTTAAACTATCCCATTCGTATTTACAAATTTTGTCATATAACTTGTTCAGGTCATTATCTCAATGATTGCCCAAGTCGATCATCCGTGCCAAATCATGTCAGTAATAGGAAAAATTCTAATATTACATCAAATATCTCGCCCAACTCAATTGCTGATATTTTAAGTATGTTCAAACAAGTCATGTCTCAGTCTTCTCACACTCCTTCGGTTGTAAATTCTGTAACATCTGGTAAGAATTCCTGGTTTTTCGATTCTGGTTGTTCAAATCATATGACATCAGATTCTGACTTGGTTACTGATGTAAACACTATACCACATGCTCCTCCCATTTATACTGCTGATGGTACACCTATGTCAATAAGTCATATTGGGTCAATTTCTAATTCTAGTGCTTCATTTTCTAATGTTTATCTCGTACCTAAACTTTAATTAAATCTTATTTCTGTGGGTCAACTATGTGACCTTGGTCTAACCGTCACTTTCTCTAGTTCTGGTTGTTGTGTGCAGGATCCTAAAACTGGACAGACTCTTGGGACAGGCCGTAAAGTAGGACGACTTTTTGAGCTTGTCAACCTACATCTCCCATCTCATACAGCTTCTCCTGTTATTTCAACAATCCCATCATCAGTCTCATCACCTCTTCAACTTTGGCACTCTAGATTGGGGCACGCTTCATTAGGTAAACTTCAACCGTTAGTCTCAAAAGGGTCACTAGGTCAGGTGCCCATTGAAAAGATCGACTGAATATCGTGTCAACTCAGTAAACAACCAGCCTTATCCTTTAGTAAAAGTGAATCCACATCATCTGCATGCTTTGACTTAATCCACTCAGATATTTGGGGACCCTCTCCTACACCGACCATGGGGGGATCTCGCTACTTTGTTATATTTGTTGATGACTACTCAAGATTCACATGGATATACCTTATGAAAAACCGGTCAGATCTCTTTCAAATCTATTCAGAATTCACTGCCATGATTTACACTCAATTTTCACAACGTATCAAGATTCTCCGTACAGATAATGCCATGGAGTATAAGTCGTCTACCTTTACCTCTCTTCTTCGTCAACATGGCACTGTCTCACATCAATCTTGCCCATACACATCTCAACAGAATGGACGTGCTGAGCGTAAACACCGACACATCCTTGACATCACTCGCACATTTCTCATTTCCGCCTCATGCCCGAAACGTTTTTGGGGAGAAGCCGCCCTCACAGCTGTGTATGTAATAAATCGTTTACCCTCTCTCATTATTGATAATCTTACCCCATATGAACGTCTACATGGTAACCCACCCATATATGACCTCTTTCGCGTCTTTGGTTGTGCTTGTTTTGTCATGGTTCCTCCTCATGAACGTACTAAACTTGAACCTCGAGCTCGTCTATGTTGTTTTCTAGGTTATGGGATTGAACATAAAGGTTATAGGTGTTGGGATCCACTCTCAAAACGTTTGCGTATACACGTCATGTGATTTTCTGGGAAAATAAAATGTTTTCATCCCTGTCACCGTTCTCTCTTCCTCATGCTCCATCTTTACGTTTATTCACAGACCCGGCCGTGGATTTATTCCCTAGCGATGATAATGACACAAGTTCAAATTCAGATCCAAGATCTCCCACGTCTCCTGTACCAGTGCCCCCAAGGTCCTCTACTGATATGGTCCATCCCGAGTCATCTGCTCCAGTTGAAGATCCTGTACCAGATTCCGAGTCTCCAAATCACCTACCTCCTCGAGTAAGAAAACTTCCCACACATCTTCGTGATTATCATTGTTTTTCTACTATTTTATCTCTGCATGAGCCTCAAAGTTACCGTGAAGCTAGTTCTAACAATTTATGGCAGAAAGCTATGGCAGAAGAATTGTCTGCATTAGAAGACAAACATACATGGGATTTAGTTGATCTCCCTCCAGGAAAACATGCTATGGGATGCAAATGGGTTTACAAGATCAAAACACGGTCTGATGGTTCGATTGAGCGATATAAAGCTCGTCTTGTTGCAAAAGGGTTTACTCAAGAATATGGCATCGACTATGAAGAAACATTTGCCCCGGTTGCTCGCCTCACATCTGTTCGTAGTCTTGTTGCTGTTGCCGCAGTCCGCAAATGGAAATTATTTCAAATGGATGTTAAGAATGCATTTCTTAACGGTGATCTTACAGAAGAAGTGTTTATGAAGCCTCCTCCGGGTTACCGTCATCCTCCTCATAAGGTGTGTAAACTTCGTCGTGCTCTATATGGTCTTAAACAAGCTCCTCGTGCCTGGTTCTCTAAGTTTAGTTCTGTCATTGGTGATTTTGGATTTATCTCAAGCGAGCATGACTCTGCTCTTTTCATTCGTCACTCTTCCGCTGGTATGATCTTGTTGTTATTGTATGTAGATGATATGGTTATCACAGGTGATGATTCAAAAGGTATTTCTGATCTCAAGAAATTTCTTGGTCAACACTTTGAGATGAAGGATCTTGGTATTCTCAATTATTTCCTTGGTATTGAGGTTTCTTCGAGTTCGGATGGTTATTATCTCTCTCAGGCTAAGTACTCATCAGATCTTATTGTTCGTGCTGGACTCACTGATAGTAAGACATCGTCTACTCCTCTTGATCCTACTTTACGTCTTACACCGATGGATGGTACTCCCCTTGAGGATCCATCTTTATATCGTCAATTGGTTGGTAGTCTTATATATCTCACAGTCACTCGGCCTGATCTTGCTTATGCTGTCCACTTGGTTAGCCAGTTTATGTCTGCTCCTCGCTCCACTCATTATGCAGCCGTTCTCCGTATTTTGCGCTATGTGAAGGGAACTTTATTTCACAGTTTGTTTTTCTCCGCGAGCGCCTCACTCGTTTTACATGGTTATTCAGATGCAGATTGGGCTGGCGATCCCACTGATCGTCGTTCAACAACTGGGTACTGCTTTCAGTTAGGCGATTCTCTCATCTCATGGCGAAGTAAAAAGCAAACAGTTGTTGCTCGTTCTAGTACCGAAGCTGAATATCGTGCACTTGCTGACGCTACTCAGGAGGTGATATGGCTTCGCTGGCTCCTTTCAGATATGGGTGCTCCTCAGGCTACTGTCACGATTCTTCACTGTGATAATCAAAGTGCTATCCAAATTGCACATAATGATGTTTTTCATGAGCGTACTCGTCATATAGAGTGTGATTGTCATTTCATTCGTCAACATGTTGCTCAGGGTACGACAAGACTCCAGTACACACCTTCTGTTGACCAACTAGCTGATATCTTCACCAAAGCTCATCCTCCAGGTCGTCTCATGGATTTGATTGCCAAACTCAAGCTAGTGTCATTCTCACCACCTTGAGTTTGAGGGGGGGTGTTAGATTATATATAGAATTATATATTAGATTTATTATTTACCTTAGTTAGAGATATTATTTACCATAGTTATTTTAGACTGCTTGTTCTCCAAGCTAGACTGCTTGCTCTCCAAGTTTAGTCCTAGTATAAATATTGCTATGTAGTTCACTTTAAGATCATCAATTCATTCAATACAATACACAGTATTTCGTATTCTTTTCTTTAATTCTAACAGTATAGAATGGAAAAATTACCGGAAAAGAAAATTACATAGACTTAAATAATGTCTATTCCTAGACAAAGGAAAGCGTCAATAGTTGTTGAAATCGTTGGTGCTTCTGCTACCTATCGTCTAGTCATCCTAACCATGATATCGGCCATTGTGTTTATATTTTGTGGGATATAGTAAAAAGTTATGAGACCATCACTTTTTGTTAGAGTACCAAAATTCTAAATAATGGGTTTGATTATTGTCTAATGGGTCTGAACCATTAGACTTTAGCTTAACAAAAAAAAAATGCCTAACAAAAAATGTAAAAAGCGACATGGGTCCGTACCTATAAAGTGTGTGTCCCAGAAAAATATGTGATAATAGTCTTCGTGGGTATAATCCATATTAAAAAAGAACCAAAAAATTTAAAAATCAGTAAAGGGTTAACCAAAAAAGATAAACACGCCACCGTACCCATGGGTCTGTACCACCAACGAATTAAATTTTTTCAGCTAAATAAGAATAAAATCGTCAAAAACCCAAACTAGAAAATTAGAATTTGGCTTTAGAAAGTATTTTTCTCTGGTTTGAACTTAAATTATAAAGATGTATTTTTTTGGATTATTGCCCAAAAAACATCTCAAGGTAAAATTAATGAGGAATATACCTTTTGAAGCCTAAAATTCAAAAAAGAGAATTTTAAGGGCCTAGTTAGATCTTATGTTTTTTAAGGGCCTAACTAGATTTTTTGGCTGGTTAGGGTCACGTTTTAGGGGGTTCGCACCCGCTGTTTTTTGAATTTTTAGAGGGTAGATCCCCCTATTTTATTTTTTAGGGGGCACACGCCCACCATTTTTTAGTTAACTCTTTTAAGTCTTTTAGATTCCCCCTATTTTAATTTTTCGGGCCTACCGTTTTTTACGTTTTTTAAGTTAAGTCCATATTATTTAGAGTCCATATTGTCCAAGGTCCAAAACAGGGGGGACATACCCCCTAAAATTTCAATTTTACCCCCTAAAATGTTGAATTACCCCCTAAAACAGGGGGGACATACCCCCTAAAATTTCAATTTTACCCCCTAAAATGTTGAATTACCCCCTAAAACAGGGGGTATTTACCCCTAAAATAGCAAATCAGGGGGCATTTACCCCCTGAATATCCAGATCTGCAAAAATCACACCTGCAAACATATAAGATTAAACACTAAATTATCATATTAAACCCTAAGCTAAACTGGTGGGTGGGGTGTTGCTTGTGGGGTTGGTGGTGGTGTTAAAACGCAGGAACCTGTTTTTGGGGGTGTTGCTGGTGGGTGGGGTGTTGCTGGTGGGGGGTTTGCTGGTGGTGTTGGTGGTGGTGTAAAAACACAGGAAAGGGGCGGCGAGGGTGGTCCTTGAGGATGGTGGTGGTGGTGGACCTCGAACTGGCGGCTAGGGCTTGGTGGTGGTGTTGGTGGACCTCGAGGGGGGCGGCGAAGGCTTGGTGTTGGTGGCTCGTCTTGGTGGTGCTCGAAATCACAGCAGCAGTACTGGATCTCGACGGCAGCAGTGGTGGCTCGTCGTGGTGCAGCAGGTTGACGCGGCTCATCGCGGGTGCAGCAGGGTGAAGCGGCTCGTCGCGGGTGCAGCAGGGTGAGGTGGGGTTGGAGAACTCGTCGTGGACCGGATCTGGAAGCAGATCTGGTGCAGCTGTTTGTGGTGGCCTCGAACGTGGTGGTGGTGGCGTCGATCTGGTTGGGCTTTAGAAGATAGCAGATCTGGTGGCGATTGAAGGAGGCGTAGGTGTCGTGGTGGTGGCTTGGTTCGGCGTGGTGGTGGCTTAATCGGGGTTGGCTCGCTGGTTCGTGGCCGTGTGGGCAGATCTGGTGGCTCGGCAAGATTTGCTGCAAATGGGGAGGGTGTGGGGTTTCAATCCTGTCGACAGATGAATGGGGTGGGTGGGTGGGATTTTATTATTTTTTTTAGTTGGATCTTGACTAGTAGTTGGCATCCAAAACTTGGGCCCTTTCTTAGAAAACAAATGTTATAAGGGCCCTAAAACATAGTTTACCCAAAATTAATTCTCTCTCATTCCAATCATCATTTTTTGTCCATAAATGGAGACATATATTTTCCTTTTTATTTTTACTATAAAAAGAATTTTTTGAATTATGAAAGCTTCTCATTACTCACTACTCATTGTTTTTTAAAGAAAATAATGTATTTTATATTTTTATGCATAAAGGTGTAAGATATCCTGTATTTATTGGGCATTAACTTTTTTTTTTTTCCTCCAAAAGTATTTTCATCTTTTAAAAACTGCTTATCCAACTTCATGAGTGCATCACACATGTGCGCATATGGATGATAAATCCCTTTAATCACTTGAGGAGTGAAAAGGTACAATAATTGATCAAAAATAAAATGAAACACCCTTACCAATTATACAAAGTACAAACGCCAAGAAAGTCTTGATCTCCTCTATGGTATCTTCTCGATCTTCTCGATCCACATTACTCCTTAAAGATGATGAAGAGCAACAACAAAGTAAAGAATCCACAAAACACAAGAAACTCTCGTTAATCCCGCTCATCTTCTTAATATACTTCGCAGTTTCCGGTGGCCCGTACGGAATCGAGCCAGCAGTAGGTGCAGCAGGCCCCTTACTGGCAATTCTCGGCTTCCTCATCTTCCCATTTTTATGGAGCATTCCAGAAGCTCTAGTCACAGCTGAGCTCGCCTCAACTTTTCCTGGCAATGGCGGATTTGTGATATGGGCACATAAAGCTTTCGGGCCCTTCTGGGGTTCCATGATGGGATCATGGAAGCTTCTAAGTGGTATTATTAACTTAGCTTCATATCCAGTTCTCTGTGTAGACTATTTAAAGCTTGTTTTTCCGTTCTTCTCGTCGGGATTACCTCGATATATAGCTATCGTTTTCTCAACTTTAATGTTGTCTTTTTTAAACTACACTGGTTTAGCTATAGTAGGCTACACAGCAGTGTGTTTATGCATTCTTTCACTTTCTCCATTTTTACTCATGTCAATACTTTCCATCCCAAGGATTGATATCAGTAAATGGATTATTTTTAATGATCGACAGGGTGTTCATAAACAAGATTGGACATTGTTTTTCAATACCTTGTTTTGGAATTTGAATTTTTGGGATAGTGCAAGTACTTTAGCTGGCGAAATTGATCAACCGAAGAAAAACTTTCCGATAGCACTGTTTTCAGCTGGGATTTTAACCTGTTTGGGTTATTTCATTCCACTTTTAGCTGCTACTGGAGCTGTCCCACTTGATCAAGAAAAATGGGTTGATGGCTATTTTGCAGATATTGCAGAGATCATCGCTGGAAAATGGTTGCAATATTGGATTGAGATAGGTGCAGTTTTATCAGTAATCGGACTATATGAAGCTAACTTAAGCGGTGTTGCTTATCAATTTCTAGGCATGGCAGATATAGGCGTATTTCCTCGTGTTTTTGGGGTTCGATCCAAGTCTTTCGACACACCATGGTTAGGAATCTTAATATCAACATTGATAGCATTGGTAGTATCGTTCATGAGTTTTACGGAAATTATATCATCTGTGAATTTCTTGTATAGCTTGGGAATGTTATTGGAATTTGCTTCATTTCTATGGTTAAGAAGGAAAATGCCTAAGGTAAATAGGCCGTATAAAGTTCCATTTTCAACAACGGGTTTGGTGATTATGTGTTTAGTTCCATCGGGTTTCTTGGTGTATGTGATGTTCATTGCTACTAAAACTGTGTATTTAGTGAGTTTTGTGTTGACAATGCTCGGTATTGGTTGGTACTTTTTTATGAAATTGTGCAAATCAAAGATGTGGATTGAGTTTGAAGATGGTAAAGATGATGATGAGGATGAAGATCCACGTTTGTAGAACTTATATTCTAAACGGGATGTGTTTTAACCAAGATAATTTGTGACTTTGTGTATCATTACTTTGTAGGTATATGGAATGTTTCATGGTATTTTAGTAATTGGTTTTTCTGTAGTAAAAATTATGAAAGTAAACCGATTCACTGAGATTAAGTATTCTGCGTCTCTAAGATTGCAGATTTGTTATTTATCTCCTTATGGAATATAATACAATACTGATGTCAGTCAGGCTGGCCAATATCGTTATTCGTTAGATCCAAAATTTATCTGGCCACTATCAGAAAAGGCGCCGGACAGGCAATAGATAATTCAATTAATAAAAGGAAAGCTAAATGGCAATAGACTCTCAATTCTAGCTTTACTTCTCCGTTCCAGCTCTAAAATTGAAAGTTAAATAACCAATTTAAACACTTCAACCGTTTCCCTAAAACAAAAAATCATAATTTAAAACTTAATTTTTTGTTTTTCCTTAACCAAATCTAACTAGCCATAAACCTTAGCCACCTTCTTCATTTTAACTCATGATCGATCATAGTCGTTGTAACTGAAGTGTTCATTGTTCTTTTTTTTTTTTTTTTAAATATTTTTACAAAAATTCATTGTCTAATAATTTGAATTCAACAAACTTATTATTAAAATTTTAAGATTGTAAAAATGAAAATACTAAATTTTTGCCACTTAACCTCCTTCCAGGTGAATAGTGACAGCCCTTTAGATATAGGAACTCCTTTCAGATGGATCTAAATACCCTGGAATATCATGGCTATGCAAATACCTATGATTTTTCAATACCATTGGATATAAAAACTCAAATCACCTAGTTTACTTTTTAACCCACCCCTCCTAGGGTGAAATTTATAGATTTGTGCTAACTAAATTATGTGGTCATCACAATTAAAGAGCAATTTTATAAGGCAATAAGAAACATGAGCATCTGATCCTCAAAAATCCTAAATTAAACATAAAAACCCTAATATAGTAATTCTAGGGTTTCATAAATTTATCACAAGCTATTAATAGTTCAGTTCATAGCAATTCGAAATGAGAAAATTACCCAAGGGGTCTTGAAGACACCACCCCAAGACCCAAGGGCACAACAAAAGATTAACACTACAAGCCTAATTTCACAATTACCTTATATCCTCTTTTATATTTTCTCCACAATATAAACTATTTCTATTTAGAAATATTTTAAAACCCTAATTATTGTCTCCACTCTCCTCTCTCTTTATTTCCTAAGCCTTCACGCAACTTTTCTTTTTTTACAAGCTTTTTGTATTTTCCCGGTGGTTCGAGTTCCGGTGAGAAGCAAGGGCTGGATCGAGCTCCGTTCGGCTAGTTGGTGGTTCTCGAGATCTGTTTCTTGCTGGCGTTTGAGGTGGTGGTGCAAGGTGGTGGTTCGAGTTGGTGCAGCGGTGGTTCTCCTGTTCTTCTCAGCAGCTCCGGTGAAGCAGTACAACTCCGTTCACTGCAACCTTGATATTCAAACCTATAACACTTTGATTAACAGTTATTGCAAACAAGGGTTGATTGATAAAGCTTTTCAACTTTTTAAAGATATTCCTTCCAAGGGACTGCATCCTAATATTGTCACGTGTAGTAGTATGATACAAGGGTTTCTTCAAATGGGTAAATTTATCGATGTGCAGAAACTATTCACACTGATGTAATCAAAGGGGTTAAGTCCTAATAATGGGCGTATTAATAAGACAATGACTTTATTAGAGTCAATGCAAGGTAGTCATGTAACTCCAGATATTAGAGCATATAGTATTATTCTTGATGGATTATTTAAAGACGGAAACTTCAAGTTGCAAAAGGCCTTTTTAACAACTTGGGTTTTCAGTGACTGCAATGACTTATAAAATGTTATTTAAATTCAATTACTTGTTGTGATGGTGATGTAGATAATGTGCTTAATATGATTCAACAAATTTTCTGACTTCAAATCATGATGAAGTCATGATTAATAAATATTGTACACTAATTTGACTAATAAAGATTGTAAACTAATTTGTGAATTTTAGCATTTCTTTTGTGAATTTTTTTCCAGATATTATAGTGTGACTCAAAGATTGTAAACTAATCAATTTCTCTATGAATGCTAAGTAAAAATCCCAAAAACTCATTGATTTTTTTTGCATACTCAGTAAAGTTATTGAGCGCACGAGCATACTTAGTAAAGTTACTGAGCAAACGAGCATACTCAGTAAAGCGACTCAAAAAAAAATTGAATAATCAACACTTTTCGATACTCAACACTTTTAACGATGCTCAGTAACTTTTTTCATGTTCATGCTTAGTACCTTTTTTCCATGCTCAGAACTTTTTTTGGTGTTGGCCGGAACTGGAAATTATTGATAGTTAATGAAGGAGGAGAGAGAAAAAATGATAAATGAGGAGAGAGAATAATGGTAATGGAGTAGAGAGAAGATTTTTTTTTTGTCTTATATACATTATAAAGGCAGTAATAGCAATGGGCATCTTAGAGGCCTCTTTAGAATAAAGATGAATGGGATAGTTCCTTTGTGACACTAAGATGCTCTCCAAGACACTATATTTAATTTACCCATTGGAATTACAATCATGATTATGTAATTAAACTTAGAAGAATTGTAAAATAAAAGTTGACTTTTTTTTTGCAATAATCCTAAAAGAAAATAATGGAGATGTGTTGAAACTCTTCTTTGCTTCTCTAATACTCTCTTTTGCAATCGTGTCTTGCTAATCGAATAAATATAATATAAAATGATAGAAAAATCTATTTATATGGTCTTAATTTTGTGGGCTCCTTGTGGGTCATACCATGGGTCAAACTAGTTAAAAAGACTCAAAACCATTAGATTTTTTTGTCCGAAACCGAGATATGATTTTTAAACCATAAAACAAACATAACTTCTTTGTCTAGACTCCGATCTTCGATCCATTTTTTTCACGTGTATGTATATTCTAGTGCTTTCCATTGGTCTATCCCACAACTTGTACTTCTTATCAGATTGTCTGTGGCACCAATTTGAAATCATCAGGTTGTTGTGGCACAAATCTTTGTTAAACTCTGTGTGCATTTTTTTCTTTCTTGGTCCACTTGTGGTTCTTTTGACTTCTTGAGGTCTCTAATATGACCTTTTGACTCCTTAGCTTATCAATTAATCTCTGGATCCCACGTGTTACCTATAATGAACAAAATACCTAAAGTACGTGAATTGTTAATGTTAATAGGATAAATCCCAACTTTAAGCTCACAACATCCCTCCGCCCTCAAGAAATGATGTTTAGATTTATGTAATACCATGACAAAAGGCGAGACATCACAATATCATTACAAAAAGTGAAGTTATTTATAGTAATGTTAGTACATGAACATGATTATCCCTGAAATACACCGTAAATATTAGAACCCGATTAGTTAATGGAAAATTTATTTAAGGAGTTTTATACATTATGACTGATTAAATATGTAATAAAAGTTTCTTAAGGGTTACACTTCCATAAAAGGACTATCATTGGCTACTTATCTTTCAAAGGACTAAAACTCATATTGGGATGTTTCCTATATATATAGTGTAGCTATGTTTATCGTATCCCAAAAAATTATTTACACTTCTTTAAATAACACACTCAAAGAAAAACTATATTCTATAGATATTTATAATTCATTATTCTTTATTTCAAATCTATAACCATCCAATGAACATAGGCGCTCTTCAAAATGAATTAGTGTATTTTAAATTATTAGATTAATCGAAGAACTATTCGGACATAAATTAAATATTTATTTCTCAAATCATAATTGAAATCACATATTAGAGATTCTTAATACCCTCTTAATACGTCGCTTAAGTAACCATTGTCTAAGATATGTTTAAGAGTAGATATGGATTTAGAGGGCTCGACTCAATGAGGTTACTCAGCCCAAAGAATGACATCCTTACTAAACTACTCATTCTTGCACCAACTTCAATGGGCTTCCTAATGTCACGAGAACTCCCACACCATGTCTCCGTCCACCTAAGACCCATTTGAGACCCACATTTAATTAACCATTCTATCAAAAATATCACAACTAATTCCACTGGACTTACAAAGGTCAACCTTATCGTCCCCTTTTATCCCCAAATATGTTGTTTCAAGGCCCTTTCACACCTATATTCTTCACCGCACAAGTAGCCTTCTTTATCCCTACATCTTCCTACCCGACTTGAGATGGTGTAGTACAAATTACGGTACCTCTAGGACAAAGTTCGACTTCCTTAGTTGTACAAAGTTCGGAATGACCAAATATTTCCTCCTCTCTCATCTGGATTGTCTACTTGATCTTTCACAAATCCACCTAACAAAGATTTCCATCTTGACATTGTCCTCAGCCCTTTAGGCCTCAAAATGTAAACCTACACGATGGTGCACCCCTCTAAAATTTTGACCTGTCACAACACTTCCCCTCCCATTACCTTGTGTTTCCCCACCCTATATTGTCTTCCACTCCCCGTACTTAGGCTGTTCAACTACCTCCCAAGTCTCTCACATACCATAGATAATCCTGTTTTGGTCAGTGGGGCCTTTGAACCCCTACATGGGCGTTTGGATGGGTTTAAAGGACAATTATCTTCCTGATGGACAGAAATCACACATTTGAAGCAAATAAGGTGAAACCCCGCATATTTGACTTTGTAAATATTGTTACCTATTGATGTCTCCTCATTTGTGATAGATTTATATTAGGATGAGACATCATTTTTAGTAATTTAGAAGTCATTATAGTCGATTTTCTCGAGAAATGCTACACTTTCCTATTTTGAGTCTTGATTTAGTAAAATAATATTTTTAGAGCATATTGGGTTTAATTATTTATTTAGTGTGAAGCTTTAAAGATAATTATGGAGATTAATTAGATTCCAAGTCAAAGACTACAACTTATGGAAAGAGATAAGCATGGTAATTGGAGATAAGGAAATAAAAGCTAAAAATATGGAAAAGGAAAAGCTGCCTTAATCCTGAATTTCTGCACCTACGACCACATATCAGCTTATATCTCAAGAACGGTGTGGAATTTGGAGAAACGGTCAAGAGCAAAGTCGAAGAGCTTTCCGAGACGATCAATTTGGTGTACTCATACGCGTCAAACGGACGAGTATTGAAGCTGTTAGAGCCAAAAGAAAAACGGGTCTGATTGCATGTTTTTAGGGTTACGAATTTGAGTTGGGCTTGGAGTCCACTACTTACTTCTCCTTCAAGAAAACGAATTAGGGCTTCCAAGACACCTATAAATACACCCTTATACCATTGTAAACATGTCCTTGCTCAATTGCAAAGTATAGGCTTAGTCTTTACTTATATTTTCTTAGTTTTAAACAATAGCTTAGTCCTTAGATAGATATTCATCCTTAGAATCAAGCTATTCATCCAAGAAGCAAGTTAACCTATAGAAGAAGACAAGAAGAAGAAGATTGGAGCCTGACAACCCCTCTTCTACATCTCACCTTCTCTATATTTAGAGTAATTAGCTATAGATCTATTCTCAACCATATTTCTAAGCTTTTATTCTGTAAGTTTACTTTTAATTGTTGGATTATTATTTTGATCTTTAAATACTAGTTGTTTATTTTAATTGGTTAAGCTTGGCGTATATTGTATTATGTGTTTTGACCTATTTCCTAGATCTGATCAATCTTAGGATTATTCTTAGTTATTGACACACCACATAATCGTCTAGTGTGACTAGATAGCCACTAAGGTTTGATTTAAATCTCCAAACATTACTTAGGAATCCCTAGTAGTGGAGAGGTTGCTCCTAGGTCTAGAAAAGGCTAGGTAGTTGTTGCAATCCTGGTTAATATATAATGCTTAATGTGACAGGTTAGAATAACAATTTAGTAATAGACGTAGTAATCCTAATCTATTAGACTTACATTCATATTTAGTTATTTGTTTTGTTTATTTGTTTTATTTATTTATTTGCATTAGATAGTATTTATATTATTTTATCTTTTCATACTTTATTCCAAACATCTAAATTCATCTACGCTTGTTAAACATAAATTGATCTAACGGATACAATCCCTGCGAACGAACTTGACTTATCATTAAAACTTGCAAACGATCTGTGATACTTGCAGTGAGTTCCGTGGTTATCAAGGGTGTGTGACTCTTTATTATTATCTTTATTTATCTATTTATTTATGACACCTTTGCCCCCACCACCTATCTTAATATTCTAGTCAGATTGTGTATTCACATATAAAAATATATGTACCTAGGTTGCAGTGGTGGTAATCGAATTAAGATGCGCTTTAAATTCTGGTGTTCATTTGCGTATAACAAGATACTGACCTAAGATCATCCAGGGACCCCCCCTCCACGATGGAAAAATTAAAGTCTTCCGGTTCAACAAAAATGGAAACCCTATTATCCAAAAAAAAAGTTTTTTCCATCTTCCAGCATGATGCAACACTAATTCCGCCTATAATGCCTCCACCATATCTCTTCCTACTGACGAAAACATAGGAACGACACTCATACGTATTTTTCTACACTGGCTTCCTCTATGAAAGATAGGGGTGAGCACGGGCCGGGTTTACCCCGGGTTGGGGTCTAGGGTAAGGGTAGGGTAGATTAGCCGGGTCTAGGTTCGGCCAAGGGTAAGGGTAGGGTTAAATTTTACCCTACCCTCGGGTTACCCAAACACGGGTTACCCTCGGGTTTACCCGGGTTTACCCTATGGTAATTAAACCTGTAATTAGCAAATAATTTTAATATAAAGCTAAAAATTCAATACAAATTGCAAGTTTCTCCCTTAAACTACTTAAATCACACATGATTCACAAGTTAACTATTACAAATTATTCAAATTAGATTGACCTTTGTGAAAATACTCAAAAAAGCATGATCAGTGTGAGTTAAGAAAGATTAATAGAATTACAGTAAAGGAATGGATTTTTAGGCTAACTATTGTTAACAAAGATAGTTGCAATTACAAATTGTTCCTTGTACCTGTAAAGAAAAAACAAAATATTCTTTATTGTAATTTATCATAAGTTTCTGAGTTAATTGCACTATAAGTACCTGTAATGCAAAATAAACACAAGTAAGCCTTGATTTACAATTAAATTCATCAATAATAACAACATCCTATTTCATAAAACACCTATATACACCCTACAAATCAAATTAGTAGTAAAAAGAGAACTTACAATTTTGATAACGAAAGAAGAACCTGCAAAATTTTTGATAGAAAATAAGTTAAACGACTTGTACCTCAGCAAAATATTTTTATTTGTAATTTACCATAAGTTTCTGAGTTAATTGCACTATAAGTACCTGTTATTCAAAATAAACACAAGTCAAAAAGCCTTGATATACAATTAAATTCATCAATAATAACAATACCCCATATCATAAAACACATGTATACACACTAAAAATCAAATATCAAATTAGTAGTTAAAAGTAGAACTTACAATTTGGATAACGAAGGAAGAACCTGCAAAGTGTTTATTTTGTTTAAACAAAAGGGAAAATACTACAAAGCGAACCTGCAATTTGGATAGCTGTCCCTGATGCATTTTAAAAGCTTTGGGTGGTTATGATTTCTCAACTATGGAACCAAAAAAATGAAGAATCAACCAGATAAGGATTACGAGTGAGATAGGATAAATGAGAAACTTATCTAGGGTTTTCGCCTTTTTGTAGAGAGAGACGGGAAAATAGGCTTCCAAGGCAAGTTTGTCTAAATGAGAGCAGTGTTTTTTCAGCATAAATATATATATTTTTTTTTAATAAACAGTTGACGGGCCGCCGGGTCCAACCCGTGTGGTATAGTGCACATGTTAAACCCGAGGTAAGGGGGGCGGGTTTTATTTTATGGAAGGTAAACCCGTGTTATTTTTTAATCAAGGGTATTTGTACCCAAAATACCATAAATTTTTATCCGGGTTGGGTCGGGTTTTACCACTACCAAAAGTCTTGCTCACCCCTAATAAAAGATGATAAGTTGTCGAAAAGAGTCAACTCTACTTCTTACATATTTATAGAAAACCCAACCCCGTCTACTCATCCTTTTTTTCAACAAGTAATGCACCGTTCTCGCTCTAATTCCATTTATGTTGGTGCTTTGATTTATTTAAACTTTTATTTCCTTAATTTTCTTTAAAAATATTACGAACTACCTAAAAAAAAAGTTGATGGTGGTAGTTGTAAGTTAGGGCGCAAAAGTTAAAGAATTGGATAATTAAGGTAAGATCCTTTTTTTAAGATCCAACTATATTTTTATATATATATATCCACCAACACGATTTATACACATACTCCAAGAAACTCTCGATCTCCTCTATGGGAGCTCAGCAATCTCCTCAATCCCCATTACTCCTTAAAGACGATGAACAACAACAACAAATCAAACAATCCACAAAACACAAGAAACTCTCTTTAATTCCTCTCATCTTCTTAATATACTTCGAAGTTGCCGGTGGTCCGTACGGAGTCGAGCCAGCAGTAGGCGCCGCAGGCCCTTTATTGGCAATTCTCGGTTTCCTCATCTTCCCATTTCTATGGAGCATTCCAGAAGCTCTAGTCACAGCTGAGCTCGCCACAACTTTTCCTGGCAATGGTGGATTCGTGATATGGGCACATAAAGCTTTTGGACCCTTCTGGGGTTCCATGATGGGATCATGGAAGCTTCTAAGTGGTATTATTAACTTAGCTTCATATCCAGTTCTCTGTGTAGACTATTTAAAGCTTGTTTTTCCGTTCTTCTCGTCGGGATTACCTCGATATATAGCTATCGTTTTCTCAACTTCAATTCTTTCGTATTTGAACTATACTGGTTTAACGATAGTTGGCTACACAGCCGTGTGTTTATGTATTCTTTCACTTTCTCCGTTTTTACTCATGTCAATAATTTCAATCCCGAAGATTGATATCACTAGATGGGTTAGTTTAAATGATCAACAAGGTGTTTATAAACAAGATTGGACATTGTTTTTCAATACCCTGTTTTGGAATCTGAATTTCTGGGATAATGCAAGTACTTTAGCTGGCGAAATTGATCAACCTAAGAAAAACTTTCCGATAGCACTCTTTTCAGCTGGAATTTTAACTTGTTTGGGTTATTTATTACCACTTTTAGCGGCTACTGGAGCTGTCCCACTTGATCAAGAAAAATGGGTCGATGGCTATTTCGCGAATATAGCTGAAATCATCGCTGGAAAATGGTTGAAATATTGGATTGAGATAGGTGCAGTTTTATCCGTCATTGGATTATATGAAGCTCAATTAAGCAGTGTTGCTTATCAATTTCTAGGCATGGCGGATATAGGTGCTTTGCCTAGGGTTTTTGGGGTTCGATCCAAGTCTTTCGACACACCATGGCTAGGTATCTTGATATCAACATTGATAGTAATGGTAGTGTCATTCATGAGTTTTACAGAGATTATATCATCTGTGAATTTTTTGTATAGCTTGGGAATGTTATTGGAATTTGCTTCATTTCTATGGTTGAGAAGGAAAATGCCTAAGGTAAATAGGCCGTATAAAGTTCCATTTTCAACAATGGGTTTGGTGATTATGTGTTTAGTTCCATCTGTTTTCTTGGTGTATGTTATGTTTATTGCAACTAAAACTGTGTACTTAGTGAGTTTTGTGTTGACAATACTTGGTATTGGTTGGTACTTTTTTATGGAATTGTGTAAATTAAAGATGTGGATTGAGTTTGAAGATGGTAAAGACGATGATGATGATGATAAAGATGATGATGAAGATCCACATTTGTAGAACTTATACATAAAACAGGATGTGTTTTTATTTTTGGTCAATAAACAAGATGGGTTTCAAATGCAGTGTTTTTGCGTTTGTGTTTACTAAGTTAATTTATGTATTGGGCTGTATCATATATTCGAGTAATTGGAATTTTTAGTCAAATTCCACTATTTAGATGCATAATCTGAAATTTTGAATAGATTCCATCAGCTATCATTGAATACTTTTTGGCATTTGCTACCATGGAATCTAAATATTCACTGGGATAAAGATTTCTGCCTCTATAAAATCAGGCTATCTTTTATTTTATTTCCTCCTTTTGGCATGTTGTATGTATAGGACATCTGAACATGATCATTAGCCAGCCCATATTATCGTTAGATCGTCAGGCCAATTTCAGAAAAGACCTGGGCCAAGACAAAATATAATTAAAGACAAAGGTAAATGGCAAAAACTGAATTAGAGGTCTAGGATCGAATCTTATTGGAGTCAAAATGACTCCGAGTCCAAGTGGCTCTCTCATGTATTAAAAAAAAAACCTGAATTATATGTTAACTCAAAGATTACAAATAGTAATGTTAGATACCACTAAAAAGGGAATTTTGATCCTCTCTTAACTCGACTCCTATCCTAACTACACTAATTCCAATCACAATTAAGTAATTGGTTTTTAGCATTATTTTTATTTATAATTTATTTCTCTCTTTTCCTATTATATCTCACATAGTAATTCATTTATAAATAAAGATAATGCTAAAAACTAATTACTTAATTGTGATTGAAGTTAGTATAGTTAGTATAGAAGTCAAATTAGGAGAGAATCCAAATTCCTAAAAAGATATCATCTATTTATTGATTTAAATTTTTGGTGGTTCAATCAAATCGTTTTTTAAATATTAATGTAAATTTATAATGATCTAATCAAATCGTTTTTTATTTAATTTATTTTTTGTCTTTTTATAATTAATTTACCTATAAAAGACAACTCCTAATTAATTACACGAGAAGTAAAATTATTTCTAATTAATTACAATTTTTAGTTAATTTTCAATTAATAACAAAAAATTAAAGATTACAAAAATACCTATAAATTTATTAATTAATTATTTTAATTATATCTATATTTATTTTTTATTATTTTTACTATTTATTATATAATATAAATCGGTCCATCCAAATTTGAGCAGTAGATTTTAATTAAGGGTGAATAATATATAGGGTCTTAGAAACACTATTTCTTCTCTATAGAGTAGTGTCTAAAAAGTTGTTCTTCTTAGGGACCTCATTTTTTACAATAGTCTTTCCTACCCTTACTACCACTAAAAGACAAAAAAGTGTGATGTCACTATTTCTCTCTCCTCTACCTACCACTACCCACCTACCTCCAACCTCCCACCACCTACCACCGACCACCGACCACCGACCTCCGACCACCGACCACCAGTCACCGGAAAAAACATAGAGTATCGGAAAAAACTGAGAGTATCGGAAAAAACATAGAGTATCAGAAAAAACTGAGAGTACTCTATAAATTGGTTGAATACTCTATATATTTTAATGAGTACTCTATATATTTTGGTGAGTGGTCCGAATAATTTTAATGAGTACTCTGAATAATTTGATGAATACTCTGATAAATATGATGAGTACTCCGTAAATTTGATGAGTACTCAGTCAAATTGATGAGTATTATTAAAAAACAAAGCATAAATAGTCAAAAAAAAACTTTTATTCACTTTTATTACACATTTTTAAAAAATTACAAATGAATATACAATTAAAAAATAATAAATTAATTACTATTTTGTTTGACCAGATCTGGTCAAACCAGATCTAGATCTGAAATTTAAAAAAAGGAAAGGAAACACTTCTTCTCGTCGACGAGCACCACCGCCACCATGAAACATTCTTCTCGTCCATAGCCACCCTACCAACACCACTAGAATCTAGACAACCACACGAACACCACCACCACCATAACACCACAACCACCACAGCTTCAGTTTCACGGCTTCAGTTTTTTTCCACAACAGCGCCATAACACTGGAGCTGGAGAAGATGAGCTCGCGTGACCATAACACCGGAGCTGGAGAAGATGAGCTCGAACAAAGGCTTCAGTTTCACTGCAAATCGACCACGCTGCATCATTTCCCTCTTCGCCGGAGCAAATTTGTGGCTTCACATCCTTCGTTCCACCACCACTGTTCGTGAAACGCGTGGTTCACCGGAGACCTCTAGTGGTGGCGCTGTAGCTGGAGCGACGGAGCTGCTTTCTTCATCACCTCGGCAGCTGGTGGAGCTTGGCGCCGGAGTTGCAGTGACGCGAGCTTGGCAACGGTTGTCTCATCTTCTTCGTTGCAGCAGCGAAGCAACAAAGCCATGGAGGTGGTGGTCATCATTACTCCGGCGAATCAGATCTCGCGAGGTCACCGGTGGTGAAGCTCGTTTCCATGGTGAAGATCTCGGAGTACTCAAGTTCCTTCAATGGCTGTTGAGAGGAGAGTCGTGGTGTTATTTTGGTGCTTCATCTGCCACAGTTTCGGTGGTGGTGGTGGTTGGGTGGCAATTTAGGTGGTGGGGTTAGATAGAGAGTTCGGTGGTGGTGTTATCTAGAGAGGATAGATGAGAGATAAGAGAGGAGAGATAAGAGAGATACGGGAAGAAAAGTGAAGAAAATTGTTATAAAATTATTATATATAGTGGAGAAAAAACAAAAAAGGGTAGTAAGATAATAGGGGTTATGGGGTTCATGTGTTAAAAACTTGTTGAGGTCTTTAGTAAGACGAGACTTCTGGTGGAAGTGCTAATTTGAAGAGGGAGGGTGTGTTCAAGACCCTAAGTGGTATTTTCTCTTTAATTGAAAAACAAATAACTAGATAGACATTTGAGTCGAACCAAATTTGAGCAGTAGATTTTAATTAAAAAACAACTAAGTAGACATTTGAGTAGAAGGATTTCTAATAAATTTTTTAAAATTGCAAATACATACTATAAATAGTTAATGATGTCATTAATATATGCGTGCAAGGTAGTAATCCCTAATGTTTTCAATAATTCAAATAGATCCCACTAGAATATTTCATTTCAGTTAAACGTTTAACAGCAGCGTCACCTCACCAATAGCAAAGCTTTCTCTTCTTCGTCTCACACTTCACAGGTAAAAACACCCCTTTACCTCTCTATCCATATATGTGTATGTATATAGAACCCTGTAAACATTTATGTGTTTGTATGTCTGTCGATTGAGTAAATTCATCCCTACAATTAAATAGGTGATTATTGATTTATTTTTCCTCCTAGTTTATTGCATTCAATTTCTCGTGCGTATGTATATATGCTAAAGGCTAAATGTTTGTATCTATAGGTGCAGTGTGTAGCGAATCGCAGTTCGATTGGATTGTAAAAATCGCAGTTCGCAAAGATGATGTCCTTCGAAATGAACGATCGCAAAAGTAAGTCTTCTTTCGCTAATTTCATTTAAATTTTACTGCAAATGCGTTAGATTGAGATAATTCTTGTAGTTGTATATTGTCAATTCACGATTCATTTGTCTAGCCATAGCTAATAGTTTATCAAATCTCTGAATATGAATTTGTGTTTATGATATATATTTGTTTATATATATATCTATGTTGTACATTGAAAGTTGAGTATATAATTGCTCTGAAGTAATTGGCAATTTAGTGTTCTTTTAGTCCTTCTATTAAAAATAGGCTTAATTTTCTTCACTTTTAAATTGAGAAATCAATTGAAAGCTAAATATATCTATTTGATTAGTATTCTGTGTTCTAATGAGCTATATTGGATCAGAAATTGGGCTGGGATTAACAGGATTTGGAGTATTTTTCTCCTTCTTAGGAATTTGTTTCTTCTTCGACAAGGGATTAATAGCCATGGGAAATGTAAGTAGAATATGATTTCAATTAATTTTTCATCTATTAAGTTTTTACTTTTATTTCTTCTGACATTTCGTTATTTTACTGAATCAGATCCTCTTCTTCTCAGGGGTAGCTTTAACTATAGGGCTCAAATCGTCCATGCAGTTTTTCATGAAACGATCCAACTTTAAGGTATTTTTATCTGTGTGTGTGTGTGTGTGTTTATGTATTTTGATTGAGTTGGATTTGATTTTCTGATAATTGCTCAGGGAACAGCTGCATTTGGAGCTGGCTTTTTCTTAGTTATTATAGGATGGCCTATACTTGGAATGATTCTCGAGGCTTATGGATTTGTTGTACTCTTCAGGTTAATTTGGTAAATAAACGAAAGTTTTATTTACTTTTTTTCACTAACGAGATTTTATCTGCAGTGGATTTTGGCCTACACTAGCAGTTTTTCTACAAAAAATACCTATTTTTGGTTGGATTTTTCAACAGCCATATATTAGAGCGGTATTTATATTTTAAACTTGAATTCTCTGTTATTTTTGAGTTAATTTCCTGAATTTCTGTTATTATTGTGTACAGTTCTTTGATCGTTACCGTGGAAAACGGGTCCCGGTATAAAGTTGAGGAAGTAGCATGGTTGGCTTAGATGTGATATTAGTGGAATATTCTCTTTGATTATGTTAATCACAAGGGTGATAGTGTAGCTGACCTCAGATAATCTTGTAGACTTTATATAGTTGTTTTTGTGGATTCATGATTAACCCAAATACGAACTTTTTTACATGCACATTTTATTCAGCTTTCTTCTCTGTACAAAATTTACCACTTGGTTTTTGTGGATTTAAGTTCGTTTGATTTACGTTGTAGAAGCATATTCATAATGTTAGTAGAATCTTAATTTAAACAAAGACAAAATTAAAAGAAAAGAGTAATAGGAATATAGAAGTAAAGAGTCTGGCTTTGGACACTGAGAAGAGATTTCAGCCAAGGACTAATTTTCTGGTATGGCTGATACAAGATCTCCTAACTTAACCTAATAATTACAGTAAGTTAGCTTACAATCACCAAGGAGTAAAGGTCTCCTAACTTAGCCTAATAATCACACTTTAGTGCTAATGACTTGTTGCCTTAATACCCACCCTTTCTTTAATGATCTTTCCATGTTGTAATGATATCCTCCTGTGTAGCTCAGCTGACAAACACCATTTTCCACCTCCACCATGTCATGGTCTCCGGCCTTGTCCTCCTCCTTGTACAGGATTGATGGATGGGGTGAGCCTTATTTCTCCGTAAATTCATCAGGCAATGTTACTGTACGTCCCTTTGGTACAAAAACCCTTCCTCATCAAGATATTTATCTTTTGGAAGTGGTGAAAAAAGCTTCTGGCCCGAAATCTTTGGGTGGGTTTGGGCTTCCTCTTCCTCTCCTTGTTCGGTTCCCAGATGTGCAGAAAAACCGGCTGGATTCTTTCCAATCAGCTTTCAGTTCTGCGATTAAGTCTCAAGGATATGAATCTCATTACCAAGGTGTATACCCTGTGAAATGCAATCAGGATCGGTTTGTTGTCGAGGATATAGTCAAGTTCGGGTCATCTTATCGGTTTGGGCTCGAAGCTGGGTCCAAACCGGAGCTTCTATTAGCTATGAGTTGCCTCTGCAAAGGTAGCCCTGAAGGTCCAAACCAGAGCTTATATATATATATATATATATATCTCTTGCTTTACTTGCTCGTAAGCTTTTATTAAACACTGTGATTGTTTTTGAGAAAGAAGAAGAGCTTGATTTGGTAATCGATATCAGCAAGAAAATGCTCATTAGGCCCGTGATTGGTCTTCGGGCCAGGCTGAGGACTAAACATTCGGGTCATTACGGGTCAACTTCTGGTGAGAACGGAAAATTCAGGCTTACAACTATTCAAATTCTTCGTGTTGTGAAGAAACTTGAGAAATCTGGAATGCTAGATTGTCTTCAGTTGTTGCATTTCCATATGGGATCTCAAATTCCATCCACAACCATTTTAGCTAATGGTGTACGTGAAGCTACTCAGATTTATACTGAACTGATCCGCCTTGGGGCTAATATGAAGATTATAGACATTGGTGGTGGGCTCGGAATCGATTACGATGGGTCAAGATCCACTGATTCTAATGATTCGGTTGGATATAATCTTGATGAATATGCTTCTGCTGTAGTCCAAGCTGTGAGATTTGTTTGTGATCGTAAAGGAATTAAACACCCCATAATTTGTAGCGAAAGTGGTCGAGGTATCGTCACACACCACTCGATTTTGGTATTCGAAGCTGTTTTTGCTTCTACACATGACCCTGATCCTCCATTAATATCATCATTGGGGCTCGAAAACTTTCTTTCCGAGGAGGCTCGTGCTGAATATGGAGAGCTATCTACTGCTATAATTGGTGGAGAGTATGAAACTTGTTTGATCTATGCTGATTTTTATAGAAGGGTTTCTAGATATGAACAGTTGGCTGCTGTAGATGGGTTATGCGATTCAAAGATGAAGGCTATTGGGCCGTTGGATCCAGTCCGTACATTCCATGTGAATCTATCAATTTTCACTTCATTCCCTGGTTTCTGGGGGTACCTACAGTTGTATCCAATTGTTCCGATCCATAGGCTCGATGAAAATCCAGTGGCAAAGGGTATTTTATCGGATATAACTGCTGATAGTGATGGTAAGATAAATAAGTTTATTGGTGGTGAATCGAGCTTGCCTCTCCATGAATTGATCGGAGAAGGTGGTGTTTCCGGTAATGGTGGTGGTTATTATCTAGGAATGTTTCTTGGTGGAGCTTACGAGGAGGCAATGGGAGGATTACACAACTTGTTTGCTGGGCCTAGTGTAGTTCATGTGTCATCTCAAAGCCATGGACCTCACAACTTTGTAGTGAATCGGGCTGTTCCAGGCACATCTTGTAGTGATGTTCTACGAGTGATGCAACACGATCCAGAGCTCATGTTCCAAACACTCAAGCATCGAGCCGAGGAGTATATAGACCAACATGACGATCTTCTTAATGAGTTAACCCAATCTTTCAAGAACATGCCTTACCTAGCTGTGGCTTCACCTAGAATAAGTAATGAGTAATCTGATTTATTTTCCCCTCCGTCTTCTAATAGCATTTCCTTTTTGTTGTTTTTGTTGTTTGAGGTCGTCTGTTTTTTCACTTGCGGGGCGTGTCAAGCTCTCTGTTTTATCACTTTTATGTTAAGTGTTTTTTTTCCTGTTTTTTTTGTCAAACATGAAGTTAACAATACAAATCAAATCAGTTTATCCCGTGCCAAAAGGGGGAAGTAGAGTAGCTAATAGGGAGGGTAATGGTTATGGTTTAAAACCGAAACCGATGAAAATCCGAACTGATTAAAAAATCGATTATACAACCATAGATAAAACCGTTATGTTATGATTTTAAAAAGTGTAAACGATGGTTAAATCCGTTAAGTTATGGTTTTAGATAAAAATAAAACCGAATAACCAAAATTCCGTTTATTATCATTTATTTTTGTATATTTTAATATAATATAGATAAAAAAGCATTTTCGTATCTCAAAACTAAAATCTAAATGTTAAATTTAACAAAAAAACCGCTTAAAAAAACATTTTCGTATCATTTATTTTTGTATATTTTAATATAATAAAGTGATCTTGTTTTAAGAAGTTTAAATATATTTATAGAGTTATAGTTTGGATATGGTTAAAATCCAAAAAACCGCTTAAAAAAACCGAATCCGAATTATTCGGTTATGGTTTTGAAAAGCAAGTGCGATGGTAAATTCGTTAGAATTTGGTTATTTGATAAATTAAATGGATATGGACATGGTTTTGGATTTTTTTGTAATAACCCGATTTTTTGCCATCCATAGAAGCTAAGGTCAGATAATAGTAGTTTTGTTATTTTGGAGGGGTAAAAAGGCTCTGTTGCCAAAAGTTACATACAATAATTGTACCTTAAAAGAATTTTTGATTGAGCCTTCAACTATATAATTCCAATTTTCAAATGAGGAATAAAAAGAAAGGTCCTACAACCGCTTAGCAATGCTCCCAGTCACACTTCCCTAAGTAGATGAGATTATTTAACTACCATGCCACAAAAACCTCCACCACCACTAAGTTCACTTAACATTTACTTTTTTCATCTGCTAACTCACCTACACCCAAAAAACCAACAATCAAATCTCTTTTATTATCTTCACCTACTACTTTTTACTACATTTGCATCACTCTGAGTTTGTTTTCACTAAACATTCACATTTTTTATAAATAGCTAAATGTCGCGGCCTTTGAGATATATCTTCATATGTTTCTTTCAATATACATAGTCCACCTCCACAAAAATTGGTGGTTGAGCAGTACTAATATTCTTCAAATGGTTAACTTCCATATCATATATAACAATAGCTGCGATAAAGCACAAAAAGTTAGAGATAGAATCTAATACCAATGAAAATTTAAGATATGGTCTTAGAGGGAGGGGGGTGGGGGGAGGGGGAGATGAATAGGACTTAAAGAAAATTAAATTTAAAGTAAGCAAGTATAATCCAAAAAGACTCTCTTTTTGTGTTTTTAAGATAATATGCAAACTTAAGGTATTTAATAGTTCTAGGAGGTAATAAATCAAAAGACTATGCATGTAATACAAATTATGAATGCTAGACTACTATTAGGATTTTTAAAGTCCTCCACTAGAATTTCTTTACATCATATTCGAGTAATCCCTTTGAAGGAACAATAGTGTTATCTGATGAGATGAATCACACAAAGGACAAAATAGGTGCACAAACAATGTGAAGCACATGATCAAAACCATTTCATATAAAACAAAAGTTGTTAGAATGTTAGAGTAGTGCTCAAGCCATTGTGCTTATATAATAGTAGTACACTTTCTCATATATTGTACACAACAAAATTAATACAAAATATTCCATTTTCTATTTCTACTTTCTATTATGGTATCAGATTTGCCAAAGGAGTTCTTTGTCATTTCTTCCCAAATCCGCCATTGATGGCCTTATCTTTCTTTCTCATCTTCAAAATTTTTATACTCCAAAATTAATTCGATCCTGTTTCCGCTATTTTTGGTTGTTTCTTCTTATCTAAATGGCGTCAACTTCATCTTCGTTATCACCATCCATTACTTCGAGCTCGTCGATTCCACCTGGTTTATTGCTCTTGCGACAGAATTGGAGCTCTCTTGTTCAAATCAAGCTCGATTCTGCAAATTATGTGTTATGGAGGTCGCAACTTGAGGCTGTGTTGGAAGCTCACGGCTATCTCAGTCATATCAATGGTTCTAAAGTAAAACCAGCTGTTTCTGATCCTCTGTTTTCTACTTGGTTAATCGAAGATCAACAACTTAAGGTATCATTACATTCTTCTATGATTCCATCTATTTTGGCTCAAGTTGTTAAACTTCCTCATGCTTTTGATGTGTGGAATAAACTTGAAGAGATCTTTGTATCTCAATGTCGAACTCATATTCACCAACTTAAAATGAAATTGTGTAATATTAAGAAAGGAGATCGGAGTATGTCTACATATCTTACTGAAATTCAGGAAATCTGTGATGGTTTAGACACAGCTTCATCCTCTCTTTCACTTGAGGATGTTATAATGTATACATTGAAAGGATTACCTAGTGAATATAATCAATTTAAATCGAGTATTCGTATTTCTAATGCTCAAACATCTACACTTAGTTTTCATTCACTTGGTAGCCTTCTTGTGTCTGAAGAATTACATATGCTCAATTCAATCTTAAAATTAAGAAATTACGTTCTGACAATGGTGGAGAATACATCAATAACTCATTTGCCTCTTTTCTTCAATCAAATGGTGTTATTCATGAGACTTCTTGTCCACATACACCTGAGCAAAACGGTGTTGCAGAACGAAAACATCGTCACCTCATTGAAACTACTCGAGCTCTTCTAACACATAGTTTTTTATCCACTAAATTTTGGCTCGAGGCTCTTGCTGTAGCTGTTTACCTTATTAACCTTTTACCTACTCCTATACTAAGTAATTCCTCTCCTTATCAAATTCTCTTTAATAAACCACCATCTTACTTGCATCTTCGTGTTTTTGGATGCTTGTGTTATCCTTGGTTGCGCCCATACAGTCCAAATAAGTTGTCCCCACTCTCAGAACCTTGTGTTTTTCTTGGTTATTGCTCCACTAGTAAAGGATATAAATGCTATGCTTTAGCCTCTAAAAAGTTGTTTATATCTCGTCATGTGGTCTTTAACGAGTCAATTTTTCCTTTTCAAAATACTACTCTATCTAGTGTATCTGCTATTGAGTCTTCTTATACAAATTATGTTGATCTTTTTAACAATGCTATTAATCCTAATGCCCTTAGTCAACCTTTTAATCCGATACTTCATTCTTCAACACCTACCACTGAACCTATTGCTAATTTAAGTTCTTCAACTTCAAATACATCCCACCCTCCTCCACAATCTTCTTCTACTCATCCCATGATTACACGTCGTCAAACTGGTTCTCTTAGACCATCTTATAAGTGTCAGTCTACTATTCTATCCTCTTCCTCTATTGAACCTACTACTTATAAAGAAGCTGCTAAGTCTCAACATTGGCAACAAGCTATGTTAAGTGAATTTGATGCTCTACAAAAACAAAATACTTGGGTGTTAGTACCAAAGCCTCTTGGTCGAAATTCTATATCCTGTAAATGGGTTTACAAAATTAAACGTAAAGCAGATGGTTCTATCTCGCGTTATAAAGCTCGTTTAGTAGCCCGAGGTTTCTTACAGGAACATGGTATTGATTACAATGAAACATTCAGTCCTGTAGTGAAACATCAAACAATTCGATTGATATTGTCACTTGCTACTTCTAATGCTTGGAATATACATCAATTGGATGTATCTAATGCATTTTTACATGGTGTTTTAGAAGAAGATGTTTATATGGATCAACCTATGGGTTTTATTGACTCTACTTTTCCTAATTATGTTTGCAAATTAAAGAGGTCTCTTTATGGTCTTAAGCAAGCACCTAGAGCTTGGAATCAACTACTTACATTATTTCTTGATTCACATGGTTTTGTTGTTTCACCTGCCGATTCATCTCTTTTTATTCGTAAAAATAAAGATCAAATAACAATTATTTTAGTTTATGTTGATGACATATTAGTTACAGGTGGTGATTTTGAGGGTGTTCAGCTTATTATTACAGCTTTAAAACAGAGGTTCTCTATGAAAGACCTTGGTTTACTCTCTTATTTTCTTGGTTTAGAAGTTATTTCATCATCACCTAATCTAATAGTCTCTCAAGAAAATTATGCAGCTACTATCTTGCAGAAGGCTGGTATGAGTGAATGTAAAAGTTCACCATTACCTACACTTAACAAATATACTATTGTAACATCCAAAGGCCTTGATCTATTTGAAGATCCATTTCTCTTTCGAAGTATTATTGGGTGTTTACAATATTTAACCATAACTCGACCTGACATTTCATTTGCTGTTAACCAACTTTGTCAAGCTATGCATAAGCCTTCTAATGCGGATTTTGAAAGTATGAAGAAGCTCTTAAGATACATTAAAGGTACTCGTAATTATTCATTAACCTTTACGCCTTCTTCATCGATTCTATCTGCATATTCTGATTCTGATTGGGCGAGTAATTCACAAGATAGACGCTCAATCACTGGCTACTGTATTTTCTTAGGCTCGAACTTAATCTCTTGGGGTTCTAAGAAACAAACAACTGTTTCTCGATCATCTACTGAAGCGGAATATCGAGCTATGGCATATGTCTCAGCTGAGCTCAAATGGTTATCTTTTCTGCTTCAAAGCTTATTTATATCAATTGTAACCCCTACGATGTACTGTGATAATCTTTCTGCAATTGCCTTAGCATCTAATCCGGTTTTTCATACAAGAACACGCCATATAGATGTTGATTTTCACTTTGTACGAGAACAAGTTAAAGCCAAGAAGCTAATCATCTCTCATGTATCATCTTCATTTCAAATTGCAGATATCTTTACCAAAGGTTTATCTGTCTCTGTATTCAACTCTCTTCTTTGCAAGCTTCCTCTCTTACGCGCACTCAGCTTGAGGGGGGATGATGAGATGAATCACACAAAGGACAAAATAGGTGCACAAACAATGTGAAGCACATGATCAAAACCATTTCATATAAAACAAAAGTTGTTAGAATGTTAGAGTAGTGCTCAAGCCATTGTGCTTATATAATAGTAGTACACTTTCTCATATATTGTACACAACAAAATTAATACAAAATATTCCATTTTCTATTTCTACTTTCTATTATTATCTCCAACAATAGGAAACCAAGTGGGCAATCTGCGCTCTAGATCTCTCATTTTCTCTATCACTAGGACATACTTATCCTCTTCTAGAGAACAAGGATGAAAATAATCATTGTAGAATACAATCTAAACTACTAGCTAGATCTACACTCTTAGATGAGTAAATATATAAAGTGTATGACCTAAAAAGAAACCTTTTGATGAACAACGAATGCTAGTTACTTAATAATCTCTCTCTCTCTCTCTCTCTCTCTCTTTCTAAACCATTTTGAAGAGTGATTTGTGAGACGTTAAAGTTTTGAAGGGTGAGTGGTCTTGTATTTATAGGACAAGATGATGGATCAAGACCTCCTGTTGTAGGTTTTCATTCTGGATTTTCTGCAAAATTTTAATTAGATGTCTGTTGCGAGTATTGTCTTCTCTAACGGGAAGATAACGGCTATAAAGAAACATATCTGTTTGAATCCTCGGTGGTTCGCTTCTATTTTTGTGTGTACGATATCGTTGATGCTAGACTATTCCAGAATGTTCTAGTCGTAGGTCTAATCCAGATTTCGTAGGGGTTCCGAACTTAGTCTTTTGTCTTCTATTCATCTGATCTTCTCAACGTCACTCTCTAAAAGATTTGTCCATTTTAGCATTCCTTACTCGGATATCCGATCTCCAACTCTGCTTAGCTTCAATTCTCCACTGGGTTTTGGCATTCTGCCCAATCTTTATTCCGGAGGTCCATTCTTCTTAGCTCCCTTCTTTAACGGCTTTAGGCATTTTGCCTAGTCTCACTCAAAGGTCCGTCTATGTTTGTATTTGCTCTGGTCTTCAGCTGATCTGCTTCGGCATTCTGCTTCATGCTTCTTCTAATGGCCTGTCCATGTTCATTTTTGCTATAGCTACCTGGTTCCTTCATTTTGCTTCCTTGATTATCAACCAATCGAAATAATCTCTTGGGCTAATACATTGTCATCTGAAATTCTAAGAATCCTATTAAGATATCGTCTTTGGACAATCTAATCATGATGTATTTTTATATCCAACATTTATTAATTTTAACCTAGCGCTTCTTGCCCAATATATCTCTTCTTGAGCCTAGAATTGATCCAGTTGATTTTGATGTTTCTTAATGTATTTTAGCTTTTCTGAGACCGGATGACAATTTTGCAAAGCCGTAAGCTTTTTTTGAATCTTGTTATTTTGGGATCTATTGTTCTTGATAGCACTCTTGCTTCAGTTAATAAGATTAAGCGCGCTAACTTTCTTTTTCATATTAGAATCCTTAATGTTTTGAATAGGGATGTCCAGGTCCAATGTCATATTGATAATATTTTTACACATATGATTATCCATCTAAACAATTCGCACTTAAATACTTTAGGTCCCTTGGACTTAGTATGGATCCTAGAAATAACTATCGAAGAATGATCAGACCTAATAACCAAAAAAGCCAAAATGTTAGTATTGGGATTCAGGATAAACCAAACTTTAAACCACATAAGTCAATATAATTTTCCTTAACATGTTGGTTTTACACTCTTTAATTAGACCAAGTATTGAAACAACCTTTACCTAGGAGGTCTATAAGACCGTTGGGATTAATGAAGTCGATAAAATCTTTCCATGCAGGTTTCATGGATGTTGCGAATATTCAATTTCTCGTTAGATTTAGTTCCTTCATTAAAATCTCCAACTATCAACCACGAGACATTATTATTATCATTCTAATTATATATATAATCCCATAAGTTCCATCTATCATCAATATCATCAGGTGCATGAATGAAATAAACATACCAAAATTATTCGGGTGTCGCGACACAAAACAAAGTTCTTTCAACTCTTCTCCAATACTACATTCAAAATAGATTTAAAAACAATACCAAAATACCATCTCCCATACCTATGGGGTTGACAACGCTACATGTACAATATGAGTATGGTTTACAATATTATTACATAAAGTAGAATTAATTTTAGTTTTGAAAAAATGACATAACTCGGGTTTGAAGTTATCGAAAATATCTTTGATGTAGCGCTTTGTCAATGGAGCCCGAATCATTTGATATTTCCACAACTTAGTTTTTAACCTCGGGTTGTGGTGGGAAAGCCGACTCTCTCTCGTATGGTTAACGTCACCCGTTTACTCCTTTAATTTAACAATGTAAATTTTCTTAGCTTGAATCTCCTCATAAGATAGATGAGTGATCCCATCATCAAGTACCACACACCTTTCATCCCTATAAACGAGACAGTTATCTATACTCTTTTTTACAATCATGTTCTCTGAGTTATCAAGCCGTCCAATCACTAAAACGTGATCAACATTGATAACACCTTCCTTTATATCTTTCTTACCATCCAATTGTCTCTCAACATCAATCACATTATCAAATTTCTTTGCATGAATTTTTTTATAACCGCTTCTAAGTCTCCTTTTTGCTGTCATAATTTATCCTACAACTTCTCTTGTTCCCCGAGATAGACCCGGAACCTAGCTTATATTTCCCAACTTGTAAATTTTTAGTAAGAATAGAGCATGATGCATGTAAGTAGTCATTGTTGAGTAACTAATGAGACATAGAAATTTGTGAAAGTAATGGAACATGGCTTCCAACTTTTACGTTTTATACTCACGTATGTAATAATGAACCACATTTTCTTTCTTCCTAGATTAGCCCCAAATAATTTGCATGTGTTTCATTTGTTGAGAAGTGAAAAGAATTCATCCAAATAACTTATTCCTGATTAACCACATAGACAAGTAATTCTTTCATTGTCGCGTGATTCGTAAAAATGCACTAAGTTTCACCCATGCACATAAAAGAAGCACTGAATCCAAAACCCCAAGTGAAAAGAAGATTTACATATCAGAATTGGAGGATTCACGAACATTCGAACCCTAATACTTAGACCGCAAGACAACCTCGAAAACCGAACCTAATCCAACAAAGACCCGATGAACCCTTACAAAATTGAACAATTCCAGCAGAAAAATGCTAAGCAAGAGAGACAACACAACCTAGCAATTCAAAAGCTAATTAGATTTTAGGAGATTAAAGATCGAGGATGAATCAGCCTAATTGTTCTAAAAAAACCTATCTTTTTTTGTGTGATAATTGACTGAATATTATAAAACTAGACTCTAGATGAATTCAATCAGATACAAGAATAAAACTTATAATAATCGCAGGGGGATCACACGAACTTACGATTTAGAATTATTACAAACACACACAAATATAAAGTGATAGAAAAAAACTCCAGACAAGTGACAACCCAACAATTGGAAAATTGACAGAAATAATACTAAAAGGACTAGAAAGTAAATCTCTGATGACAATTTATCACCTTTTTAGGTGACGCAACACGAAGAAGCCGCAGCTAGATAAGGCATGTTCCGGAAAGATTGGGCCAACCCATTGACAAGATCGTCATCTTCGAGGAGTATATCCTCGGCTCGATGCTTGAGTCTTAGGAACATGAGCTCCGGCTCGTGTTGCATCACTCGTAGAACATCGCTACAAGATGGGCCTTGAACAGCCCGAGTCACTACAAAGTTGTGGGGTCCATTGCTTTGAGATGTCACTCGAACTACACTAGGCCCAGCAAATAGGTTGTGTAAACCTCCCATCGCCTCCTCGTAAGCTCCACCAAGAAACATTCCTAGATAATAACCACCACCTTCTCCGATCAGTTCATGGAGAGGCAAGCTCGATTCACCACCAATAAACTTATCTATCTTACCATCACTATCAGCAGTTATATCCGATAAGATACCTTTTTCCACTGGTTTTTCATCAAGCCTATGGATCGGAACAATCGGATACAACTGTTGGATCCCCCAGAAACTTGGGATTGAAGTGAAAACCGATAAATTCACATGGTATGTACGGACTGGATCCAATGACCCAATAGCCTTCATATTTAAATCGCATAACCCATCTACAACAGCCAACTGTTCAATATCTAGAACCCCTTCTTTAAACAGCTCCACACACCTTTGTTTAAACCGATCAGCATAAATCAAACAAGTTTTATAATCTCCCCCAATAATAGAAGTGGATAGCTTTCCATAATCAGCACGAGCCTCCTCGGAAAGAAGACCAAGAAAGTTGTGGAGCCCGAATGATGAGATATCCGGAAGATCACGATCATGTGTAGAAGCATAAAAAGCTTCGAATATCAAAATTGAGTGGTGTGTGACAATTCCTCGGCCACTTTCGCTGCAAATTATTGGGTGTTTAATCCCTTTACGATCACAAACAAATCTCACAGCTTGGACTACAACAGAAGCATATTCATCGAGATTATATCCAACCGAATCATTAGTGTCCGTGGATCTCGACCCGTCGTAATCAATTCCGAGCCCACCACCAATGTCTATAATCTTCATATTAGCTCCAAGGCGAATCAGTTCAGTATAAATCTGAGTAGCTTCACGTACACCATTAGCTAAAATGGTTGTGGATGGAATTTGAGATCCCATATGGAAATGCAACAACTGAAGACAATCAAGCATTCCAAATTTCTCAAGTTTCTTCATAACACGAAGAATTTGTCTCGTTGTAAGCCCAAATTTTCCGTTTTCACCAGAGGTTGACCCGAAATGACCTGAATGTTTAGTCCTTAGCCTGGCCCGAAGACCAATAACGGGCCTAATGGACATTTTCGTGCTGATATCGATTACCAAATCAAGCTCTTCTTCTTGCTCAAAAACAATCACAGTGTTTAATAAAAGCTTACGACCAATTAAAGCAAGTGATATATATTCTGCATCTTTAAAAGCATTGCAAATTAATAGACCTTCAGGGCTACCTTTGCAGAGGCAATTCATAGCTAATAGAAGTTCGGGTTTGGACCCAGCTTCAAGCCCAAACCGGTAAGATGACCCAAATTTGACTATATCTTCAACTATAAAACGATCTGGATTGCATTTCACAGGGTATACACCTTGGTAGTGGGATTCATAGCCTTGAGATTGTATCGCCAAACTGAAAACTGATTGGAGGGAATCTAGCCGGTTTTTTAGCACGTCTGGGAACCGGACAATGAGAGGGAGAGAAAGCCCGAACCCACCCAAAGATTTCGGGCCGGAAACCTTTTTAACAACTTCCAAAAGATCAATCTCTTGATGAGGAAGGGTTTTTGTACCAAAGGGGCGTACAATAACATTGCCTGAGGAATTAACGGAGAAATAAGGCTCACCCCATCCATCAATCCTGTACAAGGAGGAGGACAAGGCTGGTGACCATGACATGGCGGAGGTGGAAATGGTGTTTATAAGCTGAGCAAAACTGTAGGAAAAAAAAATCCTCCAAGGTGCCAAGATTTTTTGTTTGTCATAACACAGTGGAAAATAAATTTAAAGGAATCATTAGCATTGTAGCATTATTTATTTCCACATGTGTGGAACATTTTTCAGACCTATTAGGCTAACTATATGGATTATTAAAGTAATATATTGGATCTTATATCTTTAAATAACAACTTGGTGCTTGTCATATACTGTTACTTTGCTTAATTCACAGCTTGAGTATTAAGATTTCATCTAGCAAAACGGAGGGTCCACTCTGCAGCAAGTTCATCATGCTTAACCTTATCTGGCAAGTATTACCTGGAACAATTGGATTATCTGCGAAGCAGATCTCAGAATCATGAGAAAAATTAATTAAAAATAATGTATGAATATGGATGTACTTACTAATGTCCGGGTTGTTAAATATTGATCTTCGTGCAAATAAGACCTTCGAAACAGTCAAAGCTGGTGGACCCCAACTATATTTTAACATGTGCAAAATAACATCCCCTACAGAATCAAGATTGCAGTGGTGGATTCAGGTCTTGAAAATATAAACCTCCATCGTATCATATGGTGTTCCAACAATTTTTTTTAAAAACAAGCAGTCAATTCACTATAACAATTAATTGCCTACCACCTTAGAAAAAAAATTAGAAACTATAAGCTAAACTATTGTGTACCACGGGCCAAAGATGGTGAGGCAATCAAGAGGTGGGTCGTTATTCACCACCGCCATCTCCTTTTGTATTCTCTTTCCAAATGATGAAATTAACGTCGTTGAGGGCCATGCCCACCCTCCACGCCACCTGCTCCACTTATCGCTGAGTTTCCACCGTTTATCATTTTCTAGTAACTTATAATGAGCTGGAAATTGCAAATATATTACCTTAATATACAACTCAAGATTCTGTTTTTGATGTTATGATTGGAACAATTTGAACAATAGAATGATTGCAGAAGTAATCACAAGGATATAATACACAAATATCAAGTGAAGAAAGACAGCCTCTTAAACTAGGGCAGATCAAAATTTTAAACAAAACCTAAAAACCGAGTTAATTTTAACCAAATCGACGCAAAATATATGTTAATTTTACCAAGGCCAACCTTACCCATCGGGTTACTTATAATTTTTCGGGTCCATGAATTTTACCTATATATTACCCAAGCTATTGGATTTAGTTTACTCAAACCGGAAAACCCAGGTAATATAAAAAAAATACAAAACGTTCCTATTAGAGAAATCTTTTCTTGCCTTCTTGGATATTCCGAACATGCATAACTTATTTTGAAGTTTTCGATACACGAATTATAATGTCAAAATTGTTCAGAGGTATAATAATACCGGTTTTTCCAGGTTTTGTCATTTTTTAAACTTTTTCACGTGTTAAAAGAAGTTTGACTAATGTTGATTAACGAGGGTAAACCGAATTAACCCAAGGGTTAATTTTTTTGTACCCTACCCTTGGGTTACCCAAGCAATTCTTTAAACCGAAATATATTAACTTTGGATTACCCTAGCCTCAAAACCGGGTAAAACCGACCAGTGCTCTCCCCTATTTTAAACCTATTATGATACTCCCTACGCTCTTAAAAGTTTTTACTTATACTAAAAAATAGTTATTCCAAAAAGATTGTCACTTTAGAAAATTAATTTTTTTTTTCTTTTTATCCCTAATTAAATATTATAATATACATTCCTAATAAATATTTAAGTGTTTCACTTTATGGAAGACATTTTAGTAATCACATAGAATATAAATGATATTTTTTAATTTATATACAAAAACAAATGTGACAACCTTTTAGGAACGGAAGGAGTAAAAAGTACACACCTTCTATCATACTCACAAACAGAATGAACTTTGATCCCGAGACATGCAACGTAAAACTGTTCAACCAACAAAACTTACCTAGGGCCGGTCCTGGGCATTGGAGGCAACCGCCTTGGGACCCTAAAAATTTGGTATTTTTAAAGGCCCTTTTTATCAGAATTAAATATTTATATGTACATATAATTATATATTTATTTCAATAAAATAGTGTGAATGATAAGTTAGCTCATTAGTAAAGTGATATATTTTCTTATGTGAGATTCAAAGTTCGAGTCTCGCCCAAAAATAATTTTTGTATAAAAAAGTTTCTCGATTTTTTTATAAATATTTTTTATGTAAATATATAGGGGCCCCTAATATGAAATTCGCTTTGGGTCCCAAATATGTCAAGACCGGCCCTAAACTTATCAAAGTTATAGTTGGGAACATCAAACATTATAAAAACAACAACCCAAAAGACACCCATGCCTAGACCAATCATAACTCGAAAACAAATACAAACAAAAAAGATAAAGGGTTGTCGAATTTCTAGAGTAAAGACAAAAATTACCACTGCGCCAAAGTGGGGTTAGAAGAAAGTAATTTACTATGTCATATAATCGTTATGATTATTGTGAATCGTATAAAACTGATTTTAGAAAACATTGTAGATAAAACGCAAAATGTATTTGTTTTTATAAAATTGATAGCCGAGAATATCCACTTTAAGCAAGATCTTTTAAGAGTATACAACAAAAATAGTAGTTTGCCAAGATAGACAATTAAAACTGACTTGTGCAAGGCTTATGATTTGATTTTTTTTTGGAGTTCCTTCATGAGATACTTAAAAGTTTAAACTTTCCGGTCTTATATATTTATTAGATAATGGAATGTGTTGCAATACCTTCGCATTCGATTTCTATTTATGCCTGGAAAAATTGGAGGAGGAAAGATGGAGAGTTGCCTTTGCTGCTACTATTTATCTTACATGGCGGAAGTGGAACAACCTTACTATGAGATGCGAAACTATATCCAAGGAAAGAGATATAAAGGATATAATAATGAGCATTTATTCTATTTTGTTCACTTTGTATCCCCATGTTGCTTTCATGGGTGATCGTGAATTTTTGATTATATCTCTTTGAGATTAGTCTAGTGAATAGATAGTGGCTACCTTAAACTTTCGAGTCTAGGTAGGTGAATATTGTATAATGTACAACTCCACTTTTAATGAAATTGTTAACCCAACCAAGAAAAAAGTAGTAAGTAACACAAGAAAGTACGAGAGAAGAAATGGAATGACTAACACAACAACGGTCCTTAGAGTTTCGCTTAGCCAATTTTGATTTGATTGGGGTCTTTCATATAAAGAGCGCAATAGTTTATGGTGATTATGACTAAATAGAATATTAGGGTATATACACTTCAAACTAACTTTGGGTGAAGTATGATTAGGTTCATTCATATTGGTAGTTTGGCATTGAGGCTCTTATATCGAGTTGATATACATACACTCTTAATCATGTCTAAATCGATAATTTAGCATAAATCATACTTGACCTGATGAAGTTCTATGGAAGAATATGTTACCTCACTTTGTTTAGAGTATTTTATGATATTTAAACAATGATTAAACTCATTGTGACATGATCATAACTGAGCTATTTGAGATGTGTTAGGCATGCTTGCATGAACATGATGAGAAGAGTGCAAGGATTAGAGCATATGCTTGGTACTATGATCTTTAAAGGATCAAGATAATATTCAAAATCAAGATCCGTGATAGGATCCCTAGAGCATAGAGTGCTCAAAAGGGAACTGGTTTGAAGATGCCAAAAATCAAAACTCATAAGAGTTAATGGAATGAGTTAAAGTTGGCCAAAATCAAGGGAGCTCTAGATTCATTGAGAGTTGGGTTATAAAATGCTAGATACTTGGTTTGATAAAGAAGATCAAGAAGTATGAATAAGTTTGAAAGTTTTTATTCAACAATATATATATATATATATATATATATATATATATATATATATATATATATATATATATATATATATATATATATGAGAGCTAATTTGGATTTGGAATCATTTTAACTCCAACAAAATTCGATCGCAGGATCTCTTGGTCTCTGCAGAGTAGTCTAACCACTAGACCAACTATCGATCTTACAATTTCAAAGCTTGTAAAACAAGATAGTGTTAGATTATAAAAACTTATTCAATCATATATCTCAAAAGATTAAGTAAATAGAAATGGCTAAAAATTACACAATAATTTTATAAAGAAAACAACTTTAGTTTTGCAATAAGGAAAACCTCTTGCAAAAAGTCAAAACAGTGTTCGTAAAATAGTAAAATATTTTTTACAAAATTAAAAAAAATACATTTTCTTGTTTTAATATTTAGTTATATATTTTACTTTAATTATAAATTAATGATTTTTTAATTAATTTTAATTAATTTTTATCAATTTTTATCAATTTTTATATTAAATTGAAAATTACTAGGAATATCTTTATTTTCTTTCTTTTATTCTGATTTTTTTTTTGTTCTAAGTGTTTTATTATAATTATTATCTCAAGAAATGTTATGCGAAAAATCTACTAAGCCGTTAGATGTATTTTTTGTATATACATTTACATTGTTGATTAATAAAAACACAAATAGCCGTTGAGATTTAAGAGGGAATATGATGTGGCAATACTTTTTTCCTTCTTTATGTTTACAAATGGTCCGAGAAGTGAGTGCAGTAACACTGTTAGCAATGTACAGGAATTTGCATTTTGCAAACACAACTTTTCTGTTTCCATGGACTAATGCCGATACAGTGGTTCTTGTCAATCCACCGGAGATGCCACAGAAACTTATTTTAGATCTCACACGGTGACACTATAAAGATACGAAGCCAAATAGGGGATATATGAAAATGTGATTCTGTCAAATATTAAACGGGCTATTTACATTAAAAGAAATGAGAAAAATGTGACATTCTTATTTTTCTAGATAATGCAAAAAGGAAAAAAAAAAGACACTGCTTTTTTCACTACATTTTGTTCATCCGGAAACGTAAATGTAAACATAAAGGTGACAAAACAGAGCTCGAGACAACCCAGCCAAAAAGACTATCTGTCACCTTTTTTGAGTGAAGCAACACGAAGAAGCTGCAGCTAGATAAGGCATGTTCTGGAAAGATTGGGCCAACCCATTGATAAGATCATCATCTTGGTGTATATACTCCTCGGCCCGATGCTTGAGTGTTAAAAACATGTCCTCCGGCTCGTATCGCATCACTCGTAGAACATCGCTACAAGATGGGCCAGGAACGGCCCGAGTCACTACAAAGCTATGAGACCCATTACTTTCAGACAACACACGAACCACACTAGGCCCCGCAAACAAGTTGTGTAAACCTCCCACCGCCTCCTCATAAGCTCCACCAAGAAACATTCCTAGATAGTAACCCCCACCATCACCCGAAACACCACTTTCTCCGATCAGTTCGTGGAGAGGCAAGCTCGATTCACCACCAATAAATTTATCTATCTTACCATCACTATCACAAGTTATATCCGATAAAATACCCTTTGCCACCGGCTTTTCATTGAGTCTATGGATCGGAACAATTGGATACAGCTGTTGGATACCCCAGAAATCAGGGAATGAAGTGAAAATCGACAGATTCACATGGTATGTACGGACTGGATCCAACGGTCCAAAAGCCTTCAACTTTGAATCGCATATCCCATCCATAGTAACCAAGTGTTCAATATTTAGAATCCCTTCTTTAAAAAGCTCCACACATCTTTGTTTTAACTGATCAGCATAGATCAAACAAGCTTCATACTCTCCACGAGTAGCGGCAGCAGATAGGTTTCCATATTCAGCACGAGCCTCCTCGGAAAGAAAACCCATAAAGTTGTGGACCCCACATGATGAGATCTCTGGAGCATCACGATCATGTGTAGAAGCAAAAACAGCTTCAAATACCAAAACAGAGTGGTGTGTGACTATTCCTCGACCACTTTCGCTACAAATTATTGGGTGTTTAATCCGTTTATGATCGAAAACAAATCTTAAAGCTTGAACTACAGCAAAAGCATAATCATTAAGACTATATCCAACGGAATAGTTAGAATCAGGAGATTTCGACCCATCGTAGTCAATTCCAAGCCCACCACCAATGTCTATAATCTTTATATTAGCCCCAAGGCGGATCAATTCACTATAAATCTGAGCAGCTTCAGTTACACCATTAATTAAAAGAGTTGTGGATGGAATTTGAGATCCCATATGGAAATGCAATAACTGAAGACAATCAAGCATTCCAGCTTTCTCAAGTTTCTTCACAACACGAAGAATTTGTGTAGCTGTAAGCCCGAATTTTCCATTTTCACCAGAGGTTGACCCGTAATGCCCCGAATGTTTACTCCTAAGCTTGGCCCGAAGACCAATGACCGGCCTAACAGACATTTTCGTGCTGAGATTTATTACCAAGTCAAGCTCTTCTTCTTGCTCAAAAACAATCACAGCGTTTAATAAAAGCTTACGAGCAAGTAAAGCAAGAGATACATATTCAGCATCTTTAAAACCATTGCAAATCAAGAGTCCTTCGGGGCTACCTTTGCAGAGGCAACTCATAGCTAATAGAAGCTCCGGTTTGGACCCAGCTTCAAGCCCAAACCGGTAAGATGACCCAAATTTGACTATATCTTCAACTACAAAACGATCTGGATTGCATTTCACAGGGTATACACCTTGGTAATGGGATTCATAGCCTTGAGATTGTATCGCCAAACTGAAAGCTGATTGGAGGGAATCTAGCCGGTTTTTTAGCACGTCTGGGAACCGGACAATGAGGGGTAGAGAAAGGCCGAACCCACCCAAAGATTTCGGGCCGGAAGCCTGTTTAACCACTTCCAAAAGATCAATCTCTTGATGAGGAAGGGTTTTTGTACCAAAGGGGCGTACGATTACATTGCCTGAGGAATTAACGGAAAAATAAGGCTCACCCCATCGATCAATCCGGTACAAGGAGGAGGACAAGGCCGGAGACCATGACATGGCGGTGGTGGAAAATGGTGTTTGTCACCGGAAAGAAAAAAAAGCTTCCGAGGTGGGAAGATTATTTTCTTTGTCGTAACAATGTGTGAATGTGTGAAGGCCGATTTAAATTTAGGGTAAGTAGTAAGGAAGGAAATCATTCGCATTAACGTGCAAATCATTTTGCTGATTATTAGGCTACTTTAGGAGATTTTGTATCTTTAGTTGAATTTATAGATACTGTATCTTCTATGCATTGAAATTATTACCAGAATTATACCTACTCGAAATCTCCTTTTATATCCGGAGTCAACAAATCTTAACAGCTCTTTCTTCTAATGTTCCTATTTTTTCTTTCTTCTATTTTGAATTAGGAACTGAGAATATAATAAAGTATCTTGTTTGGATTAAGTAAAAAGAGAAAGGAAAGATTTATTTTACATATTAATTACCAAAGTAATATAAGAACTAAATTTAGTTTATTACTAAATCACTTATATATACTCATTATATATTTTATAGATATAACTTTACAAATCAATTCTCCCATGACACAAATCAGAGGGATTGAAAGATAAAACACATCTCAATCTTTTTTTTAACTCTCCACTCAAATTCTCTCAAATCCAAACAAAAGAAAAAAGGTTTCTAAGGTACATAAATTTACAACTCCAAGTTTTTTTTAAAGTCTAATCCTATATACAACCTTTAAAATCTCAAAAAATGGATGAACACGGTCACGCATTTCTATAAACATGATCAAGATTCAATCAAAGCAACAGATAATTCCCTATAACAAATATAAATTTTTAGAATACTTACATGCCTATAAAAGCATATGGTTAACTTGCTCAAAACCTTAGCTAGTTGAATGATACAAGTAAAAAGTCATACAAAAAGTTAGAACTTCTATTAACATCTGAGCATCAACAATTTGGTGCTTGCACTATAAATTAATCTATAAATACAACAATTAGATGCTTTTAATCTACTGTCCCATACTACAATTTTGTTTAATTCAAAGCTTCGCTTTTACTCGACTGACCTTTCTGAATCATCGAGCAAAACGGACGGTCCATTCCGAAGCAAGTTCATCGTGCTTAGCCTTATCTGCCAAGTATAAATGGGCAATACCTGGAACAATTGGATCATCTGCAAAAACAGATCTCAGAATCTACAAGAAAACTGAAAAATATGTATTAATATGGATGTACTTACTTGTGTCAGGGTTTGTAAACATTGATCTTAGTGCAAGTAAAACCTTTGAAATTGTTAAAGCAGGACTCCAACTATCTTTCAATATGTGCAAACTAACATTCCCATTAGAATCAACATTGCAGTGGTAGATTCGGGTCTTAAACACAACCTGCATAACTATCACAATCTTAACTAATACCTAAGGGTATATTTGCTATTTATTTAAATAGCATGGGATATTATTTTACTAATTTCAGTGCAATTTACTAGATATGATTTTCCTTCCCCCATTTATAGGGAATGTCGTTAGAATAATCTAGATGAAATCAAGGTTATGCATAACAACTAAATTGAAATGAAATATTATTTAGATAAGCATACCTTTGGGGGTTTGAAGGGATAATCACTTGGGAACATTATGTCAAGAAAATATAAACCTCCATCATAGGGTGTTCCTGCAAAAATTTTTTTAAATAAGAGTTTAATTCAATAAAAACATTCTAATCTCTTATTATAATTGCCGCACCAAACAAAATTCAGAAACTATATATGTATTTGTATACCTGGGGGTCCGAAGATGGTGGCGACCCAGTGGTAAAGATTGTCGCCTTTAGGGCCAGCTGAGCAATCAGGAGGTGGGTCGCTGTTCAGCTCCGTCATCTCCTTTTGTATTCTCTTTCCAGATGATGAAACTGACGTTGTTGAGGGCCATGACCGCCCTCCACCACCACCGCCAATCGATGAATTTCCACTGTTCATCACTCCACTAGTAACTTATACTTTGCTGGAAATTGCAAAAATATCTCCTTTATCCCATTTTGTAAATACGTGTCACCAAAGAAGTGTTAAAAATTTTTTTTTTTTTTTTTTTTGCATATATGAGAGGCTATAAAGCCGTTAGAAACAATAGATTACATCAAGAACACAAGGAGTTTATTAGCTATCTAGTACAACTCGATTAGTTGCACGCTCACATCTATCTCTTGTAATTAGTTTCCAAAGATAATCAGGAGGATCATGAAGCACCACCGGTTGAGTATGCGATGATGCTCCTTCTCTTGCTAGTCTATCCGCACAAAAATTTGCTTCGCGATAAATCTGAAGCAGCTCAATTTTCTGGAATTTACGCAACAAATCACAACATTTATTCGCTATCGAAACGTACCGACTACCTAAGTTCCCACCGCCCTTCACTAGCGCATGGAAATTCTGCGAGTCCAACTCAAAGTGAGTAGAACTCCCACCGCCCTTCACTAGCGCGTGGAGTTCCTCCGAATCTGTTTCGACAATCAATTCATTATAGCCATTTGTGCAAGCCCATGTTAGACCAAAGTGTAGTGCAAGTAATTCCGAGATTAAGGGAGAAATAACATCACAATACCCCATGAAACCCGCAATATACGCACCATGTCTATCTCTTAATATACCGCCAATTCCAGCTATTCTTTTCACTTTGTTGAAGCTTCCATCAATATTTAACTTGAAGCCCCTATCCGGTTTGGCCCACTTTACCATAACATTCCTAGCTAATTTAATTATTCCTCCGTCTAGTGACTTTCCCTATGCAAGAACAAAGCTATTAGCTAACGATATAATATCTCGTTTAAGTTCCAGAACATGAGGTATTTCTTGCCCCTCATTAAAGATAAAAGCATTACGTTTAACCCATATTGTCCAAAGCATGGCTACGAATACAAAGGGCCAATCCAGCCCCTCAAACCGCGCCTTGGACTGTAGGTGACCAGTCATCCAATCTTTAACGCCCCCGGTTGGGGCTGCTATAAATTCTGCAGCAGAATTGCGATCCGCCACAGCACCAGACTCGTCCCAAAGCTGCGCACTTCTCTGTTCTCGGAAACCTGTAGCTAAACTGCTCCTTGTTCTCGTCCAGCTGAGGTTCAGATTCTTCAGGCTGATCGCGTCCATGGTCTTCAACAATCCAGCAGCAGGAGTTCGCTCGCCCATCCTTCTGTTTTCCGCAGCAACAGGCGCACATCCACCAGCCGCAGCAGCCACTCCAGGTCCCACCAGGTCCGCGCCCACAGTACCTGCAAAGTCAGGAGATACACCAATTACTTTCCAAGCTAAAATCGCAATTTTACATTTAAGAAAAACATGTATAGAGTCTTCCCTTTCCGCTCCACATATAGCACATGTTCTAGATTCAAGAATGTTCCGTTTATACAAATTATCCGCTGTGGCAATCCTATTTAGTACAATCCTCCAAAGAAAGATTCGGATCTTTTGGGAGCACTTAAGCTTCCATATCAAGTCCCATTTGAAAGACCCGTCTAAATTCACTTCCTCCGAGCTCATGAAAGCCGATTTTACCGTAAAACAACCCGAGTTCCCAAATTTCAATTTTACTCTTGAACCCTCCTCTTCATTCTGAACGATGAACCCATCCTTAAATTCTTCCACTCCCGCTAGAATAGCCTTGCAAATGCCGGATTCGTTTCCATTTTGGATTCGATTAAGGATACCATTTCTAAAATATTTCTTTTTAAATATTTCCACCCATGCAACCGGCTGCTCCTCTTGAAGAATTTTCCACCCTAACTTTGCTAACAAGGACAAATTATATCTCTCGGCTCCCCTTATCCCAAGTCCACCATTCATTTTTGATTTACAAATCTGGTCCCACGCAACCCAATGTAACTTTCTCTCTTAAAAAAAAATTATTTTTTTAAGAACAACTTAGGTAGTGATTAGTATGGTGTTCGTACTCGTTTGGAAGTGTTTTTTTAGAAGCACTTAAAAATGCTTTTAGCATTTTAAAAGTTTTTTTTGACTTTAACAATTATTTTTTTAGCATTTTAAAAGTTTTGACTTTAACAATTATTTTTTGAGAAGCACCAAATAGGTGCTTCTTAAAAAAAAACACTTAAAATAATTTGAGATTTCAAAATTATTTTTAATAATATTTTAAAATATTTAATTTTAATCTAAAAGTGTTTTTTTACTCTAAAATAAACACTTCCAAACGGGGAATGTGGTAAAGTTTGTAATCAATATATATTATTTGGTATTGCTATATGAATAAGGGTGTGATGAACTGGTTGATTCTAATTGATGCATAACTAGTTTAATTAAATAAAATTATAATAAATTATTTAAGGTATAATATAATTATTTTATTATTATAAAATATAAATAATTTTAATAAAATAAAATATTTTAATACTTTTAAATAATCTGTGTATATAGTTCGATAAATTTTAGATTTATACATTTTGATTTTAATTTTTATTGAGATGTTTGATATTCAAAAGATTGATCTAATTTAGCATTCAATTAGTTAGTTATTGATTAGATAAATTGAGTGATTGTTATAGGGAGTAAAATTTTAATAATTAAATTAAAACTGTAATTTCATTTTAATATTTTGATAAATTCATGATTTATAGGTATGTGAGGAATAATAAAAAAATTGTTATGCTTCTCTATATATCTTTGATATATAAAGATCTTATGTAATTATATATAAGTTATGTATATATGTAGTTTTTTAAATATAATATAATTTTTCTTGAGTTTCCAAGCATAATAATATGAAATTTTACATATGATTTAATGTAGAAAAATATATGATAAGATATGTATGATTTATTAAGTTTAATAAAATTATTTTAATTTGTTAAAAAAAATCCATTACTATTACGATTGTAATGGGTCATTCATGAGTAGTAGCTATGTAATGGAAAAACTCAATTTTCATTGTAATGTGATTACGGAAGGAATGGTAATACGAAATTGATTACGACTAACCAATCACAATAATCATGTTTAAATCAGCAATGTCATTATATTACTACTCTCGTTACAACATAACAATTACACCTTATATTAATATAAAACTGTTAATTGGGGTTAGCTCAACCGGTGCCATGTAGAGATGACAATGGTTAAGCTTAAAAATCGAAAACATAATAATCGAACGATATAACCATGGTTAAAATCATTAGGTTATAGTAATGAAAAGGGTAAATAAGGGTTAAAACTGTTAGGTTATAATTTATGATAAAAATAAAACTGAATAACTGTAAATCTTTTTGTTATTATATATAATTTCAATTTTTATTTAATAATTTAGGTAAAATAGTATATTGAAATTCTACGTCCAAAATCCAGATACTAGGATAAACCAACTAAATAATAAATGTTCAATTTAATCAAATACCAACTCAATTTTGTATATACCTTGGAGATTTATGAAGATTAATAGGACATGTGTGGTCTTATTTTATTATTTTTTAATATGTTTATAAAATTATCATTTGGTTATGGTTAAGCCCGCAAAACCGTTTAAATAACAAAACCAAATTACGAGGTTATGGTTTTGAAAAGTGTAATCGGTGGTTAAAACCATTAGGTTATGGTTTTAAATAAATAAATGGTTACAGTTATGGATTTTGATATTTTTGCAAAAAATCGAACAATTGGCATCCCTAGTGCCATGTTTCTTCATCTAAGAGAGGTATAGGTTTCGAATTAAGTCTATAACTCTCAGGCAAGTTATCTGAAACAACAGTCCTATTCCATCCAACGGAAGCTTAATAAAGAACATTTTTCACATATTTCCGCAAGAGCCAAGAAAGCTAAGGAGGGTATTGAAAAGGCCGAGGTAACTTTCCAACAAAACTTAACTAATGATTGTAGTTTTGATGTTTTAGTTGTGTTTCAGAATAAGACGAGACTTCTTGAGAAAGCTGGGATTAGTTTTCTTCAACAAAAAGTTAAGCTTGGCTATACTCTTAATAGCGATAGATGTTCGAAACTGTTTCATGGTCTTATCAAAAGTAAACAAAGGCGGAGATTCATTCCTAATATTATTTGTGCTAATGGGGAATTATCTTATTCAAGTACCCAAGTGTATGAAGAGATTATTAATCGTTTTCAAACTTTATTGGGAACAAAGGATACAACATCACTGAATTGGATGTTTTCAGTTTGGGGAGTATTCTTTCTCAAGAGCAAGGTGTTGAGTTGTATAGAGATACTACCGATCCGGAGATAAAGGAGACTATTTTTAGAAAAGAAAATGATAAAGCTCCCGGACCCGATGGATTTTCTTCTCTCTTCTTTGATCTTTCATGGGATATTATTGCAGAAAATGTTATATTAGCGGTACGTGAATTCTCCGCTTACGAATTTTACTTCGTCAATTAAATACTACGATAATCGCTCTAATTCCCAAGATTGATGATCCGACGTGTGTAGATCATTTTTGGCCCATTTCTTGTTGTAATGTGGTTTACAAGGCATTACCATGAACTGAAATGTACTCCCTCCGTTTCAAAATGTTTGTCCAGTTACTATAAATGTAGTTTCAAAATGTTTGTCCACTTAGAATATCAAAACACTTTTTTCCTTTTTTTCCACTATTACTCCCATTAAAAAATTAAAATTTATGTTTCCCGTACACATTTAAGATATGAGTAATGATGGGTATCACCCAAAAATGTATCACCTAAACATCACCCATGATGTGATGGTTAGGTGGACCAATCATGAAGGAGAGAAAAAAGTAAATCTGGAATGAGAAAATCCATGATTGGTCTATCCTATTTAATTTTCCTCTATCTACTATTCAAGGAAATTAAAACATATAAGTAGAAGGGTGATAAAAGGGTGACATAAAAAAGGATGACATATATCATTACTTATTCTGTTTTACATCTAAAGAGATCGATAATCAAGCAAATAAGTAGAAAAATCTTGTACAACTAAAGAAGGATTTCCGTCTCTGCCATCTGAAGTTTAGATACTATACACCCGCAAACAAATAGAGTACAAAGTTCTTAATTCTGAAGGCAGTTCCCACAAAAAAGAATAACTACTAATCTCCCGTAACTTTATACTCTGAAAAGTCAGGGAAATCACGAACTGTTTCTTCAGATTACGACAAAATCAGATCTGCATTCATGTTAAGCAGAACTAACATAAGGAGTACTACAGCAAATATTCTCCCAAACTCCCGTTCTCGAATTCTCGTACTTTGTGATGTTGGACTTACAGGTCCAAATGCTGGAGGTGGGAACAATCCACCTGAGCTTGAATTTGAACTGTTCGAATAAAATAATAAATATACCATGTTAGAGTTGAAATCGTGAAAAGAAAAATTATTAAGACAGAATTTCAGGTTTTTTTTACCTTCCACTAAATTTACAAGATCCATAACCTACAAAACAAATGAGCACCAGAATTAGTAAAGTCTTGTTAAATAAATAGGAAAAGTGTTTACAAACTTACTGGGATCAGTAGTTGTTGTTACTGCTGTACCATCGAAATCACATGTTCCACCAACACTACGTGTTTTCTGATAATAATCATTGTAAGCAAACGAAGCATGATTTTGCAAAGTATCAGGTGAAAAACAAGGCTGACCCGATTGAACAGGCCTACAATTTGCTTGACCTTGTCCACAAGCCCAATTAATTCCACTTTGCAACTTATCCTCATCAGCACCAGGCTTCGCTACACAGAAAACAACCGAAGAATTCAACGTATCCACATCCATATCACCCAAACTTAGTGGATAAACCGAACTTCCATTAGTAAAAAAAATACCCCAGTTTCGTTCCGAGACCGGACCAGGCCGTTTATCTTCATTAAACATCTCGTAAATATACGTATTAATCGGAATCAAAGGTTGACTCGGTGGGCCCGAGTTATTCAAAACACGCTTGATCAAGTTATTGTTAAACGTTTCCGCGTTTTCCAACGTGGCGTCAGGCTCCTTACCACCACCAAACCACGGCCATCCTGTTTCCGTAACCACCACCGGAATATCGGAGAAATTAAAATCCGCAATAGAATTATAAGTAGCATCAACCATAGCATCAAACATGTTCTTATAATGCAAAAGTGTATTCGGGTCAACTATTTCTTTCACTACCGAGAGTGGTTCGAAAAGAGCATAGTCAATCGTATATATTCCATTACTATTCACATAATCATAGTAAGGATATGCGTTCAACATATAGAAAGAGTTTGTGTTTTTCAAAAACTGAAGGATTTGAAAAACCGTGGAGTTCCATGAAGAATTAAACGTAGCGGTTGAAGGTGGAAAAGGACGAGGAATAATATCCATCGCTTGAGGAGTCGAGACTTTTATTTGGTAATTTAAATTCGATGCGACTAAAGCTTTATGTAAATAATTCATAGCTGGTACTAAAACGGGTCCCGCGTTTGGAATAGAAGTGAGAACTTCACTTCCGACAGCTATAGCAGTTATGTTAGTTGACGGCAAATAAGCGGCGATGTTTTTATTAATCCAAGCAGCGGCGGCTGATGGAGATTCTCCGATTCCTAGTACTTCGTTATTTGTGACACCAACCATAACCTCGATACTTGTGTTTGAAAGTGCGCTTAACATGTGTGGGTCCGCATCAAATAGACGTACGTGTGTTATTTGTTTCGATTTAAGGATTGCAACCACGTCTGAAGCTGATGGGAGATTTGAAATATCGGTGCCAATTGTTACCCCAATATAAGCTCCTATACAAGTTCAATAGCATAGTCAATTTTGTGTTTTCGACTCGCAAATAAATAAGGTTAATGTTAGAATAAATGTGAAGTCACGTTTATATTACCTACTGAATTAGAGGATATGGTGCAAAATATTAGTACAGTTGCAAGCCATAGTTGAAGCATTGTTGGATCCACTTTGAAATACTCAGTAATGCCTGAGATATGAATTGAAATGTAATAGTCAGATATTGATCTAAGAAAATAAAGAAATTGATGATCGAAATAATTAATCAGTAAAATGATAAAGAAGCAAGACACGTTTGATAGGGCCAATGTCCAGTAAAGGCAAATACAAAGGGGATCTAATAGTATCTAACATTTAATAAAGGTCCCCTCATTGTATACTTAAATCCAGCATTTATCACACGCAGCAAGCTTGTGGTGCCTATACTCTAAGCTGAATACATAGAATCAATCACATGCCTTAGCTCTGAAATTGGTCAAGGACCCAAGTCAAAACAACTAAAATATTCAAGTGATAACCAGAAAAGGAAGCATCATTTATAGTATATACACACAACTACAACATTAAACCATGCTCAATAAATCATTATTAATCCAAATTTTCCGCCAAAAAATTAAATCCAAGAACTAAACATTATTAGAAACCACAACTTCAAAGTTACGAATCTCTACATAAAAACTGAATCTACAACTCTCTCCTCAATCAATTTGAAAAATAACAAAACCCATCAAAAGTTGAGTCTAATTTCACAAAACCCATCACTCAAATCTGTAATAAAACACATAAGAAAGAAAAACCCAGAAGCTGAAAATCAAGAAAAGGCATTAGAAATGTACCTGGCTTGAAGGTGGGCTTGAAAGAAGCCTCACGAGAGCCTTAGCTAAGAAAAACCCTGAAAAGAAAACACATCACATGTGAAAACAAGACACCATTAAGTGACAAAGTGACTAATTTTAGCACGAGAATCTTAAACAGGATCCAAGAAAGCAGTACTGTGCACTAACTTTTTTTGCATAAAAGGAAATGAGAAGAAGACAATTTACTAGTGTTCTTTACTATACTGGAAATTACAGCTTGACCCCACAAAGCTACAACCTTATATTATATTATACTTAGACAATGAATCATACATATCCTTGCATGTAATACCCAAATAAGCTAAAAAGATAAAAAGATTAATAATATAAAATATGATTAATGTGAATGTACATTTTGGTTTTTGCTTAAGAGTTAAAAGAAGAAGAAAAAGAAAGAGAAGTTAAAGAGACCTTTGTGTGGTATAGCAGCTTCTTTGCTAATCTCAGGAGCCTCTCCGAGTTTCAGAACTTTACAGCTCTCTTTTATTTATCTTGTCTTTTTGTTGCAAAGAAGGAAATGTAAGTGTATTAAGGATCATTTTTTTGGTCTGAATTCCAAGGACTATTATTAATTTGAATAAGAAGTATGAGTAGTAAACTTTCTAATTTCTATTTTGACAAATAGAAATTGTTGCCCAGTGTGTATTTAATTAAAAATTGGAGTATAATAGTATCTAATTATAATAAAAAGGTCAATACTAAACTTGTTTAAATATTTCACATAGTTATTAAGTTGGTATCGACGTAGTAGTGGGGGAAACTATTTAATTTTATTTGGGGTGTTCAAGACTGTTATTAGAAAAAATCAGGGAGGTCAATAGTAATACCAAGGCACCATATTCAAGCACGAAAGACAAGAAGTAGCATCAACAAAGCTATCAGGGCTCGGGTCTTCATTGGAAAGTTGTTTCAGAAATAAAGAGAAATGGTAGATACATGTAATCAAAGGAAAAATTGCAATTGACGTGGATAAGAAAGATGAAGTGCGAGATGTACCTTCTTCGCTCCATGTGGGTCCTTACATGGTTGAAGCACTTTAAGAGGGAGATGTGTAGGTCATGGGTTTGTTGAAGTCGATCAGTACGTGGGTTGGAGGGGTTCGATAAGGTGGACATGGAGAGGAGATAGAATAGTTGATTGCCACCCCACCTAGGGCTTCAGAGAGGAATGACGAGTTTGACATAGGGATTAAGAGTCATGGATCTAGTGACCATTTTACAATCATGTCGAGTATGATGTGTTTAGATAGTCATGGAAAAGGAAAGAACCATGTGTTGAGAGTTCACACAATGAGGGGTGGGGTTGGAAGGCTATGTTGAAGAAGCGCAAGTAGTATTGCACATGTGCAATCCATAAAAGTTCGCAAAGCGGAACAAATCATTGTTTACAATGATAGGACAGAGATTAAAGTCAGATCAAAAAAAATATAAATCAGTTGTATGATGAGTTATGTCAGCATCCGTGCGAATCTTACGAGGTTCAAGTGCCAAATGTCAAATATAATTGTGTGTATTGTTAGGAGAAGGGGGATCACGGTAATAAAAAATACGAAGATCTACAAGAGAGATCCAGTGACAACCATGATATAGACCTAGATAATATTTATCCGAAGGATGAAAGCGAGTATCCAAAGTAGTACAACAGGATCAAAGTAAATGTTAGAGATTTAAAGGGAAAACAAGTTCAAGGTTGCGACCAACCTCTCGATATGTCTGAGGGTGGAAATGTAGGCACTCGTTCGGAATCGTCAAGGGATGAGGGAACCTCCGACGAGAAGATATTTAAGTCACTAGTTGTTAAATATCACCCTCTTTTGGAATGTATTTTTGAAACTATGTTAATAGCGACAAACTAAGAAAATTGCTCAAGAAGTTTCCTTTTGACCAAGGTTTTATTCAAGACCCTATTAGCCAGGCTCATTGATCGAGGATATTTTGTTTATATGGAATAGTTAAATTAATATTAGTATCATTAAGTATTGTAATTATTATGTCATTTGTTTAGTAATTGAAGCTACTTCTGTGTAGTATCTGTTTTTTTTTCATACCCCCACTAGTTTTAATGATAGGCTTTAGGTTTAGGATGATCAATCTAAATGGAAAAATAATCACCCAAACCCTTGGGTAGTCATCGAGGATTTCAATGATATAATTAAGGCTAGTGAAAAAAACTTAGTAGGAATCCTATTGATTACAACCATTATATATGTTTTAAGGTATTTATTTTGCATAATTGTTTGATCGATCTCTGCTAAAGGTTGTCTTTATACTTTTACCAATCATAAACATAATGATTACCTAGTTAAGGAGCGCTTTGATCGAGAACTTGTTTGTTTAGATTTGATTCACATGTAGGCGAACTGTTAGTACCGCTAGTGATTGGGTCAGACCATTCACTTGTAGTCTTACAGTTCGACCACAAGGTCAAGCTAGTTAAACAATGGTTTGTTTGGGATCTATTTTATTAGATTATCCCACGTGTAAAGTTGTTGTGTGAGCAACTTAGGAGATCCAAGAAAGGAACAATCGTTACTGAACGTCCGTATGAAGAAGCAAGTGACAACTCAAGTCCTTACAAGATGGAGCGGGGGGGAATTCCCAAACAATAGAAAGTGCATCAATATGTTGGAAAAAAACTCATTATACTTTTAATTATAACGACTACCAATGAGTCACAGGAGCATGATGCATAATTAAAGCTAATTTAGAGGCTATGGTCGAACAAGGAACAATATTGGGTGGACATGCTAGTTTATAGACTATGTCAAAGGTAAAGGCACACAAATTATAATTAAGTTGACAACGAAGAAGATCGGGATGGTATTGGGACTAGAGTGTGGTCATGAAGATGTCCAAGAACTCTTGAAGGACTAGTCTATGGAGAGAAGTCTATTGTACATGCAAATTTTATTCTAACATTGTTGAACTGAACACAAGAATATTAGGGGAAAGAATAGAATAAGTGTTTGGAACACCATTCTTCTAGATAAGAAGTGAGATTTTCAATAGATTGGAAAGGTGGAAGTTTTAAGTCCTCGTGTTAGGAAAAATATGGAATTTTGAATTACACAGTAAATATTTTTGTATTGTGAGTATAAGTGGTTCTCATGTGATGAATTTTAAATTTTATGATAAAGTTATGCCCCAAACATGAAGGTTATAAATAAACTCTTTATCTTTTCGTATCATGTTGAATCGATGAATTTGGAGCTTTTATGATAAAGTTGTGTTCAAAATACGAACAAGATACAAATTTGTTAAGTTTTACTAATCTTCAGGCCATAAAGTTATAGGTTCAGACACTTTAAATTCAATTTAGACCATAATTTGTTCTTTAAAATTATAAACTCACATGAAAATTGTAAATCACCTCTTTATCTTTTGTAGCATCTTGAATCGACCAATTTGGAGCTTTTATGATAAAGTTATATCCAAAATACGATTTGACTGTTTAGCAATATACATATTTGTTGAACTTTATTATGTTATTATGCAAAATACGAATTTTATTTTCCCCGTCTAATTTATTTCTTGTGTTAGTTCAAGATTATCAACATACTATAAGTTTTAATATTAAAGTTTTAAATTTCGCAAAAGAAAAAAATTGTAATTAAATTACGGATATTTGGTATGGATACCATATTATGTGTCTGCACTAAAAGATTTTACCATAATTTTGAACAAAATCCAAACATATTATTCGGAGGTCCATACACGACTCCGCATAAAATTAATTAAAATAATATGGGAAACCGAGTCCATTTATAGAGTCACGTATATGTAGGTTGACAAAAAAAATCTTTTTAAACCCATTTAAATTAGGGCTACACACGAAAATCACGAAACCGCAAAACCGCATAAAACCGACCCAACCCAACCCGCACAAACCATGGTTTCTATTGGGCTCAAAATAATTTTTTGGTGGATTTGGTTTGGTTTTCGGTTTGGGAAAAGCCCAAACCGCAGGTACCCAACCCAACCCGCAAATTGGGCCCTCATATTTTTTTAAATATATATATATATATATATATATATATATATATATATATATATATATATATATATATATATATATATATGTATAAAAGAGGTGGATAAAAATATCCACCTCATTTCACTCGTCTCTTACACTCTTCTAATCCTCTCTCTCGTCTCTTACACGAAAAGGGATAAAATCCCTAGCCTTTTCACCTTCTCTCTTCGCTACTCTCTGAAACCCGTCTCTTCACCCATCCATCGCCGTCTCTCCATGGTTCCTTTTGTACTCCGCATTAATTATTTGGAGGGTTTAAAACAACCTTTGAGGTCCACATTTAATGTTCGTGACTTCTCTCATGATGTTTATCACCTCCAATTTACGAGCTTACCATGGTTAATCGATTAAGCCATGGTTAATACTTTATGCTATGGTTAATGACTTAATGGTATGTGGGGTTTTCTGGATTTGTATAAAAGGCCGAGTTAGGGTTCGTGATCTTCAAAAACCCCTTTTCCAGGTTTGAATCTTCACTCTCTTCTCTTACTCTTCTATTCTTCAATTATTTTGTAATCTATTAGGTTATTGTAATTGATTTTCGAAAATAGTTTTAGGTTATTATTATGTATTATGATTATTATTTATTACTAATGATTTTTATGTGTTTGTGTTTTGCAGATTATTGATTATGAAGGATGAATTCGAATCCATCATTGATCTTACTATACAACACACTCAAGGTGTTGATCAAACACCTGTTGGTAACTCTTCTGATCCAATTAACACTTGCCCCTCTAGTAGTAAACTCATGTCCCTTAAAAGCTAAGAAAGATACCTCTGATTGTTGGAAAAAATTTGAAATTATTACTTATGAAAATGGTAGTATAAACTTTAAAATTATTACTTAAGAAATAAACCTCTTATGTAGGTTATTATGGTTTAGATGAATTAAGTTTGAGTGACACTTCCCAATCCACTCTAACTTTTTCAATGAATTGTCCAGTAACCTTATGTAAGTTATAAGTCAATTTCATACTTAAATGACTTGCATTTCACTATACCATTGCATATAGACTAAATATTGCAACTCATGGACTTCCTATGATGCAATTTAGGTGAATTTTGATTTGTACATGTGGGTTTTTATGTACAATTGAGCTGAGGAAGTAATTCATTTGAGATGGCATTCTTTTGTGATGCAATTGTTAGTTGAAACTTGTAGGTTGTTTTGTAAAACTGACCATGTCCCTTGTCCTTAAAGGTAAAGTGCCCGTGATGATTAAAAAAATAATCTGAGGCACTAAATCATAGCCAATGATGATATAATAATCTGAGGCTATAAATTTCTTACTTCATTTCTGCATTACATTATTTAAACTTGAATTCTGAACTAATTAATGGAGGCATTGTAAAACTCTTATGAAACAGGAATGAAATGGAAATTTGGAAGTTGAAATGGAGTGAATAAAGAGCTAAATGTTTGTATTTTCAAACTCGACTCTTGGAATTGGAAATCAATGTTGTAGTTTGTTTTTAGAAATGTTTGCCTTGAATTCTGGTTTTGGATGTATTATTTTGTAATTCAGACAACTTGGTGATTTGGCTATGTAATATCTTAATCTGTTTGGTTTTGGTAGTTTGAAAAGTTGTAATTTGTAATTCAAGCTTGTTTATTCTTGTATTTGGTAATTCAAGTAGTTGATAACTTGATATGAACTTGAAATGTATTTTGTAAGTCATGGATATTCGATTTTAAAGTGTCTTTAATCATTTTTGTAGTATTTCAATTTTTCAGGGACCAAATTTTAAATAAGCAAAGTGAACCCGAAACCAAACCATGACCAAACCAAACCAAAACCAAACCAACCCGCAAAAACCAACCCGCACCCATTTCACAATAGTGTATTGGTTTTTGGTTTTCAAAACCTTAAAAACGTATGTGTGGGTTGGTTCTTGACTAGGGGTCAATGGGTCGGGTACCCGACCCATGTGCACCCCTAGTTTAAATTTAAAGTATAGAATTTTAAAATCTCATATACGGATGTTCAATATCAATTACACTAGTGAATTTCGTATGCAAACAATTTATTCTTCCAGGAGTGACAATTGATCCTTTTTAGAGTCATTATTGAGAACATATTTTTGTAAAACTTCACCGACCAGCAATAGTTCCAACAACTAGCTCATAAAGGTGTAACTAAAAATGAGAAAAAAATTAGTGTTGGGGTCGACGATGATAGTTGTGTTGAAATACCAAAGATGTATAAAAGGGAAAATTAATAAATGAATAAACAAGTTTTAAAATAAGCATTATCCCTTATTGAAACATATGAAATAACTTACGATTAAATTGAAATATTTGTTGAAAATGTCAAATTCATGTTTGTTTCTTAGAAAGATATTTTTTTACTTAATAATATACTCAACTATCCTTAAATTATTTGTTTGGACTAAGGGATTCGGAAGGAAAAAATTAGATCAAATGATTCCACCTACAATCTATTTTTTTGTTTGGATTACATGAGATTGTAAAGAAAAGATTAGTAAGATATTCTTAAAACGCATTATATGTTCATTCTTTTCGATTTAGTGGTAGTAAAAAGGGAAGATTCTTTTAATTGTATTGTAACGTTTAAATTACTCTTATTTTTTATTTTTATAAAATATTTTAATAGAAATATATGAATCATTTCGTTAAAAAGGGGGAAAAAAAATACATTCCTCCTATTTTTTTCTTATTCCAAATACCTAATACATATAATCTTTTAATAAAATACCTATTTCTCTTTTTATTTAATCCAAATAAGATCAAAATACTCTCATTTTTAATCTTTTATTATATTTACATTTCTTATTCTTTACTAATAAAGAATCTCTCCTTTTAATCCAAACAGACATATGTCTATAGTTTGTCACTCAACAATATGAGTAGGATAAAATGAAATAAGAAAGATATAAAAAAATAATATAGTGAGATCATAAAATTTGAAAAAGATAAGTTAAACAAAAAAGTAATGAACATCAAGGACATGGACGCAAATCCTGCACCTAACTCCCCTCAGATACTTGCTCTCAAATGATGAATATAGGTCTCGAAAATTCTCCAAAACTAAGGAAATAAATTCACACCTTCAAAGACGTAGGGTAATTCAAATTTACCCCCAGCCTTTTCCATTTGAAGCTAAGCCGAAAGAGGCAATTAACCACTGTTTCAACTTTCAACGCATAACCAAACGTGTCCACACAAGGAAAATAATCACCATCACGTCTAGAAAAAAATTCCTATGATTAAAGGTTAAACCATGAGATCTTAAAATTGATTGATATTTGATAAAAATGGTGTTTATAGATGACGAAAAATCTACTCTTCAATACATTAAAAAAATAAATCTAGAGTACTTTAGTATAATGAGTCACATGTTTCGAATGTGACTCTTTTATTTATATATTTATTTTTGAGATCTGTGCTGGCTTTGGTTAAATCAAATATAACTCAACATAAAAAAGAAAATGATGGAACCTAGGTTTGTAAGACCATATCACCTTTTAAAGCCATTTTTCAATTTTGTTTGCCATCCATTTCCTAACCGATTTGGCCTAACAATAGTATACAAGATATGCATATATATATATATATATAAATATTCAAATCAAATGATAGATAAAAGAAGATAATCAAGGTCTAAGTGTGTGACAGCAACAAAGCATGAGACAAGAAATACCATAACTTAATTATCCATATCAAACAAGAATTACCATAATTATCCTGAAATTCCAGATGACAGATAGTAATAACACACAAATTAACCAACTTGTTCTCCTCCAAGTCTTAGGAACATAATAATAATAATAAAATCTTAATAAAGTTTAGAGATCCTATTAAATATTACAACCACCCCCACCCTTACTCAATGCTCCTGCTACGGCTTGGGCTTCTACCCCCTGGAGAAATACATGGACTTTTAGGACTATATCCTGGTGATGAATCATCATATCCTATACCTCCTTTACGACCTGGTGATTCTACTTCTTCCCTCACTGGATTTGGGCTACGACTCCTTGATCCATCATCTTCCTTCACAGGACTCCTACTCCTTATGCGTGGGTCCCTCACTGGACTCCTCTCTTTTGGTGAAATTGACCTGCCACATATGTTAAAACATGGTAATAATTATAAAACATAATAATTATTAAAATCACAAATACCTTGAGTATTCTCTTCTCTTATGATCATGATCAGGAGAGTAGTAGTCACGGCTACGGCGTGGTGGTGAACGAGAGCGAGAATAACGAGGCCTTCGCTCATAGTCTCGACCCCCCCTGAAACTGTTTACATAGAGAGATTAAATGAAGAAGAGCTGGGACCCACACACATACAAAATACAAAATGTAATGTACCTTGGTCGTTCACTTGTTCGATCCCTAGCTCTCATTTCAGTTGGTTTCTTTCTATTCTCTTCAGCAAATACAACTGTTAATTGACGCCCTTGAAAACCTTGACCATCCAAGTGATATTTAGCTTCAGCAGCATCTTCTGGATCCATAAACTGAACGAAACCAAATCCTCGTGGGTCCCTGTTAACATTCCATCATATTTTCAATATATATATCTCACAAAAAACTCATATTACTCCCCCAATTAGTAAGTAAAACTTATGATGAAGAAGAAGATGAAATTTTGAAATCTCCACCAAACCTAAGCAGGGAATTCATTCAAAATCCATAGACATATATTCTTTATTTTCTAAAAATTTAAAATAAAATAAAAAAAACCAGACTGAAGGAAATACAGAAAGGTTTTGGTAAGCATATATGCAAAGCATATAGCTGCTGACCTTGCAAGTGACAGTTTTAAAGATCACTTGAGAAAATTCTTCAAGACTTGAAATCTTGATTTCTTCACATTCTATAGTGTACAAAACCCAAATTCCTTCAAATCAATCAATCACCTTCAACTTTTACTCTAGCTAGTCACAATGTCTCAATAACTCTTACTCTAGCTAGTCACAACTCTAGTCACAACGTGTAACAACTCTTAAATACTTGATTCATCATCTTCAAAACTCTTATTCACTGCTCAATTCTAAACATTTTTAATTAAACAACCCAATTGAACATTCTAACTTAGTATTCTCAACACTTTTACACAAAATAATTTCATTTTGATTTGGTTAAATTCAGTATGTGTAACAAACATATAAGCTTCGACCAGATAAAAAAAACAAATCAATGTTCATCAGACACCAGATACAGGAGCTCACCCAGTATAGTAATCCCTTGGCAGGTAAATGTCCTTAACATGACCAAACTGTCCAAATGGCCTTCGAAGGTCTTCAGGCCTGCAAAGAAATTAAAAATTAAAATTTATCAATATAAGTAAGAAGAGACGCAAAGATTGAACAAATGAAATTGAATAGATTTACCGACAATCATGGCGAAGGTTGCGAACTAATAGACTAGTTGCACCATCCCTGTCACGGCCACCATAACCACCATAGCCACCGCCACCATAGCCACGTCCACCATAGCGACCCCTAGGGGGGCTAGGGCTCCTTCTTCTTCTACCATACCCTCTAGGTGGTGATGGGGTATAACTCCTTCCCCTCATAACTCAAACCTGCTAAACTCAATATTTTTCTTTAAATCAGTACAAACACATGAACAACCAATGGTGCGATTAAACTATTAAGAATGTTAACATGCTCATCAAAGCAACAATTCGATACCCAAAGGGCAAAGTTTCAAAATTATTACATAAATTCAATTTGACACAAAGATCGAAAAATTACACCCAAAAAATGAAGTTCTTTTACTATGATTCAACATTTGAATTTTAATTATTGAAGATTTATTGAAAAGAGGATAAATGCGCACAGATAAATTGACAAAGGAATTGGAAACCCTAATTTCTAAGTAACATAAAATGCCTAGATTTGAGAGTTGTACGAATAGATGATGAGAGAGAACCTGAAAGGTAAGACGATTGCTGAAAACGGCGCCGATTATGTGTGTTATGAACGGCGGGTGGGTGATTTAGGGCATAAAGCTAACGCTACGTAATGAAGGCTGAGAATTCACTTATTTATATGAACATCCCGTACTTACCGATCGGGGGCAAAAATGCCTAAATTTTTCATAATTACAGATAGCTCCTCTAGTTTTCAGCAAACTACGAAAAGTTCACCCAGTGTTTTTTTTTTATATCATTACAAATCAAGAGATTACATAAATGTTAGAAAAAATTATTGTGAGTTTGATCCAATCACTAGGGATAAACAAAGTTTATATTTGGGGAGGTTCACCTCTACAACCAGGTCTATATGGCACGTCCTTTGTGGGTTGTGGGTTTTGTTTGATCTAGTCGAAAATGTCCTTCCTAAAGTAGTGAGTAATCGGTGTGATAGATTGACAAGTTAATCCTTCAAATTTTTCAAGGAGAATATAACCCACAAAGAAACATCAAATCATTAGACCAAAGGGATAGGGTACCCTCGTTAGCATTATGATACTCAAGACATTAATATATCGACCAAAAATTTGAACCCTCAAGATAAATATATAAATGTATGTGAGAAAAGTTTGATATGTTTATACATACATATATATGTGTATGTGTGTGTTTGTGTATTTTTAGATGGATGGTAGGGAGACTAGGGGTGTACAAGTAACCCACTGAACCCGCCAACCTGTTTTAAGCAACCCCACCCAACCTAAATGTATGGGTTTAGTTTGGGCTAGGGTAGGGATGGTCCAAATATATATATTTTTATCAATTTTAGGGTCGGACCACAGGTTCGGGAAGCCCAACCCAAAAATAAAATAACCCAATCCGCAATTACACTACACATATATAACCCTCAACACTAATTTCCTTTATATTTTGAAGAAAAGATGACAAATGAAAAATATCTGCACAAAGGGTTTATAACAGGATAAACCCTTCATACTCAATCAATTTAACTAAGGCAGGGATACCTTATTATACAAATCATTAGTTAAGAACTGGTTGGAGCAATTTGTCAAACACTTAGTGGATACTTAGTTTTAGCAAAGAGGGTTTGACATAAGATGATGTTGCGAAAGAGAAAATACTTGATATAGCTATGGGCTACACATATTAATAAACACAATGCATGAAAGAAAGTAAAGAATAAGGGTAAATAAGCGATACAATCAATTTAGAATGGTTCAGATCCCAGAGGCTTGATCAAATACCTAATGTCTATGACATCTTATAATTTCAAAATTCTCCACTATAAACTCCTTGTGTCTAAATATGAGAGCGCAAATCATCACAACCTCTTGGAATTACCTATAAAGGATGTCCCTAGCGTTATCACCAATACTAGTAAACCAAGTTGACAATCTCCTTTCACAATATACCACGTTGTAAGCCTGTAACGTCTTCACTTGTGTATCACCAAATAATAAAGAGTAGACAATCTCCACTCATAATCTACCACTTCAGACTCCATGAAGCCTTCAGTTGTGTATCACCACACAAGAATCCGAGTATGCTATGATACTTACAAAACCACTTCACACACTTGTGAAACATCCAAGACTCGTGTCTACACTACACAAGCCCTAAATTACTCTTGTATAGTCTATGGAAGATCATAATTCTTCACTAGACTAATATCAAACCATAGGTTATACCATTAGCCTTAATCTACCTAAGCTGGCCTTTATACTCCTCAATGAGTAGGTATATTAATATAGCTTATGATAACAACCTAAAGATGATATATTTGAAGATTGGTTGATGTGAGACCTCTCCTACAATATGTAGCTTTGAAACTTGATATGGAGGGTTGGGGAGAGCCCCTTTTCTTCTCTTGAGAGCTCATATGTATAGGAAAAACCCCTGTAACAGATCTTTCCATGTGTCATCTTCTCATTGGCTAACAGTCAATAATGTCAGGTTTCTGCTAAATTTGGGTTGGATGTCCCACATATTTTAGTTATGATGACTCCAGAAAAATAGTACTCTAACGAATTTTTTATGTCCTTTGTAGTTGTTTATCTTAATATCTCGGATACCGACTTTCCTATCCATGGATATTTGCTAGAGTCGAGTCTTCATTACTTTGACAATAAGTGGACCAGGTATTTGAAACTGAGGATCGTTTGTCCGATCTTTGACTTCATTAGCTCCCATCTGGAGCACTTAGGTTATCCGCGCTTCTTCACTTTAGAGATTCACTCTTATTTTCTTCTCAACCTTTGTTCTCGAATGGCTTTATGCCCTCAGTTTTTCCATGGCTTGGATGTTTGGACTTCATCTCTTCTTTCTTCGTCTTCAGCTGATATCCTTTGCCACTTTATTCTTCAACTCTTTAAAGGGTCTGATGACCTTGTTTTATACCAGTGGTGTCAAACACTTACCCTCATTAAAGGGGAATTTGATTTTTCCATGTACGGACTTGAGTTTTACTACAACCACTTTTTCAGGGGTCTTGCATAATTCCTCGGAGGCATGAATGAGATGATTGCCTTAAGCTACCTTTATATTTTTACTCATCTTATCCCAGGCACTCTTATCTACTGATCTATTTGCTCGATTCACTTCTCACTGTTATAATTTACCTCATTTGAGTCTTAATCTTTAACATCTTTCTGTTTATTTATGCTTTCTGACCTTCTTTATCAAGTCAAGCATCCTGGTGGGTCTTCTCGCTTCCCTTCAATAAACTTCTTATAGTCTTTTTCATATTTAGTTTGTTTCTTGATCTCTATGAAGTATTGATCTTTAAACTTCTTCAATCTCAATCTCTTATAACCCTTGAGTCTTGATCTTCAAGATTGTTTTTTGATCTTCAATGAGTTTTGATCTTCAAAATCTTTCAACTTGTTTTGATATTTAAAAAAATGAATAAAGTGAATAAATTGAAAAGGAAATGAAAATAAAGTAACCAACAAAGTGGAAGGTTTGTAAATAATCAAGAGATGTTAGAATGTTAATCAAGAGCATCAAAGTAGGTTGAGTAAGAACGTATTTGAGTTTAAACTCAAGCTCTACGACAATATGTTGATGGTTAGTGAGAAGAGAGCCAAAATCTCATTTCACATTCCCCAAATATTCATATCAAACCGTCCCTAAGCCTACGCTATAACCGTAAAGACCTCGTGATTCTTAGGTACGTAGTGGAGTAACAATTTTGAAAATAGGAAGTAAGTTAAGTGGAGCATTTGGGATCAAGCAAGAATTGAGATTTACCATATAGCCACCATATCAAGCTAAGTATCGAGGGTAACCTTCTAGCACTGTGAAGTTAATTTGGAATTGAAATTATTTATATGTTTGAGTAATTGTAAGATAGGTTTATTCATGAATTAGTTTTAATTTATGCTAGAGAAGATTTAGTTTGAGTTTTGATTTGGGATCATTCTTTAAATTTTGCATTTGCTTCGAAACTTAAACCTCTAATTTTGTTCTTACTTTGTCGGGACGACAAAGCTTTGAGTTGGGGGTCTTTATGTCTCCTATTTTGATATAATAATCTTCCCATGAGACATCATTTTAGGGTTAAAATTGACTAAGTTAATAGATCAATCATCATATTTTGATATACTGCACTTTCTCTCTTTGTTTTGGATTTATGTTACTTTTACAGCTTTTGTGCGTTAATTTGTTTGTTTAGTGTGAAGATTTTATGCATATGGATGCTAGGAGGCACCAAGATTAAGAGAAGGAGTGAATATACAGGTCCAAACCCAAGAAGAAGCGTTAAAAGAGCAAAAGAAATCACTTTGGTAGTTTAGAAGAAATCAAGTTCTCACTTATTTTAGTTTACGAGGATTATTAGCGAGGATCCAGGTTTACTGGTTCAAATGAAAGTTGCGGGCCTTGAAGTCAGTAAACTTGAGAATTTGGATTTACAATGCAAAAGTTATGGCAAAAGTGATGTAGTGCTTTCGAGTATTAAGTAAAACAAATTTGGGCATTTTCAATGACTTAAGTAAGCCCATATGGGCCAAATCCGATTTCAAAAGCTATATAAGCTAATTTTATCTCATTAGATCAGTACGCAACATATTTTTAAGAGAGGAGAAAAGCTAGAACGCTTGGAAGCAAGGAGCAAAAGAGAAGAAGAAGGTCTTCCACCATTCTTCAACAATTCAGCATTGTACTATTCCATCTTGTAGCGTAATTTTATTTAGTGTTCTTTTCTTAGCATCATGAATACATTTACAGTTTCTAATTACCATGGTTTAATTATGAGATAATTTAACCAATACTTGAGAATCACTATTAAAGGGATGAACCTTAGTTTTTAATTTACAGTTATATGAATTTGGGATTATTCTAATTTAAATAAAGTCGAGTTCTTTTCCATTGACTATGTTTTTATGCTTATTCACTATTAATCTACTGGCCCTTTAGTAATAGGACTTAGTACTTTAAGCTATTCGTTGAGAGACGATATTCGGAAGGGGGGGTTTAAATACGGATCTAGATCATAGACGTGTGGTGTGCGTTATTGAACGTGACGGGCATAACTAACCATGCAGTCATTAGGGTTTATGCAGTCAATTGTTTGAAAGTATTGTAATGTCACGCTGACGAGATCATTAGTATCGTAGAATAGCAGCCTATCTACCCTGACGAGATTTAGGAAGATAATAGAATCCCTAGTAGTGTAAAATACCGACTTTGCCCTTAAACATTAGCTTTCGATTAATGAATTTTGGTGATTCCCTGGTGAGACTCAAGTATACCTCTTATTTACGTAACTCTCTTTTAGTTAATTTCTAGTTTAAGTTAGTCATCTTTTCAGTTCAGTTAGTTAATTACTTTTATTTCTTGTTTTAGTTATTGAACATTTAAAACCAAACAAATATCTACTTTTACTGTCTTAGCAATTACTTCTACTTTCCGTTTAAGCACTCATTCATAACCTTGCAATCCATGTGGAGATGAAATCGCTCTTTACTTATCTATTACTTGGAATGGCCAGTACACTTTCGGTGAGTTATTTCCTCTTCTATTTTTGTCGATTTATATCACACTCTAGAAGCAACCATTTATGTAGATTGGTAATGCCTACATTACTCATGGCATTTCACACGAGTAATTGTATTATTTCATGTTTCAGTTTTTCTTGACTGGAGGTGCTAGTGAATGGTTGGATAGTCAACCATCATATTCGATTACGTCATGAGACAAGTTGCAAGTGAAGTTCTATGATCGCTATTATCCACAAAGCATAGGAATGAAGAATCAAATGGCAATTGCAAGTTTCGCCATAAGAACGACGAGAGTGTAGAAGAGGCATGGGCAAGATTTCAACAAAAAATATCCAGATGTCCACTTCATGGTTATACCTCAACTTCAATTAGCGATGTTCTATCAAAGCATCAATGTCGAGGTGAGATTGAGGGTAGATAATCTTGGAGGAGGAGGTTTTGTGTCTATGGATCCTATAAAAGCCGTAGTTGGTAATTATGAGCTAAATTCCCAATACTTGAGAATTGATATTAAAGTGATGAACCTAGTTTTTAATTTACAATTATTTGAACTTGGGATTATTCTAATTTAAATGAAGTCTAGTTCTTTTCCATTGACTATGTTTTTATGCTTATTCACGATTAATAGGACTTAGTACTTTAAGCTATTCGTGAGTGGCGATCTTTCGAAAAAGTTGTTTAAATACACACCTAGAACATAGACGTGTGGTGTGCGTTATTGAAACCGACGGTCATAACTAACCATGCAGTCATTAGGGTTTATGCAGTCAATTGTTTGAAAGTATTGTAATGTCACTCTGAATAAGTCATTAGTACCGTAGAATATTAACCTATCTGCCCTGACGGTATTTAGGAAGATATTAGAATCCTTAGTAGTGTAAATTGCTGACTTTGCCCTTAAACATTAGCTTTCGATTAACGAACTTGGTGATTCCTAGGCGAGACTCAAAGTATACCTCTCATTTACGTAACTTTCTTTAGTTAATTTCTAGTTTAAGTTAGTCATCTTTTCAGTTTAATTAGTTAATTACTTTTATTTATTGTTCTAGTCATTATACATTTAAAAACAAACAAATATATACTTTTACAGTCTCAACAATTACTTCTACTTTCCATTTCAGGCACTCATTCATAAACTTGTAATCCCTGTGGAGGCGAAATCGCTCTTTACAAATCTATTACTTAGAACGACCAATACACTTGCGCCGAGTTATTTCCTCTTCTATTTGTGTCGATTTATATCACACTCTATAAGTGACCATTTATGCAGATTTGTAATGCCTACATTACTTAGGTCATTACATGCGAGCAACTGTGTTACTTCATGTTTCTGTTTTTTACCGGAGGTGCTAGTGAATGGTTGGATAGTCAACCATTAGATTTGATTAGGTCATGGGACAAGTTGCAAGTGAATTTCTTTGATCGCTATTATCCGTAAAGCATAAGAATGAAGGATCAAATGGAAATTGCAAATTTTCTCCAAGAGAACGACGAGAGTGTAGGAGAGACATGGACAAGATTTCAACAAAAAATATCCAAATGTTCCAGTTCATGGTTATACCCTAGCACTTCAATTAGTGATGTGCTATCAAAGCATCAATGTCGAGGCGAGACTGAGGGTAGATAATCTTGGAGGAGGAGGTTTTGTGTCTATAGATCCTACAGAAGCTGCAGTTGGTATGGCAAGGATAGTTGAGACAATAAGGAGTTAGACCGAGTCGCGAGCTCTTACTACAAATACCTACGGCACGTTGCGTTTAGGTAGTGGAACTGATCTAGAAGCTAAAATCTCCTCGATGGAGAATCAAATGAAGCATATGGCACTTAGGATAGAGAAAGGTTTCCAAGGTAAATAAGTTGAGACGGTAGTAGTGCAAGAAGCACAAGGTTGTCCACATTGTGGAGTCAACGCTCATTGATGTCTCCTCATTTGTGATGATTTAATATATTTCTGAGACATCATTTTAGGCGTATTTATTAGAGTGTAGGCCTATTTTCTCATGATTTAGTACACTTTCCTATTTTGGGTCTTGAATTGATTACTTATTATTTTTAGAGCATATTGGGTTTAATTATTTATTTAGTGTGCAGCTTTAAAGATATATGATAATTAATTAGAGTCCAAGTCAAAGTCTAAGAGCTAAAGGAAAGAGGATAAACATGGAAATTGGAGATAGAAGAAAACAGAGTTCAATTAGGAAAAGGAAAAGCTGACAAATAAATCTGAATTTCTGCAGCTACGTCTAAAGAAGTGGTGATAACTCCAAAACCGAGCCGATTCTGGAATATCCCTTTCATAGGGACGTAGATAATTCCATGAGGATTCTTTTGACATCTTATGGGTAAAAAACGGTCCAGTAACGAAGAAGATATGATAACAACAAGTCAGCAGTAATTATCCTTATCTACATACGAATTTGAGTTGGGCTAGGAGTCCAACACTTACCTTCTCCTTCAAGAAAACGAATTAGTTCAACCTATACACTATAAATACAACCTATTATCATTAGAAAAATCATCCTTGACCAAACCTTAAGGTCAGGAAGAAGCTATAACACAAGAAGAGAAGTCTGGAAGGAGCTGTGCAGCAATCATGTCTTCTTCAACCTTTAATTCTGTAATTCTTTTCTTTTCTTCTTTTAGTATGAATTTATTCTATTTAGCTTGAGTTTTAGCATATATGTATGAACCCTAGTTTTGGTTGACGTCTATATAATTTGATTGAATTTATGTTTTGATTTCTCTGTTTATGTGTTGGATTTATATTCCGTGTTCATTACGGTGTACAACGTATAGGATTACCATCATAGTAGTTAGATAACCGGTATATTTGACTATGGAATTAGCACATAACGTCTAGAATAAGGTTTGATCTGACAACCCAGCCTAACTAGATTGTCAATGGTTTAGTGTATGGCCATTTTATCAATTGCAAGAACAGTTTGCTTAGGTTCTTATTGACACAGGTAAACCCTATTTGAAACTACCTAGCGCAATTGAAACCAAACTATTGAAATACTACTGATTCATACCTTACATGTTTAGAACGACAAAACTAGTGGGAATTACATGCTAATTACTCAAGCTAAACTTTCATACTATCTTCTTTTCTTTTATTTATTTTCTGTCTTTAGTTTATTAGTTTAATTTTCCTTTATTAAAAACCAAATAAAAATCTTTTTTTCTCTTCTTTACCTTTGCGTATTATCTGTTCTAACTTTTATATATGCACTTGAATAGTTGCATAAGTTCTTTTTAACCTTCGTAGTCCCTGAGGAACGAATTCTACTTATTCATTAAAACTTGCATACGATCTGTATACTTGCAGAACCGTGCTCAGCTTAGGGTGTCTATTTGCACTTATTTATTACATTATTTTATCACACCTTAGGCGACACCAAGTTTTTGGCGCCGCTACCGGGGACTACATCGTTAGTCCTTGTGCAATTATCTAGTGCTTATATTTTAGTTAGTTCTATTTTACGCTTTCTTTTTAGTTTTTGTTTTACAGATTTTAGTCCCAGGCAAGAGCAGATTTGTTAGGAAAGGAAAGTTTCGTATTATTAGATCCTACAGAAGCTAATTATGGAGTACGTTGTTGAAACCAAGAGAAGTTGGCCGATTAAATCAGAAAAACAAAAAGAGACTTTAGAATCTCTAAAGCTCAAAGAGTTAAACCAACACCTTGAGGAATTACGAGAACAAGCGCGAAAACTAGCTCAGGGAAATCTAGTACATACCGCACCTTCATGTCCTAGTTGTGGAGCAAGAAATCACTCGTGGGAGACTTGCATGAATAATCCAGCTTCGATTTCCTTCATACCTTATCAAAGAAACCATTATTATGATGGTTATTATCAATCTCAAGGAAATTACGCTGATTATCAGCCCCCACAGAATTATAATTGGGTCGGAAATCAACAGACTTATTATCAACCGCGACCACAATCTTATTATCCTCCACAACCTATCTATCAAGAAGCGCCGATTTATGATGAAGCTTATCAAGAACCACTTTCCTATTCAATGCAGCAACCCATACAAGAGCAACCTTCGAGTTTGACTTCAAGCATGGCTAAGATAATGAACTTAATGGAAGAAAATGAGCAAAGAAGCCAAAACTCATCTAAGGCGCTTAAGAATCTTGAGCATACCATGTCACAAATGGTGAATAAACTTCAAATCCTTGCAAAAAGGCAACTCCCAAGTGATACTCGTGCTCCAGAAGATAATGTTTGTCATGCAGTTAAATTAAGAAGTGGAAAACAATTACCTCCACCTAGAGTAGAACCAGAACCAACCTCTATTCCTAAAAAAGTGGTTAAAGAAACAATTGAAGACAAGGTTGAAGAGGTAGTTGAACAAACGAGTGTCCCAGAGAAGACACATGAAAAGAAAGAGAGCTTAGTGGTAACCAACACACGTCCTCCTCCACCATTCCCGTCACATGTCAGAAATCAGAACAATGAAAAAGAATTCAAGAAGTTCCTTGACATGGTGAACGAGTTAAAAATCAACATCCCGTTTGTAGAAGCTCTCACAAGAATGTCAAAATATGGCGAGTTCATGAAGGACATTCTTTCTAACAAACGAAGTCTAGAAACCGAAGAGATGAATGGATTGCCAGAGGAGTGTAATGCTACAAATAAAATATAGTTACCACCAGAAACACCCCCTCCCACGAAATCTTGGATGGCACCATCCATGATCATGAAGAATCGAGCTGAAAAGTTTGTGGGAATTAGAGGAAAGGGGTGGAAATTTCGTCATTCATAATCGAGGTAATGCGTCTAACTTTGAAAGACGTTAAACAAAAGTGTTATACGGGAGACAGCCCGTAATTTCTTTTATGTTTTTACATTTTTATGTTTTTAGTTTATGCTTAGTTTAGCTATTTTAGTTGACATTGCATATTTGAGGAAGGTATTAGTGTTTTTGATGTTTAGGTGCTAAAGAAATCGAATTTGGGAGGAAAAACGAAATTTTTCAGAAAAAGCAAATCCCAGCAACGGTATACCGGGCCCTAGGGGCGGTATACCGCAGGTCAAAAAACCCGTGCCCACGAGTATCACCACGGGTTCATTGCCAAGAGCTCCAAAATCGAACAACAGAAGCACCGATATGCCGGGCCCTAGCGCCGGTATGCCGGCCAGAAGAAAACACGTGCCCACGTGTAGAGGACTCGGGTATTTTGACGTAACTTGTACTCCATGAACAGTAGCTCCGGTATACCGGACCCTATGGCCTGTATGCCGCCCACAACCGCTGTGTCAAAAAAAAAATTGGACACAATCTGAGAAAATTTCGGCAAGTCATATCTTTTCGCTCGGATGTCGGAATCTGGTGATCTTTGAGCCTAAACTGCATAACTTTTTGAGATCTAGCTATTGGAGAGGTTTTCGGTCTCAGCCGGTATTCCGGCCAGAACTGCGGTATGCCGGTCAGAAAACCCGAGCCCACGGGTGCGTGTCACGTGTTCTATGCCGAGAGGTACCTTTCGAAAGCAAGCAAACTCCGGTATACCGGGACCCATGGCCGGTATACCGCCCGACACTGCTGGAGAGAGGAAATTTTTGCGTTTTTCAGGTTATAAGGGTGAGGAGGTTGCTCTATTACGAATTATTCAATCCTTAAGCTTCTCTTTCTTCTCCAAACCTCTCCCAACTCCATGGAAGCTACATCAAACCTTCCCCAATCATCAAAACACTACCCAATCACCATAAAAACACATACAATCCTTTCTCCACATCATTACAAAGAAGATTCAACCAACCAAATTATACCAAAACACGTTAAATCCAAGAATCAAAAGCTTAAATTTTAGAAATTCATCCTATAATTTATTAAATCCATACCAATTCATGAAGAATCCATCTTACCCATGTAGAGAATCATCATCAAATCACCTTTCCTAACCCAAATTAAGCTTGTACAACCAATAATCAAGAGTTTCAAATTTCAAGAGTGGTTAAAGCTTTGAGTTGGGATTCAATTGAGATGATTAAGAGAACATAAACAATATCTACTGTAAGTAAGATGAAGAAAAACAAGGTATTGGATTTAATTGAGAAGAACTCAAGTGAGAAAAGTCTTAGTTCCAATTCAAAGGGTAAAACAAGTCAAGAGAAGAGAGGTAGCATGCTGTGTTGATTCAATGGGCAAAAAGGTTCTAACTTTAGTGAAGAAAACAACACAACCTCTACAGATCTAAGACACTACACCCGAAGAAAAAGAGAAAGCTTAAATGGCCATGATAGCTTCTCCAAGGAAACAATTAAAGGAACTACCTTTTTCTTATAAGAAAGTATTTGAAGAATAAGTTGATAAAGGAGAATACAAGAAGATTCATGGAGATTGGAAAGATTGGGTTGATCTACGTTAATGGTAAGACATTCTAAAAAACGTCCTTTTTGTTGAATTGAATTTTGTGGAGGAGAAAAAGAGGATGTGGCATAGTTGATCTATGAGGAGGTGATACAATTTTTTTCGATCTCTCCCATGTCGTTATTTAATGCAATATCTTGCTATGATCACATGTCTTAATCGGAAATCGAATAAGAAGTTGGGTGAAGGAGAAACACGTGAATTTAAGATGAGTAACAATATTGACAATGCTTGGATCATTAAAGTTTTGAGAGTAATTACGCAACTTTCAAAAGAAGAAAAGGAGTACATCATAACACTCTGTGAGCAATTAAAGGAAATCCAGCAAATCCTATCTTGGATGTCGATAAGGTGAGGTAATATCCTCGAAGAGTATGTTTTCTTTCTTCCCTACCATTTCTTTATGTGCAATATGTATGCTAATTTTAAATTTTATTGTTTTTTAGTCTTTTTCGAGTCGTGGGGTCACGACTCATTTTTGAGTTGGGGTTGGGGATTCGTTGTCCTCATCTTCCTTTTTGTTTTTTTTCATAAAATTTAAATTTTTTTAGGTCGAAATAGGCATAGAATATGTTGAATGTACCTATTTGAGCATGATATAATTAAGTTAATGATAGTAAGTAGTATGTTTTTGAAAAATGTCATAAATATGTTTAGATGCATGTATGAAAACAGGAAATAAAAGATAGAAAAGTTAATGAGCAATGCTAAGAAGTTACGTTGAAACTTAGGAAGAGTTATTTGGTTTGTATAATGTGAGGTTTGAAATTAGTTGAAAACCCACTTGTCTATGAACGATTAGTGAAAAAGTAACAAAATCCGGTAGTTAGAAAGATGAATAAGGCAGTTCTTTCATATTGAAGCCACTTGAAGCCTTTTATACCTTCTCACCCTTTATATTTGATTATTGTTATTATTTATCCGTCTTAGCCCCTCTGAGCCTTTCTAAATCCTTTTATTTAACCACATTATAATCCATACCCTTAGTTTGTAGGACTTATCTATATGACCCGCACTCGAATCGCAAAACCTGAGACAAGTCGTTTTTAGAGCTTGAGTTTGGGGTGGTGGGTTTCATCATTACGGAACATTGGGTTTGGGAAATTGTAATTGTGATTTTATTGATGATGAAAGAGTTAATATTGTAACCCTTTGCCGGGGTAATAGTGAATGAAAAAGAAGCTACGAGCTAAAATTGCCAACAAGGGCATAAAAAGAAAAAAATATATATATGAAAAATAGCGTGATATCTCAACATTAAAAAGAGAGTCATAGCTACATACAAGAAAAAATTGATACGAAAAGAATATATATTCGGACCGGCAAAGTGGAATTTGTATATCATCATGAAATGTTTTATTTGGGATTATTGGGGATGCACATCAAAAGCATCAAAAATTGGGTTGAGTAAGAACATCTTCGAGTGAAAACTCAAGCTCTAGGTCGATTCGTTGATGGAATGTGAGGAGAGAGCCAAAAGCTCACTTTTCATTATCTAAATATACCATACTATCCCTAAGCCAAGTTATAACCAAAGACCTTAGGATTTCTATATACTTGGTGGGGAAATAATTGAGCTATTAGTAGTAGGTAAGTGGACCATTGAATGCTACGTTAGGACCTATGAACAACCTATAGCCATTAGCATGAACTAAATTATCAACCTCTCCTTCTGGCATTGCGAAATTAATCTTAATTTGAATTAATGGATTGTTGATTATGTGTATATTAGGCATATTTGTGAATTATTTCTTGAGCATTACTACATGAGACTTTTTAGATATTTTGCTCTAGGATCATTCATTATGTTCTGTTCTTATTCTCTTCCTACTTCTTCTTCTTGACTTCCCTACTGTTCTTTATTTTTATTGTATCGGGACGATACAACTTTGAGTTGGGGGTCTTGATGTCTCCTCATTTGTGATGATTTAATATATTTCTGAGACATCATTTTAGCGTATTTATTAGAGTATAGGTCTATTTTCTCATGATTTAGTACACTTTCCTATTTTGGGCCTTGAATTGATTATTTATTATTTTTAGAGCATATTGGGTTTAATTATTTATTTAGTGTGAAGCTTTAAAGATATATGATAATTAATTAGAGTCCAATTCAAAGTCTAAGAGCTAAAGGAAAGAGGATAAACATGGAAATTGGAGATAAAAGGAAACAGAGTTCAATTAGGAAAAGGAAAAGCTGCCAAATAAATTTGAATTTCTGCAACTACGTCTAAAGAAGTGGTGATAACTCCAAAACCGAGCCGATTCTGGAAGATCCCTTTAATGGGGACGTAGATAATTCCGTGAGGATTCTTTTGATATCTTATGGGTCAAAAACTTTCCAGTAACGAAGAAGATATGATAAAAACAAGTCAGCAGTAAGTATCCTTATCTACATACGAATTTGAGTTGGGCTAGGAGTCCAACACTTACATTCTCCTTCAAGAAAACGAATTAGGTCAACCTATACACTATAAATACAACCTATTATCATTAGAAAAATCATCATTGACCAAACTTTAAGGTTAGTAAGAAGCTATAACACAAGAAGAGAAGTCTGGAAGGAGCTGTGCAGCAATCATGTCTTCTTCAACCTTTAATTCTGTTATTCTTTTCTTTTCTTCTTTTAGTATGAATTAATTCTATTTAGCTTGAGTTTTAGCATATATGTATGAACCCTAGTTTTGGTTGACATCTATCTAATTTGATTGAATTTATGTTTTGATTTCTCTGTTTATGTGTTGGATTTATATTCTGTGTTCATTACGGTGTACAACGTATAGGATTACCATCATAGTAGTTAGATAACTGGTATATTTGACTATGGAATTAGCACATAACGTCTAGAATAAGGTTTGATCTGACAACCCAGCCTAACTAGATAGTCAATGGTTTAGTGTATGGCTATTTTATCAATTGCAGTTTCAGTTTGCTTAGGTTCTTATTGACACAGGTAAACCCTATTTGAAACTACCTAGCGCAATTGAAACCAAACTATTGAAATACTACATGATTCATACCTTACATGTTTAGAACGGCAAAACTAGTGGAAATTACATGCTAATTACTCAAGCTAAACTTTCATACTATCTTTTTCTTTTATTTATTTTCTGTCTTTAGTTTATTAGTTTAATTTTCCTTTATTAAAAACCAAATAAAAATCTATCTTTCTCTTTTTTACCTTTGCGTATTATCTGTTCTAACTTTTATATCTGCACTTGAATAGTTGCATAAGTTCTTCTTAATCTTCGTAGTCCCTGAGGAACGAATTCTACTTATTCATTAAAACTTGCATACTATCTGTATACTTGCAGAACCGTGCTCAGCTTAGGGTGTCTATTTGCCTACAAACTTAAGAAATTGTGGAATCACTACCTACTACAGAATTTTCCGTGGAGGTTTCTTACGTTCGGTTGTTTTCCCATTGATAAAATAGAATGTCAACACTAACGGGAAAAACTTCTGCATAGATCGGGTCGTGAGTAGCAAGAGAAGTATGTAGGGTATCGTGTTCCACAGAGATCAATGCGATTTAAGTGTTTAATTCTAGAGAAAATGTAAAGTTTATAATCTAGATAACAAATACTAAAGCAATGAATAATAAATCGTTTGTTTGATTTTGTATAATTATGAGCTAAGAATAATGTAAATACAAATATGATTAAACAACTACTAATAATAATTAAGCTAATTGCAAATAAGTAGATAAATAATGTAAATAAAGGATTAAAATGATATGAGATGGATGCTAGAGGATATTTCAAAGTAATATCTTATGTCGTTAAATGATTTTGTTATTCTATAATGGCAGATTGGTTTGTGTATTCACATTAATCGGGAATCTAAGCCACTATATCCCCTTTTGGGCATCTAGAGCATCTACATTATACATCCCCAGGTTATCCGATGAATTACGTACAAGGCCCAAATGACTGGCTAGTGTGCAAGGAACCCACTCGCCAAGGAACTAGGCGTTCAAGTACTAAGTCAGTAATCTCGCACTGATGTCTCCTCATTAGTGATAGATTAATGCTAGGATGTGACATCATTTTTAGTGATTTAGAAGTCAATAATGTCGATTTTCTTGAGTTTTAGTGCACTTTCCTATTTTGAGTCTTGATTTAGTAAAATAATATTTTTAGAGCATATTGGGTTTAATGGTTTATTTAGTGTGTAGCTTTAAAGATAATTATTGAGCTTAATTAGAGTCCAAGTCAAAGATTACAACTTATGGAAAGAGATTAGCATGGTAATTGGAGATAAGGAAACAAAAGCTAAAAAGATGGAAAAGGAAAAGCTGCCTAAATCTAGGATTCTGCAGTACACGTCTAAAGAAGTGCTATTCTACCCAAGAAATAGGCCGATTTTGGTAATTTCCTTCTTTAGGGGCAAAGATAATTCTGTTGCAATTCTTTTGGTATCTTATGGAGCTCAAACCGACCAATAACGAAGAAGATATGCTCAAAACGGTCCAGCAGTGTTTATCTTTATTTCCATACGAATTTGAGTTGGGCTAGAAGTCCAATACCTTACCTCTTCCTCAAGAAAACGAATTAGGTCTTCTAAACACCTATAAATACACCCTTATATCACTTGTAAATAATCCTTGCCTCATAGTAATTAGTTCTTAAGGTTTTATTCTTCCAGTTTATTGTAGAGAGCAAGATGATGTCTTTTGTAATTTCTTTTAGTTTATTTCCTTCAGGTATGAACTAAACTCCCCATAGCTTGGGTTTTGCATAATGTATAATCTATGAATTCTAATTCTTCTATCTAAGTTTCTTTGGGAATTACATGTTTTAATTTGATATTAGCTTCTTACTTAATATTTGTTTATGTGTTTTGATTTAATGTCTTTCCTAGAACTGATCACTTTAGGATTGTTTTAATAGTAGTTAGATGGTCTCCTTGACAGGGTGTTTAACTATTGAACCACCACATAATGTCTAGTGTCGATATTAGTTCTGACAAAACATGATTCTAACTAGATAGTCACTAGGGTTTGTTTTAACCACCATATCACCAAGATTGCAGTATTTGCTTAGGGCCTTAGTGGCGTTTGATAACCCTAAGATAAAACACTTCTTGGTTGTGCCGTAGCCCCCTTAGTCGCTCTCAAGGTCTAAGGTATGGGAATTTAGAATCCTGACTAAGTATACCAAGAGCTAATATTCTCCCTTATGAACTAGATTTATAGATAGAATTAGAAGGATTAGTGCATACTAGCAAAACCTGAGCTATACTTCTCATCTCATATTTCTTATCTTTTACTTTATTGTCTTTATTTTCCTAGTTTTAATTAGTTTAATTCGAAATTCATATCTCTTTATTTTCTGTCTTTAATTATTTACTTCTTACTCGTTATTCCTACTCACGCGTATAACACACTTAAGTCCCTGAGAACGAACTCTATTTATCATTAAAACTTGCATACGTCCTGTAATACTTGCAGTACTGTGCCTGTCTAGGGTGAGAGTGCGTAGTTTCTTGGCTTATTTTAATCTTATTTTTATCACACCCTAGGCAACACCACGCACCCCCCACACGGATGTTAAAAATAACAAGAGCTCCTACTAATTGGCCAGAGCACATGAGTAAAAAACAAGTACATATAATAAATTTATACCCAATTCAATTAAACATAAACTGATATCCCAAATGTAATAACATTTATCAAATAACTAAACACGAATCATTACAATAGTATCCTCAAGCATAAAGTTTTTAGCTCATCATCGAATTAAAAGTAAAAACAATAAAACTAATTAAAACTAATTACATAATAATGTTTAAACTAGAAAATTAGTAGGAGTTACTCTTGAAAGTAAGATGAAATAGTGATTGGTTGAGGTAGAAGATGAAGGTTCATGGACAAACCCTTGCTTTCTCCTTTTCCAGCTCTTCTGTCTTCTTCTGTATGATGAAGAAAAATGATTTTTATAATTGATGGATTGATACCCTTGGTAAAATTGATGAAATGAGGCTTATATAGCATGCCAAATTCGTGAGGGGCTTCTCTAGTATTAGGACATTAGGTTTAAGAAGGGCCCGACCCGTTTTTGTTAAGAAGATTTAGATTCGAGCCACGACAACAAATTTTAAATGGGAAGTCAATGGGTCGCGGGTTTGCGGGTACTCACCCCACCCCACTTTAAACAGGGCGGGTTTTTTAAGGTATTAAATGGGGCTTGGGCGGGTTGTGGGGATGGGTTTTTAAAACCACGAGGGGCGGGACGGGTTGTGGGAATAAGTATTCCCCACCCTGCAAACCCTCCCTGTATGTATATATTATACAATTAATATATTTTAATTAGAATAATTTTTCAAATCAAAGTTTTTTTGTCTATATAACACATAAAGTTTTAATTATTCAAACCAAAGAGCAGCTATAAGGGAAGAAGTTGTCTAAACATAAAAATACAAATGCAAATTCTGAATAATGGAATATTTCAGAGTTTAGAAACAATAAAATTTATAGTAATAAAAAGATTGTGAAAGATCAAACTGAACCCCGTAGGTGGGGTGTTGGAGAGAAGAACACGCGGGCGGGGCGGGGCGGAGGGATCCTTTTTTTTTCGTGGGGCGGGGTGCGGGGATCGGTAAACCCGCCCCATTGACATCCCTAGTTTTTAACATAACTTCTTCATATTAACTCCGAATTGACTTTTGTTACTTGCCACGCGACCTTGACTTCAATCTCCTTCCGACCATAAAATAATTAGGTCCATGGCTCTCATCAACAAATAGTGGTGCAGAATCATTAAGGGGGAAGATTTCTTCAACAAACGCTCTAACTTCCCGTAGTGACTCTAAGTTTCATTTCTGCTTTGACTTGGAGTTTCTCTCCATTCTCTGACTTCTTCTATTCACTTTAGATCTTTGTTCAAACATGTACCTAAAATCTACACACTAAACACACAATTAAAGCGCACAAGCTCAATAAATAGCAATTAGTCCAAAACTAGAGATGAAAGAGCAATATCACAATACATAGGGAAAAATCCCTCAATTAGGCCTGACAAACCTATTGAGAGAAATATTATTATTAAAGAAATATTTCACCATAAGGAGGAAATTCTCCTTTACGATGTCCCAATATTCATGATAGAATTTTCAATTAAGGTCATCTGGCCCCGACTCCTTGCCTAGGGCCGTCTTCCTTGGTAGGTTACCAAATAAGCAAATCATTCACATCACATGTTACCTTCGAAGGAATACATCTAACTGCGTTCGTCATATCATTCACAATTGGTTAAGTGAAAAACTCCATGTAATAAGAAGAAAAAAGAGATTTAATTTCATAATTCGAGTTGGTCCAGTTTCATCTTTATCTTTGATAGTCAATATTCTATTATTGATTCTCCTTTGAATAGTCGTGGCAAAGAAAAATATTGTATTCTACTCTTCGTAACTGATCACATTTGTCTTGACCTATCTGCCCACTATATCTCTTCTCTTGCCCATGCCTGATTCACTTGTTCCCTAACTATAACCTCTTCAACCTGGGACCTAGTTGTCTAGGGTCCGTTGTTAATTTTGGCTAGCTCTTGCTCCTATTCCAACTCCTTGATCCTTAATTTTTTACGGGAACGTGATCTTACTCCAGCTGTTTAACACAAATATAGTATCATTTCTCCATAAATCTGTTTAGAGATTCTTCCATCCCTGGACTTCCCCATGTTTCTAGGATTACTTCTCTACATTCTTGATGTTCCATCCTAAGAGTTTCAAATTTAATTTTTTTCAAGCAGGTCTATTAAGCCCGTTTGCAAAAAGAAAAAGCGACGAATGATCCGACCCGACAATCAGTGGGACAAACAACGCTGCATTGGGAAACCTGTCCATCTAGTCAGTACATGAAATGGATCAATCAAGTTTTACCTAGATATACGATTATACCAAGTATAATAACACCACTTAGAATGAATCTCGAACAAATCATTGGAGAAATAAAAAGATTAAAAATAAGCACATGCTGCAAAATCACCGGATTCCAGCTAAATGTTTCACTAGATTTCAAAACATTATTAACATCACCAATAAAAACCCATGTTTTGTCGTGATTCTCTTCCACTTAGTCACTATGTTCCATAAAACAAGTCGGTCCTTATAGGCAGACGGGGCATGCACCCATACCACATAATAAGGAAAGTTACTATCATTTATGCAATATATAACTAAACATTGGTTAATGTTAATGATACTAATATTCAAGAAATTCTCCCAGAGTAACAAAATGCTCCAAAATGTAGAGTAGTTTCCCGTTGGGTCACGAACAAGGTGATTATCTAACTATAAGTTGTGTACCATCCCAGGCGCATCATTGGAGCTTAACATAATTTCAAATAGACTAATAAAATATGGACGATGCTCCATAATTAACATATTTAATATTTGTCATGTCAAGGGTGCCCGTACCCCTTGACAAATCCAAACCAGGAGATTCATCGATAGTCGTCGAACGTATTTGGGACAATCCAGAATCCCTCTGTAACATGAGATCACACACCCACCACCTCGTGTCCATCCTAAACCAAAGACATACTATTCTCCCCAGACAATTCGTCACATAAACGTAGGCCAAAAACACCTGTGTTAATTTCCTTGCCCCACCCCTACCAAAAACTAACATCAATATTCCATACAATTGCAATTGTTTTTCCTCTACATTTCGGCGCCCCTATACAAGCCCATGTCCAAAATATCATTTTATAAGCTTCATTGGCCAATAAGCCCACACGACACGTGATATCTCCTCATTTGTGATAATTTAATATATCTCGGAGACATCATTTTAGGTGTATTAAATAGAGCATAGGTCGATTTTCTCATGATTTCGTACACTTTCCTATTTTGGGTCTTGAATTGATTATTTATTATTTTTAGAGCATATTGGGTTTAATTATTTATTTAGTGTGAAGCTTTAGAGATATATGGTAATTAATTAGAGTCCAAGTCAAAGTCTAAAAGCTAAAGGAAAGATATAAACATGGAAATTGAAGATAGGGAAGTAAAAGCTAAAAATATGGAAAAGGAAAACCTGCCTTAAATCTGAATTTCTGCACCTACGACCACAAATCAGCTTATATAGGTGATTAATTTGGAGAAACGGTCAAGAGCAAAGTTGAATATCTTTCCGAGACAATGAATTTGGTATACTCATACTTGTCAATCGGATAAGTATTGAAGCTGCTAGGACCAAAACAAAAACGGGGTTGATTGCATGTTTTTGGGCTACGAATTTGAGTTGGGCTAGGAGTCCAATATTACCTTCTCCTTCAAGAAAACGAATTAGGTCAACCTATACACTATAAATACAGCCTCTTAACATTAGAAAATCATCCTTGACCAAACTTTAAGGTCAGGAAAAAGCTATAACACAAGAAGAGAAGTCTGGAAGGAGCTGTGCATCAATTATGTCTCCTTCAACCTTTAATTCTGTAATTCTTTTCTTTTCTTTTCTTTGTATGAACTAAATTCTATTTAGCTTGAGTTTTAGCATATATGTATGAACCCTAGGTTTGATTGACATCTATCTAATTTGGGAATTCTATGTTTTAAATTGAATTATTGTTTTTATTCTCTGTTTATGTGTTTGGATTTATATTCTCTATTCTTTACGGTGTACAACGTATAGGATTACCATCATAGTAGTTAGATAACCGGTATATTTGACTATAGAATTAGCACATAACGTCTAGAATAAGGTTTGATCTGACAACCCAGCCTAACTAGATAGTCAATGGTTTAGTGTATTGCTATTTAATCAATTACAGGTACAGTTTTCTTAGGTTCTTATTGACACAGGTAAACCCTATTTGAAACTACCTAGCGCAATTGAAACCAAACTATTGAAATACTACATGATTCATACCTTACATGTTTAGAACGGCAAAACTAGTGGGGATTACTTGCTAATTACTCAAGCTAAACTATCATACTATCTTCTTTTCTTTTATTTTATTTTCTGTCTTTTAATTTAGTAGTTTAGTTTTCTTATTTAAAAAACCAAATAAAAATCTATCTTTCTCTTCTTTACCCTTGTGTATTATTATTCTGGCTCTCATATTTGCACTTGAATATTTGCATAAGTTCTGTCTAACTTTCGTAGTCCCTGAGGAACGAATTCTACTTATTCATTTAAACTTGCATACGATCTGTATACTTGCAGAACCGTGCTCAGCTTAGGGTGTTTATTTGCACTTATTTTATACATCTTTTTATCACACCTTAAGCGACACCAACACGCTTATGACATAGTACGACCCAAACTTCAATTCTCACCTTCTTCCTCAACCGTTTAGACCCCTGTGATACCAAGTCGCCTGCCATTCTCTTTGTCCTCCACAACACCCTAAACCCATGGCGTTCCATAAAATATCCTTTGGCTTGCTGAAAAAAGGTCCTTAACCATTAGCACTCTCATTCTAATTATCCCGTGTAGAAGCCCCTTGATGGATGCAACACCGAGAATCCTTCTTCCATTAATTGTCAATGCCCCACCGTGACTCTGGCGAGCGGGAACAACCGTTCCAGCACCAAATCCCCCCGTCCCATCACCTTATGTTCTGACTTCCATTAAAACGAACCCCCCAACTTCCTAGCCTTCAAACCAGATCAACACATCGCGCCTAATCCCATCAAGGATAATAATTCAAATGCGCCCCTTTTCCCTGCAACTAGTTAAAATAATTTCCTTCTCCATATGGTCATCTCGGAGACTCACGAAAGTTCTCTTTTATTTTACGCAAAATTAAGGTAATCCACCTCTGCCCTTGCTAGTTCTTCTTGAATTGTGGCCTCCCATCACAAACGTAAGTTCTAAATTTCATTTTAGCAAAAAGTCTCCATCCTATACCCATCACAACTCCGACCCTAAGTCTCATTCCTTTTCTCAGTTCCCCGTATAATTTAGTATCACACAAACTCGTAACAACCCCAACCTTATTTATCCTTTAATTATACATGTATAAATATTTCTTGTAAACGCTTGTTACTCTCCATCTGTTGTCAAGCCCACGTTACTATCACTTTCAATCTTAGTGAATTTTGATTATAGATGAAGCATTAGTATATCTATATACCTATAAATATAGATTATTGTATACACCCTCCGTCCATCAATGTTTGTCACAATTTCTAAAAGTAGATGTCCACAAAAGGTTGTCCATTAAAGATACCAAAGATTTTTTTTTTTACCTTTTCTACCAATTTTTCCTTGTTTAATATTCACAACCTTATCATCATTAAATTCATTTACTTAGTTGGTTGAGGGTAGTTTAGTAAAAATAAAAGGAATTTATTGTTTTCTTAATTTGTGTGAAATAAAAAGTATGACAAATATTAACGGACGGAAGGAGTATGTTATTAATTAACCCGTTCAATTGGCAACTTTAGATTCTTATTTGTAATCAGTCCTTTATAGTGAATTTTTTTCTATTCAGGTAATATTTTCTAATTTAAGTTTTCTACGTATATCGGTATTCGTTTCGTTTCGTTTCGTTTATTCTATTTTATCATTTATTGGCGATACTAATTATATGACATGTTATTCATTTAAGATGATGTCCAATCAAATCAATATTGCGCCTCTTATTTAATTATACTAATTTATTTAAGCAAAAAGAGTGACAGGACCCTAATTGGTTACCACAAGTCAAATGCTAATAAACAAGATTTCAAAGGCCTCAACGTCTCCATGTATAGACTTGAATAGAATAGCAACAAAATATCCAATTAAAATCAGACAATACATGGTTACATCGTCATCTCCAACTGTCATAGTTCGGATCTCTATATTAGTGTGGGTAATTATTATACTTGAAAATTAATGAAGCATTATTAATATATAGGTACTTTGTATGCCGTACAAGCTTAGTCTCTCAAAATTATCAACGTGTTATTTCTGAGTTGAACCACGTGGTTCTGCCCTCAATTTGAGGTGATACAAACATACCACATTTTGGGACATGAGAGACAACTATATATATATATATTTTTTCTAAACGCTTATATTAATCAACGCAAGTTACAATATCTGTTACCCTATCCCCATAGGGGACAAATCAAGGCTTAACAATTTAGCTAGTTTAGTTGGAAAAGGACTTGCACAAAAGTCATAAGACTCACCAATAGGCAAATTTTTGCAAGTCCAATCCGCTATTCTATTTCCATCTCTTCTAACAAATGAAAAAAATGGATTACATAATTCGGAAACAAAATAAATACTTCTAACTATGTTTGCAATACATGGAGAATTAAAGGGAAAATTGCTAACTAAAGGCTCCATGAGGGTAAGATTGTCATTTTCCACTATGCAATGGAAATTATTGAGCTCCTTAGCCCATAGACAGGCTTTCAAAACTCCCAATCCTTCGGCCTTCAAGCTATTATCAACATTAATTCTTCATCCTTGGCATTTTAGCACTACTCCTTTATAATCCCTGGCAATACACGCAATATTGGAACCATTATTAGTATATGAAGCATCACAATTAATTTTTATAGAGTTTTTTGGGAGAGGTATCCATTTACTAGCTATCTTTTGATCTCGCAACTGTGAATTAGAAGTTACATGAATACACATAATTGGAACAAACAAAATCAAGTTTTGTGTATTCCAGGAAAACATAAATTCAAGTTTTATGTGTTCTATGAATACACAAATTTGAGTTTTGTGTGTTCCATAAATACACAAATTTGATATTTGTGCGTTCCAAGAATACACAATTCTGAGATTTGTGTGTTCCAGAAATACACAAAATTGGAATAAACAAATTCAAGTCACAAAACCCTAAAATATAAACACACAAAAATAACAAAAAAGTTTTCGCCAAAAAGATAATATATCAAGATAGTTAAAAACGAGTAAAAATAGGGTATATGCGATTAATAAAGAGAAAAAAACAATTTTGTTAAAGAAGAGAATCCTTTAGATCGATTTTATGACTTTGTATGTTACAAGAATACATAAATCTATTTTTGTGTGTTATAGCAACACATAATCCGGAATTTCGATTTTAAAAATAATAATTTAAAAAAATTGGGGAAAAAAAGTTAAAAAAATCAAAAAAAAAACTATCGGAAAAAATAAATTTAAAATTAAAGTTAAAAAAATACAAAAATCACAAAAGACAATAATGGAAGGAACTATGACAATATGTAATTGATAATTAAATTGATAATTTGTGAGTAAGTAAGAAGTGATTTGTTTTTTTTTTTAAACGTAAAGTGTGAAAGTGTAATTAATTGGGAATTGTCTCTAAATTAAAAGAAAAAAAAAATGAGCCAATTGTTGATTGATGCCTATTAAAAAATTTATTTAGAAAAAGGTGCCTAGAAAAAAATATTTATTGAAAACAGCCCCATCCTAAATTACCCTTATAATTAACAATTAAAAAATAAAAAAAAACTAATAAACACGCGCGCGTCCGTGAAATTTTTTTAAAATCGTCATAACTAATTCAAAAAAAATTAAAAAAATCTAAAATTCTCAGATTGTTGGTTCAGCAGATTTTATACTATCTTCGAAAAAAAATTCCTTATATCTCTTTTCCCACATTTTCTTTCAAATGCAAACTTAAAGTCAACTTTTTATTTTATTATTATCATTAGTTATTCTACTAGCTTTTAGCGATTAAGTAGAACCTTTTTCTTGTCCGAAGAAAATTTTATATAGAGGTAGTTTTTTTTTTTTTTCTATTACTTTACCTATTATTTGTGTATAATCCACAAATTTAAATCGTCTTTTTATAGGGTTATATGTTTATTTGTGTCCTTTTTGGGATATCTTTACAAATGAGGTTAAAAAATTAGATAAAGTTACGTGTTTCATGTAATTTTATAACCTCGTTTGTAGAGATGACCAAAAAAAATGAATACTGGTCAAGAAAAGATATTTTAAAATTGTACCCAAAAAAACAATAAAAATAATGTACTATAAGAATCAGACTTTAATTTTATATATATATAAAAATGTTAGAGAAAAAGACTTTACAAGTATCTACAGAATATTTAGGTATCTAACTTTTTCTTTTCGTCCAACCGTTAATATTTTCAGTTATGTTATACATTAGTAATATAATGTAGAGACTTGGTTTCCTTTGAAAGGTATACATAACATAATATTACTCCATTTAATTAAAAATCTAATCTCGTCGTTTACGAGGTTACGACTTACGAGATCCTTCCAAAAAGATATACTATTCGTAGTATTTTATAAATGTTAGAACCAATAGAAGTTGAAGAATGTTAAGTGAGTAGTCTGATATATAGCTGGAAAGCATACTGGTAGGTTTGTTTTTTCAAAGCATAGTAGTAGCTTATTAGGAGTAGTAAGTAAAAAAAAAATCTAGTAGAGTAGAGTAGTATTTGCCAGCTTGGTTTACCTGAAGTCTCGAATTAAAAAGCTCTCACTGAAACGCGCTTCAATGTTGCACCGACGACCGACGACCGGGTGGGTGGGTGTAAAGTACGCCACATGCACTCAGCTAGGACCCCCGTGACGACGCAGTACCAGCATGGTACAACAAGAGTCAGCGTGTCCTTTTATACAAATTAACCTTTATTATGTTGACCTCTGTTCATATCCTTTAAATGCTCTATCCGTCTTCTTGCCTCGTATTCAATAAATTCCTTTAAAATGCTTGAAAGACAAAAGAAAAGAAATATGCTTTTACATACAGATGATATTGGTGTTATAAATTAATTGAAGTTGTTCACCAACTATTGAGATTGGTTAGAAAAGAAATTAGTCAAACTCGTTTGTTTATTTTAATCAAAAAGTTAAAACACAAAATTAATGAGTCAAACTAATTTCATATCTAACAATTTAGGTTCACGGACATTAATAAAAACCATATATGAAATATATATTCACTAGGTAAAACCCGTGTATGAAGACACTTAAGAAATTTTTTTGTTCCATTGACGGGTTTCGAACCCAGGTTTGGTCGGTGAAAGTCAAGGTTAAGATTAATGTTAAGGTTAAGGTTAAGGTTAAGGTTATGGTTAAGATTAAAGTTAAGGGTTAAGGTTAAGGTTTAGGTCAAGGCTAAGGTTAATTTTAAGGTTAAGGTTATGGTTAAAGTTAAGGTTTAAGATGTAAATTTTAAGGTTCAAGGTAAATGTTCAATAAGATATACGGTTTAAGGTCGAATAATAGCGCTATAAATATTCGTTTGGTTAAGGTTAAGATAAAAGTTAAGGTTAAGGTTAAAGGTAAAATGTAAGGTAATGTTTAAGGTTAAATGTTAAGGTTAGGGTTATGGTTAAAGTTAAGGTTAAGGTTTAAGGTTCAAGGTAAAAGTTAAGTTTTAACATTCAGGTTAAGGTTAAGTTTTAACTTTAAGGTTAATATAGTGGTTATTAAAGTTAAGATAAAGGTGAAGGTTATAGTTATTGTTTAAGGTTAAGGTTAAGGTTTAAGATTTAAGGATAAGGTTTAAGTTTTAAGATTTAAGGTTTAAGGTTTAGCGTTAAATATTAAGGTTAAAGTTAAGGTTAAGGTTTAAGCTTTAAGGTTCATGGTTCAAGTTAAGATTAATTTTATAATTAAGGTTAAAGTTAAACTTTAAGTTTAAGATAAAGGTTAAAAAAGTAAAGATGAAGGTGAAGGTGAAAGTTAAATTTAAGGTTTAAGGTTTAAGGTTTAAGGTTAAGGTTTGAGGTTCAAGGTTCAAGGTTTAAGGTTAAGGTTAAGGTTAATTTTAAGGTAAATTTTTAAGATTTAAGTTTAAAATTAAGGTTGAGGTTAAGGTGAAGATGAAGATTAAGGTTTATGGTTTAAAGTTTAAGGTTTAGGTTAAGGTGTAATATCTAAGGATATGGTTAAGTTTAAGGTTAAAGTTATGGTTAATATTATTGTTAAGGTTAAGGGTTAAAGGTGAGGGTAAGGGTGAGGGTAAGGTTAACGTTAACAATAAGGTTAAGATTATGTTTAAGTCTAAGTTTAAGTGTAAGTTGAAGTTTATGTTTAAGTTTAAGTTTAAGTTTAAGTTTAAGGTTAAGGTTAAAGTTAGGTTAGGGTTAAGGATATGGTTAAGGTTATTAGTTAAATAGTTGAGGTTGAGGTTAAGGTTGGGGTTAAGGGGTTAAGGGGTTAAGGGGTTAAGGGTTAAGTTTAAGGTTAATGTTAAGTTTATGGTTATGGTTAAGGCTAAGGCTAAGACTAAGCCTAGGGATAAATTTATGCTAAGGTGAAGGCTAAGGCTAAGGTTAAGGCTAAGGCTAAGGCTAAGTATAAGGCTAAGTCTAAGGCTACGGCTACAACTACGACTAAGGCTAAGGCTAAGGGTAAGGCCAAGGCTAAGGCTAATATTAAGACTAAGGCTAGGTCGAGGGCTAGGGTCAGTGCTAGGGTAAAGGAGAAGGTTAAGGTCATGTTTAAGTTTAATGTTAAGGTTAAATTTAAGTTAGAGGTTGATGTTAAGTTTAATTCAAAGGTTGAGGTTAAGGTTGAGTTTGAGGTTAAGGTTAAAGTTAAGGTCAAATTTAAGTTAGAGGTTGATGTTAAGTTTAATTTAAAGGTTGAGGTTGAGGTTGAAATTGAGTTTGAGGTTAAGGTTAAAGTTAAGGTTTAGGTCGCGGTTAAGAATTTGGGTTAAGATTAGAGGTTTACAGTCATCGTGGATCAAATACGGAACTTTTAGATGTCTAATGGAGTGGGATAAGAGACAATTAAGTTTTAATGCAATTAATGTGAAGAAATTAATTAAGGGACCAAAGACGATCATGCTCGTCTTTTTTGTAGAGGGTCCAACCCGTTTAAAAAAGTATTTTATTATATATATAGAGATATAATGAATAATGAATGTTAATGGTCAATTATCAGATTATTTTAATTATTAATTATCCTTTAAATGTTTATTAATTTAAATTTTTTATATGATAGACATATATATATATATATATATATATATATATATATTATCCTATGAATTCCTTCTTGACTTTCTAATATTCCTTGGCGCAGAATGGGTTGGATATTCCAACGTGTTGCTGACACCTGCTTTGTACCTTGAATGACCTCAAGGTTATCTGAGTAGATTACTATTTTTTTTCTTGGGAAATTTGCGCCTAATTGCGTAGCTTTAAGGACTGCATTTACTTCTCCTTCCAAGGCCGAATTACCATCCAGGTTGTAGCTATGTTGAGAAGATGTACTACTATTATTGTGTACTCCGAGAATCGCTACCCCCGTAGGATCCCACTTGTTGGAGAAAGACGCATCACAAAATAATGAGAGGTCTTGATTCTGTTCATCCGTATTTGTGTTTACACTTACCTCCCCTCTTTTGTTGAGTCCTTTGTAGTTTTCCATGATCCAACTGATTTCATGAATTTCTCGCATTAGTTTTCTTGACGCGATATTGATCCCTGTTCCGCATACAGTAGTACCTTCGTGTATGGCCTTCATTTTTCCTTTCCAGATATTCCAGAGGTTAATCATAATAAAGTCTCGTACTACACCTTCTTCCCAGCCTCCTTTGGTAAAAGTTTGAATAATCTTCAGGAACCAATTCTCAATTTTGTCTTCAAACTTGTCTTGAATTCTTATTTGCATAATGGATCCTGCCCAGATGTCCTTACACATGTTACAGTGGAGAAGTAGGTGCTCTACATTCTCACAATTATGGTTACACCATAGACAATTCATAGCGTCCGCACATTAACTTACTAATATCAAGAATGCTTATTTATCTTATGATGACTACATTAGATTAAAAATAAATGACTCTAAAGTAAATCAAAACTACAACCAAAACAGTGATAAGAACATACCCTTACAAATAAACAATAACATGAAGTTCCCTAATAACAACACTTATAGTAGAGTTGATGCATCTTGTCTTAATAAAAATAACTCATCTTCTGTTGCTTGTATTTTCAGTGATTAACAGGGCCATTTTTGAAAAGCAACACATGAAAATCCAAAGCAAACTCAATTGAAGAAGCAGAAATAATAGGAATTAGAAATGCGATCCTCGAAACAACTAGTCAACATAATAGAAATTTCATTTTGATGAATGATTGTCTTAATCTCAAGAAATCTCTGAAGAATCGCTCTAAGTTTGGAAATAGTCATTTTTCTCATATTTATTGAAAATATCCAAATTTTATCGCGATCACTTAACATTAGTTTCCTTTTTATTCCTCAAAAACTAAATCAAGTCATTGATTGGATTGCTGAAAAGGCGAATGCGAACTCTTTTCCAAACAATTGGGCGATTTCTCCTTCCCCTTCCTTGTTCTCCCCTTTCTTAAACTTTACTCACTTGTTTTTGTTGCTTCTAGTATTAGAACAATTTAAACTTATTATATTTTTTTACTCGTCATTCATTATTCTAAAGGGGGAATATTTTTATAGAGCCCCATAACATAGAATGTTCTAAAATAAAGCCCCCCTTACCCATTAGTTAGTATCTAACTAGTATATAGGAAACTACCCAAAACCCCCTACCTAATCTAATGCATACAGTGAGAACCCAAAAACCAAAACAAAGAACCCATATAGGGCTCGTGACCCTCTCTCTCCTCTCTCTCTCTGTGCTCAAGAGCTAATGCAGCCCCCCACCCCTCTGCCACCACCTTCCACCCAGAGCCACCCACACCACCCTTTCGATGCCCACCTTCGCATCACCCACACCAGCCACCACCACCACGCATCACCTTCTCCGCCGTCGCTGCAACAAAGCCACCACCACCAGGTACGTCGAGCATCCATTCACCACCACTAAATTGATCCTCCATTCACCACCACCGCGAGGTCAAGCTCTTCACTCCTCCCCCATGGCTGCAATACTACTGCAACAGCAAGAACCCATCACTGCCCGAAATGGAAGCAACGCCATCACTGCTTCGATCAACCCATCACTGCTACGCTCAACCCAGTGCTGCTTCGCTCAATCCACCACCACAGTTATCGGAGATAAGCCTGCAACTCGCTCAAGCCTGCAACAGATCTCCGATGCCGAGCTTTCTTCTCCAGATCTGTTCGTGTCCAGCAAATGTTAGGGTCTAGCCCACGGCAAGACACATCACGACGAGCTTCTTTCTCCAGATCTGTTCGTGTTCGACGAAGCCTGACTCGCCGCCGCATTAGGTCAATTGCTGGAGGCCCAACTTGTCAAAAGCCCAGGCAGTTTTGTCTAGCCCATGGTGTGTACTATCAGGCAGAAATGAGTTGGGTCCTTCTCTTTTACTCAAGATTCAATAGGTCCAGACCCATTATGGTACAGACCATCATGGTACAGCCCATTAAGGATGAGTCAGTTTTGATTAAAAAAACAACCTTTAAAAATCCATAACAAAGATATTTGGGTCCAGTCATTTTTTTTGTCCAATCCAATAATTTTTTTAAACTTTGTTATCCAGCCCATAAATTATTTCATTGGACATGTATTCATACCTTATTTCATTGGACATGTTTTTTTAGGCTGGACCATTAGGTCTAGACAAATTATTTATTATACACTGGCATGAATATGGACAGAAAATGATTTGTGTACAGCCCATTGTGTACACGAACTAGGTACAAGAACTGGATAAACAATAAGAATTGGACCAAAAAATGACATAGAATGGATAAAACCCGAGCTTAGGTACAGCCCTTTGGGTATAATATTGAACACTTTGAACATGGACATGGACAAAAAAATGGCTTAGGTACAGACCTATAAGCACGGGATTTGACTTGGAAATAATCGAGTTCCAACATAGACAAATAATGCACGAAGTTTAGGTACAGCCACATGTACACGGAATTCTCTATCTACACATGTGTGTAATGGAAAGTAAGAGAGAGAAATGTATTAGTTAACTTGTTTTGTTTGGTTAGGCTTTATATAGAACATTTAGTAACTTAGGCTTTAAAATGGGGTGGGGGATGAAATTGGGCTCTATTTTGAAGTTTCCTCTATTCTAAATAATGTTTAACCTAAATAAAATTATCATATTGTGGGGCATGATCTTGTAAACCAGGGTGGCCAACTTTGAGCAATAAGAGTGTAAGTATGGACCTTAAGAAAAGGTGTTCTGCAGCAAAATATGGCCCCGGGAACCGACGGGTGTTTAATACTAGGTGATTGTGTGAATGCTGCTACTAAGCTAGCAACTTACTTTCTCTCCAATGAACACTCACACACGCGGCCACACATGCAAAGTACAAACGAATATGGGCACGCACTTAAACTTGACCAACAAAGTTAGCTAACCGACTACCGCCAAAGGTAATATCAAGCAAACCTTTTTAGTCAAATATAATCACATAAAGCTAACGATTGATGTTTTGGAAACTTTTGACCAGAAAAAAAGAAGTTTTGGAAACTTCATCTACTAAATGTTTATAAAGATATGGATAGCAAATCATGCATGCAGGTTTGACTCACGAGTTAATCTGGCAAAATGGGAGTGTAGACCCTATTACTATTTTTTTCTTTTAAATATTTATTTAGTACAAAGAAGCTAAATAAAAAAAGACACGAAGAATTTATAGAATATTTGAAAAACAATTGATTTTTATTTTTTATGAATATGAAGAGATTTTGCTAAATGGGTGGTCCAAGATAGTTTAGGCGCATCACAAATAATTACATAAAAATATATAAATATAAAGAGAATTTAAACATACATGGATAATTTAAATGTGCTTATAAAATTATTAAGATATTTAAATTATGTAATAATATATGTGAAGAGTTTTTTTTTTTTTTTTTTGACAAAGGAAGGTGCCAAAGGCACCCGAGAAAAGACAATTAACCAATCCCTATTTTTTCTAGTCTAGCCGCTACATCAAAAATACTAAACATCGTGAGACGTCTAGTGGTTGCCCCGTGTCTAGCTTTCTTTGCTAATTTATCCGCTTTACTGTTGAGCTTCCGATTGATGTGACAAAAGGAGACCTGCCCGATTTCACCAGCTTTGTGGACAATTTTGCGAAGAATAGGTTGGATGTTCCAACGCGCAACTGACACCTGCTTTATACCTTGAATAATCTTAAGGTTATCCGACAAAATAACTTTCTTTTTCCTTATAAAGTCACCTCCCATTTTTGTAGCTTTTAAGACTGCGTATGCTCCACCTTCTACTATTGAGTTACATTCCAGCTATCCACTGGATTCAAAGGTTTTGTTTTCTTGCTTGTCTATTCCTATTACCGCTATTCCTGATGGTTCCCATTTGTTAGAGAAAGATGCGTCGCAATAAATATCGACCTCTGATGATGTTGTTTCTGAAATTTGTGCTTTCGCATTATTGTCTCCTTTTGATGAGTTTTGAGATGCTAACTTTTTCCAGTCTATGCCATGGATATCTTGCATAAGTTTTGATGTTGCTATATTAACTCCTGTTCCATTCATTGCCGTTCCTTCGTGTATCGCTTTCGTTTTCCCTTTTCATATATTCCAGAGATTAATCATTATAATATCTCTTACCATGTTCTCATCCCAGACTCCATCGGTATAACTTTTGATGATTATTAAGAACCGGTTTTTGAAATTTTCTTTCAGATTTTCTTGTATTCTGATTTGGAGAGGCGGCCCTGCCCAAATGTCTTTACACATGTTGCAGTTTAATAATAAATGTTTAATGTCTTCTTCCGTATGGTTACACCATAAACAATTCTTTGAATCTGCACATTTACTAGCATATAAGTTAGCTCTAGTAGGTATTGCATTGTTGCATAAACGCCATATGAATAATTTGATTTTTTTTCGGTATATTCGATTTCCAAATTGTTTTCCATATTGGTGAATCATGGTTTGAAGTTTGATTTGTTGTTGTTGGTTTGTTGACTATCTGTTCGTTTGTTATAATCTTGTATCTTGTTTTAGTATCGTAAGTCCCGTCTTTCGAGAAAGGCCAAATGAATTCATCTTTAGTTTCCAGATTTGTTTCTCTAATTCTTCTTATTAATGGGATCACTGGTTCGGGGAAAAATTATTTAATATTTCGAGTTCCCATTCCGTAGTGCCTTTTTTCATAAGTTCATTAACTCTAGTGAGATTTGTTCCTTCTGGTTTATTAATTTCCCAGTTTGTATCTATCCATCTTTCATTCCATATATTTGTATCTTTCCCATTCCCTATTATTTTGATGCCATGTTTCTTCAAAAAATCTCGTCCTTCTATTATGCTTGCCCAACTCCATGTCCTGCTTTGTTTAATTTTACATGTCATAAAATCTGATTTATTGAAATAGATACCTTTAAAAAGTTTTGCTGCCAAGTTTCTTGGATTATTCATTAGTCTCTATGCCTGTGCTGCCAATAGGACCGTATTCATCTTTTTAAAATCCTTAATTTCTAATCCGCCGATGAGTTTGCTAACTGTTACTTTCTCCCATGCCAGCCAGTGAATTCTATTTTTTTCTCCTGAGTTCCACCAAAAATTAGAGATAGCAGAGATTAATTTGTTACAAATGGTTATAGGAAAAGAAAAAATGGACATATAATAATTAGGAATAGCCTGTAAAATAGCTTTAATTAGAACTTCTTTGCCGTCTTCCGATAGTAGCTTTGCTTTCCATCCCTCAGTATTTTTGAAAATTCTTTTTGCGATCCATTCCAGAGATTCCACTTTTGATCTTTTGTGGCATAAAGGTATACCTAAGTAGAAACCCAAGTCATTAGTTTCTAGTATATTTAATTCTTCACTTACCTCCTTCTTAAGATCTTCTGGGGTTTCTTTACTAAACAAGATTGCTGATTTATGAAAATTGATTTTTTGTCCTGATCCACTACAATAAATGTCTAGACAATCTTTGAATTTGTTAATATCCGTATGTTCTAAATCAAGGAAAAAAAGCGAGTCATCTGCGAAAAGCAGATGGGAGATACAAGGACAGTTCTGATTAATTTGTATACCTGTGATCATGCCTTCATCCACAAAATAATCAATAATGCTAATAAGAGATTCTGTTAAAATAGAAAAAAGGAGAGGGGATAATGGGTCGCCTTGTCGGCGACCTCTTCCTGGTTTAAAGTTTTCCAATCTTTCTCCATTTAAATTGATATTGAAAGATGCTGAAGTCACGCAGTTTTTTATCCAATTTATCCATCTGTTATTAAAACCGAGTTTATCTAGAATAAGAAATAGAAAGTCTCATCTTACCTGATCATAAGCTTCTGCCATATTTATTTTAATGGTTGCTAGGTGTTTTTTGTTCTTTCTTTTCTTTCCCATAAAGAACAAAAGTTCTTGAGCTATAATAATATTATCTTGTATCGCTCGGCCTTTAATAAAACCTGCCTGCGTTTGTGAGACTATAACATTCACGATATCCCTAAGTCTGTTGGATAAGATCTTAGTAATGATTTTGTATATGAAATTAACGCAGTAAATAGGTCTAAAATCTCCTAAATTTTCTTGTGTTACCCCTTTTGGGATAAGGGTAATAAGAGTGTCATTAATACTTTCAAGGGAGCAGTTATTCTCAACGAAATCCTCAATTATTATCATAACATCATTTTTAATTATATCCCAAAATTCTTTATAAAACTTACCATTCAAGCCATCAGGTCCAGGTGCCTTAGAAGATGATAATTCATTAATTTCTTTTTCAACCTCCTGTATATCTGGTTTCTCAATCAATCTGTTGTTCATTTCTTCCGTAACTTTTGGTTTTACGTGTTCAATTGCTAGCTTCATATTTTCCATTATAGTTGTTTCATCTTTAAAAATTTCTTTATAGTAATTTTGGAAACTATTTTTAATATCTTCCGTGTCTTCTTTCTATATTCCTTCTTTATTTTTAATTCTCGTTTTTCTGTTAAGTTTCCTTCTTTGAATAGTAGCTAAATGAAAGAATTTAGTATTTTTGTCCTCAAAAGTTAACCAATTGATTCTAGCCCTATCGCTCCAATATTTTTCTTCTCTACTATATTCTAATTTTATGAGTTCTCTTATTTTATTTTCCTCCTCCAAATTATTAATATCGTTCTTATTATCTTTGTTTAAACTAATAAGTTTGTCTTGTAATTTTTTTATGGTAATTTCACGATTCTTAAAAGTATTTGAGCTCCATTTTGTAAGTTGTTTTTTTGTGCATTTTTTTTTTTATAAACTTAGGAATTGGAATGTTTTCTGTAGGTATTTTCCAACTTTTATCAACTATATCCCTACAATTATCATTTTCCAACCATCTAGTTTCAAATTCAAAGTATTTTTTCCCTACTTTCATATTAATATCAAAATGGAGAATAAGGGGAGAGTGATCCGACCCAATAGCGGGTGGTATGAAGATTTGTGCACGCGGAACTTTTCCATCCATTCATATGTTGCTAGTCCCCGATCAATTCTTGTTTTCACTAGTTTGTCTCCTTATAATCTGTTGGACCAAGTGAAAAAACATCCATTAGATTGTATTTCTATAAGAGAATTATTGTAAGTGAAATCAATAAAATTATCAATATGATTGAGATTAGGTTGATTTTTGCTATTCTTTTCCGTGACATTGAGTATATCATTAAAGTCTCCAACTATGGTCCAAGGTTGTGTTATGTTTTTACTCCAGTTAGATATTTCATCCCATATTTGAGTTCTATGTAAGAAATCATTAGGTGCATGTAAGAAAATCATGTAATAGGAAAAGCAAACTTCATTAATACTAACGATAACATAATAAGGACTACTACAAACGACACTTAAACGAACAAAATCATGCCACAAAATAAGGAAACCCCCTGAATGAAAAGCAGATCCAGTGGGGTCCACACAAAACTTGTTCCCAAAATCCAACCTCGAAACAATGTCTTGAGAATCTATTTCTCGCAACATTGTTTTGCAAAAAGCCACAACCCCTAGTCTAAACTGATTCACCATCGAGACAATCCTGGACAATGTCAAGGGTGCTCGAATACCCTGGACATTCCAGAAAATGGTCGTCATTTTGCTTTTGCAGATTTTTTGGAGTAGCCGCCTCCAGCTTTCTTTCTACTTGTCTCTTCCTCCTCCTCCTCGGCATTAGCATAGTTAAAATTCATGTCATGGTCTTCTCATCCACCTTCATAATCCTTCTCAAAGTAGTTTTTACTGTTCTCATAGCTACCACCTTTTTCTTCTTAAGGGCTCGAATTGTGAGTCATATTCATCTACCATCTTTGATATGTCATCATTGTTCGTAGCACCATCTTTGGAGAGTTCCGCGTCATTTTCTTTTTCTTTAACGTTTTCAAGGAGACTGAATCTGTTGTTGTTCACGAAGTTTTCAATAGCATCCACCACTCTGAGTTTCTTGAAATTACCAGCAATGTTAGAACTGACACTCCTACTTCCCACCTCTGATGGTCCAGGCTTACCCTCTCTTCTCCTCTTTATCTTGTGTTGAAATTTTGACGATATTTCTTGGTTTGACTCCGAGTTCTCACTAGCAGTAGCAGCATGTTTACCTTTGATTTTTCTTACCTCCTCTTCAAATGCCATCATAACAGCTCTTATGTCACCTTCATTACCATTCTCTCCCTCGTCTGTAATTCCATGTGCTCTCTTAAAAGCTTCAATCTTTAGAGTAGATTCATGGAGTTCATTGCGTAAATCATGCATTTGTCTATTCCATGAATCCCATTTTCTATCCTCTCCTTGGTTCTCTTCTTCAGTCTCCCTAGTTGTTGCAGTCTTACTAGTTCCTCCTTTCTTTGTGTAATTGAACTTACTCAGGTTGTTCTCGCCCCCTCATTGATAACTATGCCTCTCACTGGATTGGGATTCTTGTAGATTTGACCTGCATTTCTTATATTACTATCATTATAAACGTAGTTTACAAAATCACTATTAATATTAATATGAAATCCATATATTGGGTTAAATGGGGGAAATTTCGCCACGTTGTCTATACTCCACGTAACTTTCCTTATTTCATCGATGTCCTCCACCTGTTTGATACCCTTGACTGGGCATTCTCCATATTGGTGTCCTATTTTCCCACATCTAAAGCAAAGAAGTCCTGTGTTCTCATATTGAAAAACCACCCACGCCGCTCCTTCTTCTTAGTAGAGATATGTCCCTGGTGGTAGAGGGAATTTCGTGTTGAATCTAACTCTAACTCTTAAGATTTTAATGTCAATATTTGCAGCTGCTGGAAGGTCTACTGCTTCTACTTTGATGAAGCACTTCTCGAGGGCTCTGACTGTAGTAAGATTGTTCTGCTTGAATGCTAAGCCCCTTATTTGGACCCATATTAAAGAGTAGTCAGTTGAGATCTCCTTGAAATCCATTGTAAGTGGCCAGATTGTCATACTTATGTGCATCTTCGAATAAATGCTAGGGCGCATCTCCCATACCCTTCTAAATTCCCTCTCGTTGAATACCTCCAGTTTGAAAACATTCTCCTTGACATCTGATAATCTGTAATGTCCTTGTATTCCCCATTTATCTTCTATGAATTTCCTAATCGGTACTGCGTAAACAGTTGATTCGCCAATTACTTTGAGGATGATGGCTTTCTCCTCTTTCATACTTTCAACTAGCCTTACTTTCATTCCTATATCGATGACTCCCAATTTTCTGGCTTTGTGATCATTGAGTTGAATAATAGGGAGTGCGTGATTGTCTCTAGTTGCCATTACAAAACACCAACAGAGCAGCCAGAAATGTGAGTTGTTAGAGTGAAAAATATCAGGTTTAGTAAAGAAAAAGGAATTAGAAGAGTGAAAAGAACAAATGTGTTGGCATATAGCCTCCCTTAATAGGTTGTTTTAATGTGACAAATCCTCTTATGTTTAGTGTGCTATTTACTCTTGTTATACATATTCCTTATTGCACTCTATTTCATCAAAAAGCTCATCTTTATCATGTTGATCATATCTTTATTGTTATTTATTATGAAACTAATTCTCTTACAATAAGCTTAACCTTATCCTTGTGTACATTGAGAATTAGCCTTAGTGATCAACTTCAAAGGTTCTTAGAATGATGTTTCCAACAACTTTCGTGAAGAAGATTTATTGATCCAAGTTATTATCTCTCAAAGTTACTTGGCGCGGTACACCGGACGAATGGCGCGGTACACCGGACCAAGATTGCGGACCAGGGCGCGGTGCAGAGGCTAGCCCGTCAGTAAGTTAGAAAATCAAACCATTGAGGTGCGGTACACCGCACGAAATCTTGCGGTACACCGCAAGGAAGGTTTTTCTGCAAAAAAGACAAGTCATAAGTAATATATCCGTTGGGAGATTAATAGATCCGTTGGATCCAAGTCTTATGACCGTTGGAAGCCATTTTCTACTATAAATTGAAGCTCTTTGAAGGCTACAAACACACCAACGAATTACAAACACTAAGGGGCTTAATTGCTATCATTCAAGAAGGTGTCAAGTGCTATACATAGTCAAAATCAATCTTAGTGAGCTCATTAATCCTTTCAAGGAGTTAATCAATTAAGCCACAAGGTTTCATCCACTCAAGAGGAGTAATCAAGCTTATAGTCATATCCACTCTTTTAGGAGTTTAGTTACAAGCTTTTATAAGCAACCCTTTAAACACTTTGTTACTATCCTCTTAAGTCTAGGTCTTGTTATAGATAGATTAAGAGAGAATTCAAGTATAGGGAGTATACTTGGTGTCCTTGTGTTGTGATTACACAAGTGGTTTGTCCTTCGTGTTATCGAAGAGGTTGTAAGGGTTTTTGTGTTCTCGACCCGGTTAAGAGAGACACGGGAGCTTAGTGAAAAGCTTGAAATCCTAAGGAGGCTTCCTTAGGTAGTGGATGTAGGGAAACCGAACCACTATAAATCGTGTGTATCTTTCTATCCCTACTCTATTTACTTTCCGTACTTTATATGTTTGATAATATGCTAGTATGAATATTGTGATATTGATTATCTAGTTTATCTAACATATTGTCTTCTAGAGTAGTAAGAGATTAGAAACTCGTTTTACTTGTATCACTTATATATCGAACCTCTTAGCTTATCGATTGTATGATCCCTTAGGAGTTTGATATATTAGTTGACTTAGAAGTTTCTTTCTTAAACTTATAATTGTCCAAAAGATTTTTAATTAGGCATTAATCTTATTAGTAATCCTATTCACCCCCCCTCTAGGACTTTCAATTGGTATCAGAGCCTAACTCTACGTGAATAGCTTAATCGTTAGTAGAGTAAACGATATGGAATTTAATCTTTTGGAAAAGTCGTCTTCTACTCGACCTCCACTTTTTGTAGGAAATTACTATTTTGCTTGGAGAACAAAAATGGAGGAATTTATCAAAGCCGAAGATCCCGATCAATGGAGAATCGTCATGGAAGGTCCATTCGTTCCTTATAAAGAGGAGCTAAATGAAGCGGGAGTTCTTAAGCTAAATCAAGAAGAAAAAGATTTTGATGAACTCACCATTGAAGAAAAGGCTAAGCTCACTCAAAATGCAAAACCGATGTACACTCTCATTCGTGGAATTTCCGAAGAAATTTTCTCACAAATGTTAGATTGTAAATCCGCAAAAGAACTTTGGAATCGGTTGGAGTTTTTATATGGAATTGTCGGAAATGACGAAGAAGAAGTCTTAATCCATGATGAATTTTATGACAATTCTAAACCAAATCATGAGGTAGCACTCTATCCTAACTCTTTATCTCTTCCTTATAATTATGGTGATATTAGGCAAATTTCATCCCTTCTCAAAATTCTTGATTCTCAAATCCATTTGAATAATCTTATGTTAAAAAAGGATAAAGTTGAGCTAAAGAATTGTTTTAAATGTTGTATCACTTTGGATGATATTCTTGGCAATACTAAAAACCCGTGTTTCGAAAACATTTTTTCTTCAAATAAATGGCAACATCCTATGAAGAAAAATTTAGAAGGTTTTTTAAAATTGGATGAAGCTTTTTCCCTCGCTCTTGAAACTTTAAAAAATCATCCTTTTACAAATGTCACTCCTTTTGATCCAAATGGCTTTTTTAAAGAAAAATTATTTTTAAGTGATAATTTGGATATTGGAAAGAATGTGGGATCTTCATGTTCAAAACCCTCACATAGTAGCTCTACTCGAAAAAGAAGTTCTTGCAATTATTGTGGTAAACCCGGTCATCATGCTTCTACGTGTCATTACCATGAACAACTTGAAAGTGGATCTTTGATACCTTCATGGGAAAAACCAATATGGATCGTGACAAATGCTAACAACATTTCCGGATCCATTCCACCTCGGTTACCATAATAATAGTTATTGAAGGTGTTGAGCGTCAAGAAAACGGAATCTTATGCAAAAGGACGTTCAAACCTCATAAAAGGAAAATACGGTGAATTCTTTCCCTTCTTCTTTCTTGTTTTCGTTTTATTATGTGTATTATCCTCTATATGCTTTTATCTTTCGTTTCTTGACCTCTTTATGCTTAAATGTTGCTTTGGGTCTTTTTGTTTTTTTTTGAAAACTTAGGGGTATTTGTGCAATTAACTGCTTTATGTGTTTTCGGGGCTTTCCTTGGTCTTTCTTTTCAAAACAAAGTTGCCCAAAATTATTTTATACCATTCCGAATCTTTTGGGGAAGTTTCGAATGTGTTTCGGGGGTTTTTAAAAGTATAAAAAATTTCAATTTTTTTGCCCAAACCGAACACTTTTGCGGTGCACCGGACGATTCCCGCGGTACACCGCAGGTTAGGTTTTTGACAGCAATATTAGGCCGTTTTTCTCTTCTATTTCTTCATTCCACCATTAAAACACTTCCTCTCCTCCTCCTAGGCGATTTCCGGCCACCATAGCTCCGGTTCCACCACCTAAAAACCCTTCTTCACCTCTTTTAATCTCTTCTCTCTCTCTCTCTCTCCTTCATTACCCACTTCCCCTTTTCACCATGAGAGCAAAGAAATCAGCACCTAAGAAGAAGACTACCACCGATGCTTCCTCCAGTCGCCGCCGTGCTCCCTCTCCGGCGAGGTCACCGCCACCTCCTCCACTCCGGCCTTTCGAACCTCTCCCGGGTAGGACTTTTAGTGATTCGGCTTTTCCAACGGGTGAAAATTCTCTTCTTGAACTATTTAAATTTCAAGGTTGTGATAATGTCTTTCAATTTACGGGTACTCAATTAGCTAGTGGGTTGATTAAAGAGTTTTACACTAATTTCGAATTTGATAGTGCAAATAACATGGTTATTTCTTTAGTTTCGGGTACCCCTTTACGATTAAAAATGCATGTTTTGTGTACTCGCTATGATATTCCGTTAGATGGATTTAGTGGATTTTGGTCAAGTGGTTGGGATGGGTCTACTCTTGATATAGTTGGTCAAAATGAGGTTATGGATTTTGTCAATAGTAGGATGATTGTTCCCGATGGAAGTTGGAATTTGCGTAGTTTTGATCCGGAATTCATTGTGGCTCATAAGTTTCTCATTTCGGCCATAATACCGAAGGATAAACATGATGCAAAGTTAATTCCGTATGAAGCTTATCTCCTATTTTTGATCTTTGCTAAGCGTCCGATTAATATTATTGCTATTATGTTCAAATGGATGAACCATGCTAGAACCGCAAGAGATAAGGTCCCATATGGTATTTTTCTTACTAGAATCTTTGAGGCAAGTGGAATTTCGTTAGGAGGAACAAATGTGAAATCTATTGATAAAGCGTGGTGTTTCGATTATAGCACAATCAAGAGAATGAAATTTGCTATTTATAATAACTCCTATGTTGCTCTTTCGGTTATTAATCGTATTTCGGATGTTACTATTTGTAATCGTATATTACAAGCTAGAGAAGAAACTCATGGTCCGGCACTTGACACACTTGAGTTATTGGATATTCCGGGTCAACAAAATCCTATCCCAAATGAGCCTCCACAAAACCCCACTCATGAGAATCCTCCTAATACTTCTAGTTTCGAAGGTGCTATGTCTCGGTTTATGGATTATATTGGTAGAAAATTTGAGGTTTTAGAGGAAAAGATAGAAAGAAAATTTGGAGTGTTGGAAGAGAAAATAGGCCATCTTGCTAGTGAATTATCTTGTATGAAGAACGATGTCTCGTGTATCAAAGATGATGTTTCACATCCTCGAAGCCGTTCTAGGAGCCACTCTCCCCGGGAATTTCGCTAAATGATCTTATTGGGTGTTGGTTTATTAATATCTTCTTTTTATTCTCTAAGTGTTTTATGTGTTTTTATTGTCTTGGACTAAGTTTATGTTGCTTTTGCTTTATTTGTTTATGGGTCCGTGTTTTGGACATTTAGGATTTTATTGCTATGTTTTTATTTGGATAATGGTTTAGGTTGCTTCGTGTTAAACTTGGATAATTGCTTTAGGTTGATATGTTTTTATCTTGAATATTTGTTGCTTAATCTTTATGCTTTGGATATTGTTTTTGCTAACATTTTTCTTGATGATATAGGTACTATTGCTCTTTTATCCTTGATCCTATCCTATATTGCTTTTTAGTCCCTATAGTTCGTTCAATTTTTGTCCTTGTTCCTAAAATAGTTGAAAAATGCACTTAGGTCCCTAAAAGTTTTAAAATTGTCTCTTAGTCCCCTAACTTTTTGACAAATGACTTTTTGACCCTATATCTTTCAAAAATTACATTTTACCCCTAACCTTCTTAAAAATGATTTCAAAATATCTTTTTGGGGAGAAATTGTAAAATCACACTTTTACAAAATTGAAACAAATCTTTATGCACTTTGTAAGGGGGAGCTTTTATTAAAACTCTAATGCTTTAGCTAATCTTTTATCTCATTTATTGCAACTAATCGTTTGTGTCATTAGAAAGCATATGAAATGAAAGTCTATCGATCAACGTGTTGGTAAAAAATCTCTATCTTCATTTATCTATCTTTGTGCATCTCTTTCTAAAAATGTTTTAATCTCCAAACTCTTGCACACTCTTAGAAACGTTGTTTAAAATCTATTCACTTGAGTTTTTAGCTCTTCTATTCGTAGTTGTTATTATTAACCCCGTCTTTTTGATGAAGACAAAGGAGGAGAAATATGTGCACTAAAACTTTCAAAACTTGCACACTTTAAAACTCACAAATGCATCTCAAATCTTATATGCTTATTGTGAGGGGGAGCTTAATTTCATTAGTGCTTAAACTTTCATATCATTCCTAAGGTGTTTTAGTGAAGGATTTGTCATCATAAAAAAGGGGGAGATTGTTGGCATATAGCCTCCCTTAATAGGTTGTTTTAATGTGACAAATCCTCTTATGTTTAGTGTGCTATTTACTCTTGTTATACATATTCCTTATTGCACTCTATTTCATCAAAAAGCTCATCTTTATCATGTTGATCATATCTTTATTGTTATTTATTATGAAACTAATTCTCTTACAATAAGCTTAACCTTATCCTTGTGTACATTGAGAATTAGCCTTAGTGATCAACTTCAAAGGTTCTTAGAATGATGTTTTCAACAACTTTCGTGAAGAAGATTTATTGATCCAAGTTATTATCTCTCAAAGTTACTTGGCGCGGTACACCGGACGAATGGCGCGGTACACCGGACCAAGATTGCGGACCAGGGCGCGGTGCAGAGGCTAGCCCGTCAGTAAGTTAGAAAATCAAACCATTGAGGTGCGGTACACCGCACGAAATCTTGCGGTACACCGCAAGGAAGGTTTTTCTGCAAAAAAGACAAGTCATAAGTAATATATCCGTTGGGAGATTAATAGATCCGTTGGATCCAAGTCTTATGACCGTTGGAAGCCATTTTCTACTATAAATTGAAGCTCTTTGAAGGCTACAAACACACCAACGAATTACAAACACTAAGGGGCTTAATTGCTATCATTCAAGAAGGTGTCAAGTGCTATACATAGTCAAAATCAATCTTAGTGAGCTCATTAATCCTTTCAAGGAGTTAATCAATTAAGCCACAAGGTTTCATCCACTCAAGAGGAGTAATCAAGCTTATAGTCATATCCACTCTTTTAGGAGTTTAGTTACAAGCTTTTATAAGCAACCCTTTAAACACTTTGTTACTATCCTCTTAAGTCTAGGTCTTGTTATAGATAGATTAAGAGAGAATTCAAGTATAGGGAGTATACTTGGTGTCCTTGTGTTGTGATTACACAAGTGGTTTGTCCTTCGTGTTATCGAAGAGGTTGTAAGGGTTTTTGTGTTCTCGACCCGGTTAAGAGAGACACGGGAGCTTAGTGAAAAGCTTGAAATCCTAAGGAGGCTTCCTTAGGTAGTGGATGTAGGGAAACCGAACCACTATAAATCGTGTGTATCTTTCTATCCCTACTCTATTTACTTTCCGTACTTTATATGTTTGATAATATGCTAGTATGAATATTGTGATATTGATTATCTAGTTTATCTAACATATTGTCTTCTAGAGTAGTAAGAGATTAGAAACTCGTTTTACTTGTATCACTTATATATCGAACCTCTTAGCTTATCGATTGTATGATCCCTTAGGAGTTTGATATATTAGTTGACTTAGAAGTTTCTTTCTTAAACTTATAATTGTCCAAAAGATTTTTAATTAGGCATTAATCTTATTAGTAATCCTATTCACCCCCCCTCTAGGACTTTCAAAATGGATGTGCGAGTGACAGTAAGAAAGGAAGGGTGCAGATAGGAGATGAGTAAGAAAAAAGTACCTTCCTTCTCGTGAAAATAGACATTCCAAACCTTATTTTTTAGACTAAGCTTCTGTAGTACGCTGTCTTTTGGAGTTCTTGAGGTTCTGAACCATTGATTCCTGCAAAGCCCCTTCATTATACCCATTCTCACCCTATAATCACCCTCATAATAGCTAGTTGTGGTGATTGATCTTGGGTAGAGTTTCCCAAGATTTATTATTTTGTTTTTGTTTTTTATAATCCGTAACTGGTTAACCTTATATGGGTTAACTCTTTTGCACCGCCTCTTGATCTTCTTCTTGTCTTTGATTATTATTTCTCCTACACGCTTCATCCATCGAAACCCTAAATTAGAATTAATGATTATACTAACCTCACAGCACGAGAACAGAGATGAAGATTTGCTGATTTCGTTTGGGGAAAGGTGCAGTTGTAAGGGATCTGTGTTAAAGCTCCCATCATTAGCTTTGATTACACCGAAATCTTGTTCACTCCACCTCCGCAGCCGAATTTTTGCTCGTTTCGATGTTGGTTTGAGTTCTTCGAAGCTCTGTCTTCTTTTTCTTTCTTTCCTTTTCCCAAGACCGTCTGTTGATATCCCCATCAGAGAGTATCCTTGTGTGCGGTAGGTTGTGATCTTCCTTATGGTGGGCTCGGTGGCAACGTGATGCCAAGATCCAGAGTATGATCGAAGAAAAGAAATACGTAACCCTAAGAGAGAGAGAGAGAGAGAGAAAGAGAGAGAGAGAGAGAGAGAGAGAGAGAGAGAGAGAGAGAGAGAGAGAGAGAGAGAGAGAGAGAGAGAGAGAGAGAGAGAGAGAGAGAGAGAGAGAGAGAGAGAGAGAAAGGCCTGATTTTTGAGAGAGAAGAGAGAGTCTTTTGGATATACACGTGAAGAGTTTGATAAGCCTTTTGTTGAAGTCACAAAATAGAAAAGGGTAAGAAAAAGGGTGATTGACACATAGGGTATTGGAGACTAGATTTTTGGCCTAAAAAAACTAGTAGGAATCTTGCTTCTTAAAAAAGATCTCAAAACTGACCAAATACTAAAATACCCTTACTATCACTAAAAGACAAAAAAATGATGTCATTGTTCATCTTCTCTCTCCACTATCCTCCTACCACCGATCTCCGACCTCCGATCACCGGAAAATTTGATGAGTTTCGGAAAAAATGATGAGTTTCGAAAATAAAATGATGAATTTCGAAAGTAAAATGATGAGTTTCGATAATAAATGATGAGTTTTGAAAGAAATTGCCGTTTACTACAAAAATTGATGAGTTTATTGTAAAAAACCGAGTATTATTAAAAAACGATGAGTATCACTTTCCATTTATTACAAATGCAATAAAAAACTAATTTACAACAGCTATTAAAACAAAAGAAAAAAAGTTCAACTTAAGAAATTTTCAACAAAAAAATAAAAAAACCTAAAAACTACCTATGTTGACCAGATTTGGTCAAACTACACTAAGCGTACATTGTAAGCATTCAAAAACAAAAAAAGCTACTTCGTCTTCTCGCAGCAGTGCCTGAACACTGCTTCAGGCATCACGAACCAATCAGCGATCCGGTGACTCACGAACACGAACGGAAATCACGAAATGAAGCTCAAACTGGATCTGAACTGCTGCAGGAAAGCTTCACGCTGGCGCTGGAATGTGAACTACTGCTGCTGGAGGAGAGCTCACTGTCGGCGCTGGAGTGGCGGCGCTGGAATTCGGTGGTAGAGCTCTCAAACGGTGCTCAAAACAGTGGAACGCAACACCTCCATTAGTGCTTCTTCTTCGAAGCAGCATCTTCAAGTCTAGATCACGAGCAATGTTCTGCGGTGGATCTCGGCGCTGCAGATCGTAAGGAAAGAAGCTAGAGAATGCTTCACGAACAGCTCCGACATCACCACGAACCAAGTCTCGAACGGCGGACAACTTGGATCTCGAACAACAGGTCTTCTTCCTCCGACGCCATTTGAGAGTTATGAGGTGTGCAGAGAAGGTTGAGTGCTGTGTGTAGAGAGGGTTTCGTTGACCTATAGAGAGGGAGGGGGTGCAGCAGTAGAGAGAGGTGAATACAAATGGAATTTAAAGAATTTTCTGGAAAAAATTAATATATATATATATATATATATATATATATATATATATATATATATATATATATATATATATATATATATATATATATATATAAGAGGAGAAAAAACAAAAAGGGGTAATATTATAAATGGAATTTTTATCTATAATGTTAAAAGTTAGTTGAGGTCCCTAGTAAAAAGAAAAAAAATTGGGTTAGGTTAGTACTACAGGGTGGGTGTTTAAGACCCTTTTGGTCATAATCTAAAAAAAAAAATATAGTTGATTTTACTACCAAATATGCTTGAAGGCCTTTTATTTTTCTTTTGCAAAAGTTTGTACAGAGATTGGTCATTATAGCACTAAGTGTGCAAAGGTCAAGAAAGTTTCGGTTAAAAAATCTGGGATGGAAAAGTGAGGATTAAGGTAAGAGCTTAATACCAACTAAGCCTAAAAACATCCCCCTATATATTTTTTAACTTTATTTATCTACTTATTTTACTAAAAATCTCTAATAATATTTTAAATTATAATAAAAAAATCCAATTATATTTTTATCTTCTTTAATCTTTTTTATTTTTTATATATATATATTTACGTATTTTATTTCTAAACCCTTACTCTTTCTTTCCTCTCTTCTACTGTCAATCAACCCATTATTTTTTATTTCTCTCTCTCTCTCTCTCTCTCTCTCTCTCTCTCTCTCTCTCTCTCTCTCTCTCTCTCTCTCTCTCTCTCTCTCTCTCTCTCTCTCTCCGCCATAGATGGATGAAAGCTTGTATCTCTCCCGTCGCCTGAAACTCCTCTCTTATGCACAAGAAAACTGCCTGGATCTCGGAGAAGACTTCTGCTAGTGGCTATAACAGCCATGACAAACTTCAGATCTCAAACAAGGCAGGTTCATGACCTCCAAACCGTCGCAGCCTCACCGTTCATCGCTTCGCCGGAATCCATCTTGCTGGTCCAAATCCGAGCAACAACCGTGAAGGCAAAGATTCTTGCTCGATCTGGTTTGCATCTTGCTGTGTATAGTTTGAAGACTTGAAGATCTGGCGCTAGAACCGCCACCACTCGTGCCTCGTGAACAGCCATGGATGGAGCTCGCCACTCGTGCTCCTGCACAAATAAACCGCCGTAGCTCGTGTCTCGCAAAGACTGGTGTGAAGATCTCTGGTTAGGCTTGGTCGTGAGGATTCTAGTTCGAGCTCATGCGTTTCGAACTCGTGCGCAGCCATGGCCGGAGTTCCTTGGTGAAGAAGGAAGATGCGAGTTATGGTGAAAATGGAAGGTCTCGCCGTTTTTCGCCTGTGATTACTCGTCCCTTGCACGCTGCCATGCTGCACAGATCCGGATTACACGCACCCTTGACTACCACGAGAAACTCACTGCAAGTATTACAGATTGTTTGCAAGTTTAGTTTGTAAGTAAACTTCGTTCGTAAGGATTTGATCTGTTAGATCTACTTGTGTATATAGAGAAGTGTAGGAGAAATTACTTGTTTGATAAAAAGACAATAAAAGAAATATTATTTATTTAGTTTTTAGTTGTAAAAGATAATAATGCAAATAAATAATATAGTAAAGCATGGAGATGAGAGATATAGCTTAGGATTGCTAGTATGCATTTATCCTTCTAATCAATATTCTAGATATAAGGGGTGAATTGAGCTCTATAAATAGTCAGGATTTTATATTCATCCTAACCCCCTTCCAGGTGGACTTAGGTGGCAACCTAACAATTACCAGGGGACTTGGGTAAGGGGACCCTGCGCAATGGTCGGTGGTTAAATCAAACCCTAGTGACAATCTAGTTAGGCAAGCCCGTCAGGATCACTACCGCACACTAGACGTTTATGTGGTGTTTCAATAATTGGACACCCCTTCAGGGTGACCATCCAACTACTATGGTGATCCTATACATTGTACACAACAAGAACGACAGTCATTCAGTCAAAGCATATAAAACGGATATATAAAGTAACTAAGTAGCTCAATCAATTTAAAGTTTAATCCCAAATAACGTGAAAACAAATAAAGAATTAGAATTCAAATATTATACATATGCAAACCCCCGACTATGGGAAAATTAGTTCATAACTAAAGACATCGAAATAAACTAAGCATAAAAGTAATTATAAACAAAGATAAGCTAAAAATCTAATACAAATTACCTTAATGATAGAGGGATAGGACGGAGAAGAGGGGTTTGTGACTTTCCAACTTCTTGTCTTCCTCTCTAGGTCTTCTTCTTTATGTGGATGACTTCTAAGAGTAATAATAATTAAAGGCTGAGCAAGGACATGTTTACAATTATAAGAGGGTGTAATTGGAGTCCAAGTCCAATTCAAATTCGTTTCCTAAAATATAGGACAATATAAACACTGCTCATTGTTTTGGTTATATCTCCTTCGTTACTAGGCCAAATTTTACCTACTTTATATCAAAGCGACCGCAACAAAAATATCTATATCACCCTTAAAAGTCTCATCCAAAAGCGCATCCAATTTGGAGTTTTCTTCACTTTAGTGGACGTAGCTGCGGAATTGGTAACTTTATTTGGCAGTTTTTCCTTTCCTTATTTTGCTTCCTTTTATCTCCTGATTTCTTCTAGATCTTCTTTCCTTAACTCCTTAGAATTGATTCGGAATCTAATTACATTCCATAAACCTTAAGAACTTCACATTAACACACAAATTAAACCAAATATGCTCTAAAAGTAATAAATTATCAAATCAAGACATGAATTAAGAAATTATCTAATAATAGGGAAAAACCCCTTAATAATTAACCAAATACACCTAAAATGATGTCTCAAACCTATTAATATATCACAAATATGAAGACATCAGATTGCCAGATCTAAATTCATTAGAGGAATTGGATTTAGGGATTTTAATAAAATGAATATTGCTTTATTGGTCGATCAAGTTTGGAGAATTCTAAACAATCCAGAATCTCTTGTTGCAAAAGTGTTGATAGGAATTTGATATCCAGATTCGAACACGTGGGTTGCAAAACTGAAAAAAAAGATACTGGAGCTGGGCTAGTATCTTTAAAAGCCTTCAATTACTAAAAATAATGTATATGGCCGATTGGAGATGAATTAAAAACAGACATTTGAGATCATTCCTAGATTGGTAATGGTAGTACAATGGATAGACCGAGTGTGTGCTCTTTAAACAAAGTGGCTGAACTTTTCAACAAATATATATTTGATGAGAATCTGGTCATTCTTAAGAAAAATTAATCAGAAAGAGAAGTGGTGGATATTCTTAAAATACCAATTATGCAACTGAATAAAGAAGAAAAAATTGTGTAGCTATACACCAAGGATGGTAAGTACTCAACCAAATATGGATACCAATCTCTTATCCAAAAAGAAATCGTTAATGAATGTCAATCATTGGATATGTGAGAAGGCTAGGATAATGAATTATGAAAACCATCTGGCACTCGAATGTCCCCATAAAAATTAAGAATTTTGTATAGAAAATCTACAACGAAGCATACCAGTCAAGAAAAATCTGGCCAGAAGAAAAAGCATTTAGTCCGCAACTGGTGAATGGTGTGAGCTTGACAATGAAACTACAGAACACCTCATTTTAAACTTTCCTTTTAGTTTGGCAGTTTGGGTGGGATCAACTATGCAGATTAAAATCGACCATAAGTATAAATGATCTATGAATGAGTCGTTTATCAATACAATAATATTTATGCACATAATGGATTGGATAATTACAGTTTTTTTCTACTAACTATGGAATTTCTGAAAAGTTAGGATGCAAGGCTTTTCTAATAACAAAAGATAAGATCTCAATGAGATTATTGGTAGAACTAACCCAATCAGCTATAAATTATTTAGCAAGGAGTTTAAAGTTGACAATGACAAAGAAATCTTTTTCGAGAAAAATGAAATAATACAGAGAAAGATGACATCATCCTGCAAGATGAGGCAGAAACAATTTGACTCAATGACACATCTTCTACCAAGGATTGGGTACCGACAAATATTTTGTCTATCGTTATTGACCAACAAGAAAAAATTACACACAAAATTATGAAAATATACAACATCAAATCAAGAAGGATAAATTTAGGCCATACATATGATAATGAGACCTGCTTCGGATCTCAATTTTTAGAATTGTTATTTTTACGGTAACAACCTTGAAATTATATAAGGTATTAACAAAACTATGAAAATTAATTGAAAAATTTAACTAATAACCGACAAAACCTAAAAATGATTGAAAAAATTTTCGGTCAGAAAAATTTCAGACATCAATTTTTTTTTACTGAAACAACAAATACCTTTGCAAAATGTATATGTGAAGAACTTTTAAACCTTTATCTTTTCATATGACTTGACATTACTGGTTAATTTGTTTATTTTTTTACAAATTGAGTAAAAAATGAGAAATCGGTTAGCACTCTATTTTTCTTTTCCTTTCATGGAAAAATCCCCCACCGTTGTATGTCATTTAAAGTTTTGAAGTCGTTAACCATGCCAACTTTTAAGTGTTAAGAGACCATTGATCTTTAGTCCATGTTTATCACTAATTATTGGAGCAACTAGCTATATCCAAAAGAAAAAGCCACAATGTTCCTTTACAATTGCTTATTTTATTTATTTTTGGTCAAATTTACAATTGCTTAATTATTGATCCATTATCTCCTCCGAATCCTTCTATACTTAATTACTCCGTACTCACTAAAACAGAATGAACACAATGTTGGTAACTGGATAAGGATTAAAATTAAATGAGATTGCCACCTGTTTGGTTAACAACTTGCCATGTGAGTTTTAAACTTCTAGAACTTTAGGATTCCAAAATTTCATATCTTATAGGTTTAGTGCTTCTAATTTTGAGTTATTATCTAAAAGATCATAATTTTAAAATTCATAATTACTCTAATAACTAGAGTAATCAGTCGAAATAATTTGAAAACCATCTGACTCTTAGATGTATTTAAAAAAGATAGATAATAGTTTAACAATATTGCTTTACATTTATATATTACAAAGTGATAATGATTTGGATTAATAAAAAAATAATTCATGGCAGTTATTATGAAATTAAATGCTTGAAAATTCTTTCACGTTAGTTTTAATTTTTCCTCATCATAACCTTTATTTATTTCTCCATAAAAGCACCATTCATTTGATATTTTTCTTTTTTTTCTTTTGTGACCACATTCGTTATCGACCTTCCTAGTCTCTTCCAACCCTTTCAGTTGCTTCTATTCCATATATCTAACCATTTGATATAACATTATGAAGATTCCTATTGTTCAAATTGATAAAGAGGACATTATCTAGCCAGAAACAAAAAATGGAGAATATTCAACAAAATCAGGTTATCATCGAATAGTTCAGATTAAGTCTAGAAAAAACGGCCAATCATCAAGAGAGGGAGAGAGAGTAATGATAAGAATATGTGGAACATTATTTAGGGCTCTAACGTTCCACTGAAAATTCGAAACTTTATTTGAAAGCTACACAACAATGCAATACCTACTAAATGTAATCTGAGGAAAAGAAAGTGTCTCGAAACTGATTTGTGTGAATGGTGCGAAGAGGACGCGGAGTCGGTTGAACACATCTTTCTCGAATGTCCTCTTAGTAAAGGCATTTGGGAAAACTCGCAACTGCAATGTAAGATTGAAGGTAAGATCAACGGTGGCATTAGTGAATGGATAAAAAGCATTATCGAGAGTTATTCATCTAAGGAGTGGGATAAAAGACTGGTCACAACTATTTTTTTTTGCCAGCCTTTAAAATATCTGGAAAGCTAGGAATAGGATGAATGGTTTTTTTGAAAAGAAGAGATGGAACATCTTCGAAATCAATGATAAAACAAAAATGTTAATAAAACATCTTTTCAGTTAAGAGAATTTATCTAACAAAGGGAATGGTAACTATAAAATTGATAATGAGGAAAAGGTGTAAGTAAACCCAGGTATGAATGATGATATTGCTATCATTTGGTTAAACGACACTTCATTTGTTAATAGTTGGGAACCGGCCAGTATGGTCTCCATTGGGATTAATAAGGAAGGGGTCGTTAAGCATAAAATCAAAAGAAAAGGAAGGGTTAATTACGCCGTTAAGGGAGAAATGTGAGCCATTTTTTGGCCAGGAGACCTGCAACAGATCTCAATGTACATAATAGTCCATTGTAGTCTGATAACCTTGAAGTCATTCAAGGTATTTCTAAACCAGAGGTTGCTAATTGGAGAATCCGCCCGATGCTGTCTAAAGCTAATGGATGGTTGAGACGGTTCCCGGGATGGAAAGTATTTTTTTATCAAAAGAGAGTTTAATAAGATCGCGGATAAGATGGCAAAATGCGTTAGACACAACCTGGAGCTTCCTATGAGTACGGGAGACACGATCATTGACTTTTTTAATCGTATTTCTTTTCTTAGGAATAGTAGGGTATTAAATAATCGACTTTGTAATCCTTTTATTTGACAAAAAAAATACCATTTGATATAACTGTAACTGCAAAAAAAACTCAACCGCCATGATATTTTTTAATAAGCAAATGAATCTTTTTACTCCTCCGTTTCAAAATGTTTGTCCATTTACAAAAATTGTTGTTTCAAAACGTTTGTCCACTTAGTAATTCAAGACATTTTTTTTCTATTTTTTTCTATTATTACCTCTATTAAAAATTAAAATTTATATTTTCAACACACATTTAAGATGTCAAGACTAGGGGTGAGCAAAACAAAACCGAAAAACCGAACTGATCCAAAAAACTAAAAAAATCGAACCGACAAAACCTCGACAAAACCGTTTGGTTCAGTATAAGCTTTTTAAAAAACCGAAAAAGTTTGTTCGGTACGGTTTTTCTATGCCAAACCGAACCGAAAAATATATAAAAATTAAGACATTCTTAGATTTAATTTATATTTTTAAAGAGACTATGACAATGAGATAGAAAATGGAGTGAATTATGAAAACAAAAATGCTCATATATGACATGCAACGTCCCTGAAAATGTCATAATATGCAACATATCTTTATATAAGTCATTAGTCGATATATCTTAAAAGATTTTCCGTTTATTGAAATTTGTTGAAAGTAAAGCATACACATTAAATTTTATAAATATTCCTCTAAAATATTTGTTTACGATTAATGCATAATATTTGAGATCCAAAAAATCAATTTCCTACATAGGTCACTAATATGAAAATCAAACACTTCATATATGGATTTGTTAGAAAATAAAATATCTCATGTAAAAGCAATTGAAATTTATCCAACTATCGAATTAAACACATACCGGAACCGAAAAAATCCCGACCTGAACATATAGCGAACCGAAAACCGAAAAAAACCGAACTGATGAAAACCGTTCGGTTTGGTACCAGCACCTCTAAATATCGAATCACTTGGTTTCGGTTATGGAAAAAACCAAGCCGAACCGAACCTTACTCACCCTAATCAAGACACTTTATAAAGGGTAATTTTGTAATAGGAACTGTAATTATTACATTTCTTAATACTCCCTCTATCCCAAAAATAATGTCTAACTTACTAAATATGGTGTCCCAAAAATATTGTCCATTTTGCATATCAAGACACGTTTTTCCAACTTTTTCCATTATTACCCTTGATAAAAAATTAAAATTTATATTTTCAATGCATATTTAAAATATCAAGACACTTTAAAAGGGGTAAATTTATAATGGTGTATTTACTTATTGGGTTTCTTAATTTGTGTAAAAAGTCTAAGTGGACATTATTTTTTGGACAGAGGGGAGTATGTGCGAAGAGCAAAGTAGACATACATTTTGAAACAGAGGGAGTACAAGGGAAGCAGTAATTGAAGTAAGACAAATTAACAAATTATTATGAGTGAAATCTCAAACTTAAACTAGTTTTGTAAAAAAAGAAATTAGGACAGAAAATCTAAAAGAAATAGCAAATGAAAAGTTGTTTCGTTAATTTATTAAAAATATTACAAATATACAAACATACATACAAACATATATAGTCATGGTAAAGAATTACATTTCAAAATGTTTACATTATCTAGTATTTACCATAGAAACATTAGAGTATCTCTATTATTAGGCAATCAGCTTATTAGACGACATACATCTTTTTGTTATAGCTTTCATTTGGATCAGATGCCCCAGACACAAGTTTTGCAACTAAAGAGATGACTAATCATATGGATGGGACACCATAACAAGTTGGACCAAAATTCAGATTCCGAGTTAAAAGAATAGTTTGAGTTTTGAGAAAATTCCCAAAACTCATATATGAATTTTGAGAATTTTCCTAAAACTCACTTTGTTCTCCTTTTTGCTGATTTTTATATTGTTTAGTTTTTTGAGTTATGTTTTATTGTTGGGTGAATGAGAGATAAGGTCATGTAGACTAGATTTTTGTACTATAACAAGTAGTGAAAATCTTATTTCTTTACAGGGACCTCAAAGATGATCAAATACTAAAATATCCTTATATAATATAGAAAAATACTGAAAGACAAAAAACAGTTGCCAAATGTTGGCACTTTCATTGCCGGCCACCGGCCACCACCCACTACCCACCGCCGAAAAATGTATAGAGTATCGAAAAACAATATAGAGTATCGAAAAAAAAGTATAGAGTTCTGGAAAAAAATAGAGTATCGTAAAAATTGGAGAGTACTCCATAAAAATCAGTGAGTGCTCTGTAAAAATATTGAGTATTCGATAAAAAATAATGAATGTGTTAAAAAAATACCGAGTACTTACTGTTTTTATTACAATTTTAAGCTAATCACTTTACAACACAAAAAAAAAAGCTAATTAGACCACAAAAATACAAAAATTATCACAGTTGACCAAATCTGGTCTTCTTACGAACACAAAAAAAAAACTCAGTTCACATAAACCCAAAGGTTGCCGCCTACACGAACTCCAGCAACTGGCTGAAGAATTACGGTGGCGACGCGCACGCGCAGCACGACGACTCTCAAGTGAATCACGTCGACACTTAATGGAGGAGATAGCTTCGCACCTTTGGGATCCAATCCTGGAGCTCAGCAAAACAAGGCTCATAACCTAAAACTTCACACATGCAAATCCCGTCTGACTTTTAAAATCACGGAAATCCCGGAGCCAGATTCCCACCAGATTCGCCACTCGCCGGAGGTCTTCTCACGTAAACCTTCAATCTCTTCTCATGGCGGTCTTTGGAGCAACGATTCTAGCTCGCCGTCCTTCTCAATCGGACCTCCTTTCTCGGCGAGATCTTCTCCAGCGAGCCCTATTTTAGCTATCCGCCGCCACTATTGAAGCTCCATGGATTGATCTTCTTTGGCGAGCTTTTGCAGGCAAGAATTGCATTAGTTTCTACGGTGAGCTTTTGCAGGCGATATTTACATTGGTTTCGTGCGAAAAAAGAGAGAGAAAGGAGCCAAAGAGAGAGAAAGGAAGCAATAGATATTTTTAGGTTTCCATAAATTTTGAAATAAGAAAAAGTATATATAGGAAAATAAAAAACAAAAAAGGGGTAAATTTGTAATTGAATTTTTTATTATAGTGTAGGATTTTATTTGAGGTATTTAGTAAGAAGAAAATTTAAGTGAGGTTGGGAATGGAAATAATGGGGAGGGTGGGGGGTGTCTTCAAGACCCATAGGTAAAAATATCTTTATTTTTTGTGAAGTAATAAGTAATAAGTATGTATCATAATCTATGATATACCAATATTTTACCTTTTATTTGAAAAACAAATTGATTTTTAAGAAAATTCTCAAAACTCAGATTCCGAGTTTTGGAATTTTTCTCAATACTCAAACTTTATATTATCTTTTAGAGTTGTAGTTTTTTTATTATTCGTGAAGTAACAAGCACAATAAGTATGTATCATAAAATAGGGTATATACCAAATTTTTATTTATTTAACCTTTCGATTTTAAAGAATCGTTTGAGTTTTGAGAAAATTACTAAAACTTAGAATCTGAGTTTTGAGAATTATTCCAATATTTTGTTTTGTTTTGCTATATTTTGTATTTTGAAAAAAATTCTTTCCCTGATACATATCATTTCAGTGTTTTATATTTTAAATAATTAATCATTCATTTTTTATGATATTCTTGTATAATTTTTTGATATATCATTTAACTTCATTTGTTGCAGTAAACTGAAAGAGAACTCAAGATCTCTTAAGGAAGGTAAAAAAGATCATACCTTTTACGGGATTGTACACAAGTCGCCTGGCTATCGGTCCCGGTTCTCCGGTCCATCGGACCGAACCGGAGCTGCATAGAGGTCGTGGACCGATCCGAACTGTTCAACTTTGATAGCGGCTCAGTTCTTTAAAAAAAACCTTATACGGAACCGGTCCGGTATGAACCGGACCGTTAAGAAATATTTTTTTTATTAATCAATAAACATAAAACCCAACCCACCGACCCCATGCAATATACCCCATTCTTTCCAACCCAAACCCACCCACCCCATTCAATACACCCCATTCTTTCTAACGCGTTAATTCATCTCACCAAACCCACCTCCCCCATTAAATTCCCTTCTGAGATAATAGTGGTATGATTAATCTATGGTGGCTCGATTAAGATTTGGTGGTTTGATTTTGTGATAGTGTCTTGATTATTCGAATGATTTGGAGGTGGTTTGGGTTCGAAAATCGCCGAGATATGGTGGTGATGGATGGTGGTTTGTCGAATTCTTCCATATGGTTTGTCTAATTCATCTATAATCTATAATGTTTTTTATCTAATTATGTAATGATTTCTTTGATTATTCTTATTGGCATGTTGTAATGGTGCTCTGATGATGAAGATGCGATTTATTGTTGATGGTTTACGTATTCATCTACTATGGTAAGTAGATAGCTTTGAACCCATGTGTATTTGATATGATGTAGAGTGATTTTAGATTTTCTGCAATATTTGATACTCGGTTTTAGAAAGAAAATCACTTGATGTTGATAAATTTGAGCGAAAATCAATGGTTTGTGCTATATTAGTCCTGTTGTTGGTGAAGTTGTCTACAATTGTTGAATATATTTTTGAAAATTATGACTTTAGTCCCTGTGTATCTTGAAAAGTATGTGTGTTGGATTTTCTGCAATTTTGATCCCTTTGATACTCGGTTTTGTAAAGAAAGTCACTGGTTTTTGATAAATTTTTGGAAATTCTTAAATGTTTGTGCTGATTGGTCCTGTTTTTGGTGAAGTTGTCTACATTTGTTGAAATGAATTTCGAAAATTGCAAGTTTATTCCTTGTGTATCTTGAAAAATATATGTGACAATATGGATAGTGAATAAAATATTTGAATTTGCATGTTTGGTCCCTTTGAAATCAAAATTTGCGAATTGGTTAAGAATGTTAAGATCAAGTTGATGAAATTGTGGGTTTAATTGATGGAAATAGTTGAAATCATCCCCTTCCTTAAACAAAAATGAGTATATACTTTTATATATACAATCTTTGATGACAAATTGACCCCTTATCTTTCATAAAGTTTGGATTTGGATATAAATGAATTTCTGAATGTTGATTTGAAATCTGATTTTTTTAATTTTAGTCCCTACACGATTTTGATTTTCCTTTTTTGGATAAACTTTACAACTTGGGCAGTTTTGGTGATGACAATGCATTACTAAATTGTGTTTAAGTTTAGAATTCTTGAATTGTAACATGAAACTGCCAAGTTGTATTTCTAACGTTTGAAAATGTAAATGGGGTTTAAGTTTTCTTATTTGTGAATTAAAGTAGGGGGCGATTTCAAAATTATGAAATTCTATTAAATGGCTTGATTCTAGTCACTTCAAAACCAGTAAAGATCTTTTGTGATAAATTTTTTGATAGACAGAAAAGAACTATTTTAAGCATTGTATTTATTCTCTTAAAAAGTAGGGATTGGGATACTATTAACCAATTATGCAGTTTTCTCCAGCTTTTTACCTACACAGCGACAGTATTATCGGCAACATACACTCCTATGAGTCACCGGGTATTAGAAATGGTTTACGAGATGGCTTTACATATGAAGGATAATACTTTAAACGATGGAGTCCAAGATATAATTATACCGATGATGGACAAGTTCTTGAAGTACTATGACCCGTTCCCATACGTTTTTGCGATATGTTGTGTCCTTGATCCGCGTTACAAGTTGTCGTATACAAGGAAATTTATCTTAGCAATTTATTTAAATAATGGTTATTCCGACGTTGAGACCGATGCCTACATGATGAAAGTAGAGGAGATGATCTGTGGCTTGTACAAGACTTATAATGATAGGTTATGTCGCAACGGTAGACCACCCCGTATCCCACAACCAGTACAGGTGGGTGTTGTGAGATCCAGAGCTGGAAAGATGATAGCCGCATCAAACGCATCGACACCAAGCACCAACCAAGACACAATTGAGGATCTAACATTTTACCTTAAGTCTGCCCATGAGCCGCATGTGGAAGACTTCGATATCCTGGATTGGAGAAAATATGCTAGCAAACCTGTTTTGTCTCTCATGGCACGTGACCTGCTCACTATTCCAGCTTCCTAAGTTCCTTCAGAGTCGGCTTTCAGTGAGGGTAAGAAACGACTTTCCGATCAGCGACAGAGTATGATCGGGTCTACATTAGAGAGGGTGGTGGAGCTACAAGACTGGATGAAGGCAGAAACCCAAACACATGATCAATTGGATGCTTTATCTGAAGATGAAGTATTTAGCGTTCAACTTATCTAACTCTAGTGACGGTCCAGGTCCTTCAGAATCATACCAGGCCGATGAAGACGAGTGGTGAGTTCTTTCTCGTAAATTTATATATTTAAAGTTAATTATCAAAAATCTTACTAACACTTTTACCAAGGGGGTTAGAAGAACTACGTGGTGCCTTGATCCTTTTCTAAGTATACATTTCACGCTACTTACAGATAAGGTACGTAGGCCGCCTAAATTCTATGGGCACAGCTACAAACCCCCCCCCCCCTTTTCTCACAAGTCATTCTTCTGGTGTAGTTGTAATGTACTCTGTTATGTACTAATGTATTACCTCAATTATAATTCTAACAATTTATTTTATTATAATTTGTAATTTATTTAATCACTATATTTTCTATGTCTAAGTTGTATTTGTATGACTAAATCAATAGAAGATACACATTTTATCAATAACAGTCTAACAGATAACAATATAAAAAATACGACAAATTAAGTATGAACAAAATAATTGTAGTAAGTCAAAATAATAATAATTTATGCTTTAATACAAATAAATAAATAAAATATAACTCAAATATGAATTAAAAAACATGTTTTTAACACAACTCTTTAATTAATAATTTTTTAAACAAAAAAAGTATTTAAAACTTTATTAAATAAACCAAAAAAAAACACGGTTGGAACCGGATCCGAGAACTGGTTCCCTTAACCGGTTCGGATCCTCACTATGATACTACGAGAACCGGACCGAACTGGTCCGGTAAAGGTGGCACCGGTAAGCCGGACCAGACCGATAAGGACCGGTCTGAACTGGTACGAAAGGGACCGATAACTACCCTAATACACAAGGTCGGAACGATTTATCGGGCATTTAACATTAATAAACTTTTATCATGGTTTTATAAATTATGTAGGTAAAGTCTAATAAGCATCACTATATATCTTATACATATTTTTAGATATTTCAGTTACATCTATTTTTCATTATATTTTTCAATTAATGATTAATTTTGATTATTACTTTTAACCAACTTGAACAATGAATTAATTAATTTAATATGTTATCTTATCTGTTAAGTGATCTATTAGAGTTATAAACTAAACTGTAAGTATTATAAATATAATATATTAAATGACTAGTTCTTTTTTTAATTTTGGTTATTTATAACAAATTTATAAAGGATGTGATTAAAATTAAATATAATCAAAAAATTGTATTCAAAATTTAAAAATATGTATAAGAGAGTGTTTATTGTTGAGATCGATAGTTGGTATAGTGATTAGGTTACTCCGCAGAGACTAAGAGGTCCTGAGATCGAATTTCATTAGAGTCATTACTCCGAGTCCAAAGTCGCTCTCTCATGTATTTAAAAAAAGAGTGTTTATTGAGACTTTAAAGAATTATTTAACATGTAATTTTAAATTCTTTCATCGGTCTACTTTCTTGTCCACCCTGATATTGACACCTCAAAACTAAAATCAGACTTACCAACTAGTGGGTTGACAAGTGAGAACAATAATTAGAGTTTGTCTTTCCTTTAATGGTATTTCTTTATATTTTATAGGAGGAGGTTAATTAGATGCACATTAATAAGCGCATAAGAGAGAAGTTAGTTGAAAGAAGCCTTTTTATATTCATGGGAGCACACCATATATTCATGGAAGCACACCGCATTAATTACTTTTCTTTTCCCTCTTTTTTTCTTACTCTCTCCATATATCTATATATTTAACAATTTCTAATAATAGATATCTACAAAAGGTTGTCCATTTAAAATATTTTCTATCAATTTTACCTTTATTTAATTTTCAAAGTTTACATCATCATGAGTAATGGTTTATCATCATTAAGAATTCATATATTTAGTTGGTTAAGGATAGTTTAGTAAAAATAAAAGGATATTAATTACTTTTCTTAATCTCTGTGAAAGAAAAAGTATGACAAACATTAATGGACGGAGAAAGTATTACACATCCACACCTTTCATTAAACAGAAAAAAGAAAAATAAACAAACTTCATACCATTATACTGCGACTACTATCTGGCAAGACTAATAAGAGTGATTTATAACCTGCATTTACGTGATCAAAATCTTCCAAAAATATAATATACAAAAAAACTCTCAACTGAAATTATAAGCCAAACCCACCAATCCAATGCTTGAAGCGCCACCGGACAAGGTGGGTGGGAATAAGCCTTTGCACAGGAGGATGGAAGCTCGCCGGATCCCATGGTGGAAGATGCTGCGGTGGGTTAAGGCAGTACTAAAGATTTTCCACCGCTTCATAGGGCGGGCCGGAGACAGATAAAGAGGGAAAGGGCCTCTGTAGACTTGGCGGAATCAAGCAAACAAATCCCTTGGGTGACTAATCATCTAGCGGCGCGACAACAAAGAACCCACCAAGGAAAAATTCTGGCTGAAATAGTGCTCTAACCGGTAAGAATCTGATTGTTTCGGTTATTATTAATAATTGTGAAATCAAATCGAAAAGGACAAGTGATTACGATAGTGAATTTCTTGCTTCAATTAAAGACGATGATGTCTTATTAGATAATTGTGAATTCCCCCAAGTTTTAAGGTCTAGAGATGAAATATTAGAGGGATCACAATTATGAAGTAACACTGTCGTGGTCAGACTATTAGGTTATAAGGTTGATTTCAACTATCTAGCGTCAAAATTAAAACAAATATGAAACCCGAAAGGAATGATTGAATTAGTGGATGTTGAATATGGATATTCATGGTTAAGTTTGCGATAAAGGAGGATTGTGATTTTGCATTAACTGGTGGGTTATGGATGATTTATGATCACTACATAGTGGTGAGGGAATGGACACCTAATTTAAACCACATATTGATTTGATTATTATTACTACGGTTTGGGTTCGGATTTCAAACGTTGGTATGCAAAATTATACGGGCCGGATATAGGGGACTTAAGTGGAAGAACGGTGTGGATCAATCCTCTTACTAAGGCTTAGAAGAAAGGTAATTATGCGAGATTGGGGAATTGGATTGAAATAAGGCACTCATACCTAAAATCCATATCAGAGTGGAGGTATGTTTGGTAGAATACGAGGGGTTCATCTAGTTTTTTTTAATGTGGAAAGTTTGTGCACCAAAAAGATAAATGTGGAAAGAGTACACCATAACATGATTCACAAAAATATTAGAACCAAATGAAGATATTAATGGTGCGGGACTGCCGCGAGATTTACATAAGGAACCAGTGGAGGAAGCGACATATATGGAGTGGATGACAGTTAACAGAGGTGGTCATATGAATAATAGGGGTGCCAATGGTTACAGTTTTAATGGATACCGTGGTGATTAGAGAAAAAGGCTTAGGATCGAGATTCAGAGCATTATTTATTGAGGATGGTAAAAGTTATGTCCCGGACTTGGACTTAGGCCATATGGAGACGGGAAGGAATAATAGTAATATAGGGGGAAGGATTAAAGGGTGAATAACATGGGGACACCGGATAAGAGTGAGTTTAGATTGGGGAGGCATAAGATTTTGGTGGCGCCGGATTTTGAGGTTAGGAAGCACCTTATCTCTATGTCGGAAGTGGAAATTTTTGCGGCAAAAAAAAATCCTGGGAAGTGCTGTTGTGGATGGTTCTTAGGGCGAGAATAATGAAAAACGTAATGGGAAGAGGGTGTTGCCTGCGGTGGAGAGAAAGTAATGAGTGAGATTAGTGTATGTACTTTGAATAGGGACGACAAGGTTTAGGAAGGAAGCAACAAAATATTTGGGAGAAATCTGCTGGTGCGATCACCTGCTGCTGGGAAATACATCGTAGATGAGGAGAAAAAAAATAGTGTGAGCAAGTGCAGACCTTGCTGCGGGAAACGAATAAGAAATTAGTGAGATTAGCAGCAATATGGGCAGGCAGTGGTTCACATCTTCGAGGGGTGAAACAGGAAGAGAGAATGTTGGGGAAGGATTCGAAGCTCCTATGAACTTCAATGGAGACAGTCTGCCCGAGCTCGAGAGTGAGGGCACTGTTGTGGGTCCGCTTCTAATTGATACGGGACCACTGAAACCGGGTTAGGTAGGTTTATCCTTGGTTCCTGAAACACATCTGGAGGAAGTAGATAGAGATGAACCTATGGAATATCTTCAGGAGTGCACGAATGAGTGAGGCCACATACCTATTTAAACCTCTCATTTTTTCACACTAATTTTTTTAATGTGTACACAAATCAAGAATATAGGTAGTTGGGTGGTCTTTCCAACCACTTACCGTACTGGCGTGGAATTTCCAAGGGGTAGTTCGAGAAATGATGCGGCTTTATCGAGTTTGGCTGACAGTTATAGTTGATCCGAGAATTAGCGGTGTTAAAGTAAACGACATTGTTATAGGCTTGGATAAAATAAACTCTACAAGGGTAAGGGAGGTATTTGGTTACTTTGGGACAATTTAGACATTGGAGTGTAGGTATTATTGGTAGGGAACCAGGTGATTAATATTGAAGTGTCCAAAACTAATTGTGAACCGTGGATTTTCTCAGCTATTTATACGCGACCCAAATCGACAGATAGGGAACCACTTTAGGGGGCTCTTAATCAGACTTTCAATAATATTGGAAGGCCATGGTTGATCGTTGGTGATTTTAATCAAGTAGGCAAAGAAGTGGATAAGAAAGGTGGGGAACCAGGGATTACTCGTCGGGTGGAAAAGTTTAAGAAGTGGTGTCATAACTGTGGCTTGACTGTCTTAGGTTTTGAAGGACCAAAATTCACGTGGTGCAATTCGTGGAATACGGAACAACGAATTCTTAGGAGGTTAGATAGAGCGTATGAGAACTCAAAATTTTTGTCTATCTTCCTATCTAAAAAGGTGACACACTTGGATCGCAAGCATTCGGATCATGCGCCCATATTGATTCGACTAGTTCTTATAGATCAATCACGACTGCCTAGGAGGTTTCGGTTTGAATTTTCTTGGTGTCTACATAAGGATTTCAAGATTTTTTTCCAAAATAATTGGAAGGCGTCTAACTCGGACATAAGTAGTAGCTTAGTAAATATGAAAGAACGATTTATAATTTGGAAAAATGAAATTTTTGGGGATATAAACAAGAAGAAAATGGTGTTGTTGGCTAGACTTAAGGGGATACAAATATCGTTACAACAATCATATACTCTATCACTATTTAGTTTAGGTAAGAGACTCAGGGAGAATATCTTAGTATTCTAGAAGAGGATGAGTTTTTTTGGTTTCAACATTCGAAAGAGAATTGGATCTGTTTGGGTGACCGTTATACGCGTTACTATCGTTTGGCCACGATCAAGAAACAGAGGACATCTAACATTCAACGACTCACGGTTTAAAATGGGAATTCGGTTGAGGAGGATGCCGCTTTAGGGATGCTTTTTAGGGATTTTTTGTGGATCTTTACGCTGAATCGGTTAAGTTTGTGGGTCCGTTTACTTTGCCACATGGATGCAGTTTGAGGAAGGTGAGAGGAATCTATTGGCGAAAGACTTCACAGATGAAGAAGTTCGTGTTGTTGTATTCCACTCTGATCCGAATAAAGTTCCAGGACTAGATGAAATATCGACAAATTTTTACTATAAATGTTGGGATATCGTAGGTACAGATATATGCGACATGGTTAGGACCTCGATTCAGGACGGGGCGGTCTCGTGAAGTCTTAATGAGACTTTAATTCACCTGATTCCTAAGGTGCTAGATATGGAAATGGTGGGACAACTTTGGCCAATTAGTCTAATTAATGTAACAATCAAGTTCATTATGAAAGCTATGGTGAATCAGATGGACTTATTAGCAGAGCGGATTGGGCCGAATCAGAGTAATTTTCTTCCGGGGCGGTCAACTATTGATAATATGGTCTTGGTACAAGAGATTGATCATCGAATGCAAAAACTCACGTCTAAAAAATATTATATGGCGGTAAAGATTGAATTAGACAAGGCGTACGATAATTTGAGTTGGAGGTTTATCGAAAACACTAGTGCGTTCTTTGAATTCACGGTATCTTGGGTACACTTTATTATGTCATCTATGGCCACTAACACGATGCGAGTACTATGGAACAGGGAGCCACTCGAGGCGTTCACCCCTCAAATAGGCATTCGGCAGGGAGATCCTCTATCCCCTTACCTTTTTGTGTTGTGTATGGAACGTTTATCTATTCTTATTCAGAGAATTTGTGATGGAGGGGAGTGGTTACCCATTCATCTCCATCGTCAAGGTCCCTTAATCTCCCATAAGTTTTTTTTGTAGATGATGTGTTGCTGTTTGCGGAGGCTACAGAAACTTAAGTGGATCTAATAAAGGAGGTTCTAAGAGTTTCTTGAGACGAGGTGGGACAAACAGTGAGCGAGGAAAAATATTTGATCTACTTTTCAAAAAATGTAACCATTGAAAGGGCGGTATAGTTAGCGAGAGAGATCATATTTATGTTGAGCGATTCGTTAAGGGCATATCTTCGTACGCCAATAAGGTCACAACGTTTACTGCGTGGATTCTTTTGACGAGTAACATCGAACATGCAAATCAAATTTCCGAGTTGAAAGAGTCAGCATTTATCACTCGTGGGGAGGATTGCATTTGCACAATCAGTATTAGTGGCTATTCCTACATACATAGTGAAGACAATGAAACTTCTGGTTCATGTATTTGAGGAAATAGACATGATTATTTGTGATTTTATCTGGGGATCGTCAATGGAAGGGAGGAAAATACACTATCTTTCATAAGAGGTCCTATGTCAGCCCCAAAAATATGGAGGATTGGTTTGAGGAGTGCAAGCAATTAAACAAATCACTCTTGGCCAAATGGAGCTTCATACTCTAGTAGGCGAGAATGTATAAACAAAAGTACTTTCATAATAGGTTTTGGAAACAGATGGTGAAACCTTAATACTATAGGATGTGTAAGAATATACTAAAGTTCGCATATATAGGTTCTTACTGGGGGAATTGAATCGAGCTTCAAGTGGGATCTAGTTTGGTCTCATAGGTTCCCGCAAAAAGTCAAGGTCCTATTGTGGCGTGCAATTTGAGACCATTTGTCTACGGGTGGGAATCTTGCTTTGAGAGGGGTTGTTAAAAATCCATTAGGTCAGAGGTGAAGTTTGGAAGTAGAGTCGGCTATCGGAGTCTGCTCAAGATGTGTATTGTAGGTTCGTATGGGCCAAGGGAGGAGAAGCATTTGGCTTTTGAAACTGGAGTGGTTTGTGCAGTTGTTACGACTGCAGTTCAGGGTGTTGCAGCGGATCATGTCGGTGGACAGCATCTTCAGCGTGAGGACAGAGAGCTGACTGGGTTTTTCGGAGGTGGGAACCAGCGCTGCACCTCGCGACAACTAATGGACCCGCCTGGAAGAGCTGCTTTCCTGCAGCAGGTGCCTAGAAACGGGACCGATGCTGTAATAAGTACACTAGATCGGGTGCAATCATTGGACGTGAACGGGTGGTGGGTTAGGTTGCTGTCGAGTAAGGAGCTGGTGAATGGGATCAAAAGAAGATGTCGTATAGCAGCGTGCATATGGCAGGTTTGGTTTGATAGGACTACAAGAATATTTGATCAATCCGGCCAGAAAAAACGGACAACGAATTAGTGGCTATTATTCGCAATGTTGCGAGTGATTATGTGCGAGCATGGGGGGTCAAGAGAGATGGAGGATTAATTACATCGATAAAAAACGTTCTTGTGAAATTGGTCAAACCGGAGAGTAGAATAAAGTTAAATGTAGATAAATCGTTTGATGTGGAAAAGTCATTAGCTGGAGTAGGAGGACTATTTTGCTATAATAATGGGGATTATTTGGGAGTATTCGCGGGGAGTTGTGTTGCGTGTACACCTTTTGAATCAGAATTACTTGCTTTACACTTTGGTTTGCAGATGCCAGTGAGTCGGGAATACACTTCCCTTATCATCGAATTTGACTCGAGTGAGTTGCACGCGCTAGTGAAGGACGGTGTTAACTCAAATGGATTTTTGAATGACATAATAAGAGCATGTCGAGATATTTTGGCTCATAAGGAACACTTTGATTTAGTTTGAAGTTTTCGCAAAAAAAAAATTACATGTGCGAATTTGATGGCTAAACTTGGTGTGACTATTGCGGAGGGACCAATCCCGTATAGAGACCCGCCTGATGGTTTGTGGGGGTTGCTAACCAGAGATCGATATGATCGGGTCGTGCCTCATACACACATAGCTAGGCAATAAATAGTTGGAAGTTTTCAATTTCTGGACGTTTAAACCTCACTTGTAACAAAAAAACCCTGCATTTACAGTCAGGGTTTTAGGCGTAGCTTAACGTTTTCTCCTATACGATTTTATTATTTTATTTATATTATATCTTTTTTGACAGATTATTTTTATTAGTTTATCAATTATTCAAATCTACATAATTTTTAAAAATAAATGAAAGGACACATTTGTATAAACTCAAAACAATAATACATTACTTTTTGAATTTATAATTAATACAAATAAAATTAAAAACAACCCATTAGATTTCATATTTTATATATAAATATATTTATATTGTTCTTTTCGATTTCGTTATATAATTGATTGATTTTTTATTATATATATTTCTTTGTTAGGTTTAATATATTTTTTTTAAATTAGTTATGTATTTTTTTTGGTTAAATAATCAAAGTTTCCAGTTCGGGCGTCTAGGTCCCTAGACGTCCGTCTAAGCCTTCCCAAAAGCTGCCTTGGACATTGTGTGTAAGGTGACCTACATTTGCCTACGTGGGTCGTCTAGGCCGATTTTTAACACATGACCAATAAATGTAAGGACACACTCCTACTCTATTATCGCTTGAACATTTAAAGAAGTGAATGAAGAGTAAGAAGACAAAGAACAGAAGACCAGAAAAGCAAAAAGAGGAATAAAAGAAACAATTTAAGAAGATTACCAGAGAGTACCAATGATTGGGTCGTCCCCCACTATAAAAGAGGTAAACGTTTTTCTATCTTTTCTTGTACATCCTGCGGGAGGTTGAGTGCCACATTGTGGTCGTGGACTATAAGTTTTATGTATTCCAATAAACCGTGATTTAACTTACTTGGAATAAGGGTACACTGATTTTGATGCTTTTCTTAGTTGGGTGACTTGACTATTTGATTAGGTAGATATCAAAGCTATCCTTGATATGCTAAATGATTTAAATTTTTGATAACTTGATTATTTATCTTATTATTTTGATCTATTCCTCTCTTTTCAAAAGTAGAGTTGTTGTATATTCTTCTAGGATATTACAGTTAGCATAATTAATACGTAAAAGTCATGGCAAAATTTCTACTAAGAGGAGAAAGTACATATAAGCATTCTGACTTTATCCCAAAGTCATATTTCATCTCAATTAACATGATGACACCCAAGTATTTTCTAGATAACTCCCTTACTTTTATCTTTTTGTCTATAGAATTATAGTGGGAACACTATACGATTCGAGTGTAGTGGTGGGAAGTAGTCACTGTAGATGTAGATAGAGTTGGATATTTTTATTTTCTTACCTTGACCCCTTTGGAAAGAATAGTTGTAGTGGGGACACTATAAAATCTAAGTGTATGGTGTGGTAAGAAAATTTATTTTTTTCTCAAGTTAGGATGACTAAAATATACAATGACTATATAGTCTGGTTAGAGTATATCTTTGCATAAAAAAAGTATTTGAGCTTATTAATAAGTAGGAATTACTATTTTTATTAGCTTGAAGATTTTCACGCGCCTATTAGATATGAAGTCGAAGTCATTAACTATTATCTCTAATAATATAATAGAAAAGTGGAGACTTGAGTGCTCGGGTCGTGTAAGCGTATTGATTTAAAATGGGAGTAAAAAATACATAACACTTAGTTAGAATCATAACAAGAGGCTTTATGTCTAATTTCGATGTTCTACCTATTAAAGGAGTTTTTTTAGGCAACATAGAGGATAAGTCAAAGTCATCCAAAATATGCGCTAAAAGAATAAATTAGATGTATGATACCTTGAAAGTGGCTAATCATAAATCCATTAGTGTCTTGGGTAAGTAAGGTACTTATTGGGATGTGTCATACTGGTAACTCAAGGTACTTGTGATATGGGATTATCCACCCCAAAGCTTTCCAAAGGACATAATGCGCATGTACGCCACAACTCGCATAAAAAGGAGATCAAAAGAATTTTTTTATTAAGAAAAGTGTGAGAAATGAGCCAAAATTGAAAAATTATACTTCATGACTTATATGGATGACCTTTATGATGCCACTTGACCATAGGAAGTAACAAAAGTTGCAAAGAAAAAAAATATGAAGTAGAAAAAAACTTGAAGTCTCATCTAGTGTAAGGAAAAAGGTGCTCTTATATGACAAAATATGCTTGAGAGTAGTTTGGGACCCTTGAAAAAGATACTTCTTACATGGTTAGGGTGATGGCTTAGATTGACATGTTTCCTGGAAATACATGCTTATCTAATTGATTTACCTTATATTGTTTCCTTGTACATATGATATGTATTTATCCCATCATATTGTTTCTGCATACCATACTCTCTTTTAAATATCTCTTATATTTGATCAGTACCTTTGCTTGAGGACAATCAAAGAGTAAGTATGGGTGTATGATATATCATAATAATATTGAATTAATACCTCTTATTTAAAATACATTGGGTTTATTTTACCTCATTACTTAGAGTTATTGTTGGATTTTATAGGAAAATGGATATTTATATCCCTTAATTAGGGAAATGTTCTTGAAGTTGAGATATTGAAGCTATTTTAGAAAGTGCTAAATTTAGAATTTTCCAAAATTAGAATTGGAAAATATAAAATGGACCAACCAATTGGGCCCTAAGGAAGATCATATATGCCCCTTCTATGAAGGTCCTAGTCAAAATTATCACCATGGAAACTAGGAATACTATCGTGGAAAGTAGTCCAGAAATAGAAGAGGCTAAGGAATAGAAGCGTCCAATAATTAGAAGAGTTCAAGTAAAGAAGGAAGAATAGAAGATAAAGAATAAATAGAATAAGACAAATACAAGTTCAAGATAATCCCAAACCTTAATAGATTTTCATGTTAGAAGTAATACACCAATCACCAGTGAAGGGTTCTCGCTATCTATCAGACTCTAGGAAGACAGTGCCTCGGGCAAAATTCCATCCATCTAGAGGTTAAGACCATGATTCATTGACCATGATCAATATCTACTCAAAAGGCATCACATCGTCAAGTATCACGTGTGATTTGACATGGCAAGGCCCATTGATCAAACCTTTCCAAGTGGCTCAAGGGACTCTGAACGTCTATAAATGCGATGTTCCCATTGCTAGGAGAGGTACATATCCTTCTTACCAATCTTTTATCTCTCAGTTATTTAGATACACCATGCCTACTGACTTGAGCATCCGAGTGTCATCAGGAGTACAACCCTCCTTGCCGTAAACTAAGTCTATGTGTTGGAGACACAATCTGCAAGAAATGTAGCTCAGGGACGCCTGAATCCTGAAGCCACCAAATGTATCTTGTTAGTTACTCATCATCCATCCTATACCCTAATGCCTACCATGTATACTGGAGAAGTTACCTGACACTCTTTAAAGAAAGATATGGTGGATATAAAGCTAATCAATATGTGTTTTAGGTTATTTAGTCGTAATAGTACATTTGGTAGATTAATCTTTTTATTTATCATTGGTTAAATTCATTGTAGATTAAATACTTTCTTCATTGCTTTTGAAATAATTCAGACCTTCTTCATATGTCTACTATATCTTTTTCTTTAAAGTAATTTAGAAGATGTTTGACATCCGTGATATTTCTATATAACACAAATAGCTTCATAAACTTTGGATCCTTTTATCTTGGTCAAATTTTAGTTCATTAACATTTTATTCTGCCAATAATGAACATATAGGCTCACATCCATGGCTCAAGCTCGATACAAACACTGAGCACCCTGATAAAAAATATGAGCAACATTAACGAGGTAGTCTTCGTTAGCTCCATGAGTCAAAACTAGCTCTGATCTCGAGGTCCTGCGCAAGCTCCATGAACCAAACAGATTCTCCCAACTTTTCCAGGTTGCTTCGAGCTCCTTTCTTCGTTCTTGAGTTTTCCAATTTCTGAGTTTTGTTTTTTGAACTCTACTATTTTCGAGATCTTTCTCAAGCACACAACTATGTGTGTTTGAGTGTTTATTCCAATTGAATTTTTTAATGTGATATATAAGAGGATATTTTTTTTGGTAAAGTCCATGAAAGTATTTTAATTAGATTTTTTTTGAAATAGTTGATCTATAAAAAGATATATAATATTGTTAGAACTTTTGAGATGTGAGGGTTAGGTTTTCATAACCCAAATTTTATAAAGTAATATTTTTGGGTATGATACATGTGTATCGAAATTTTATTGTATCCCAAAAATTTTGTTACACCTTTCTACCTCCAAGGTTTTTGTTTTACTTACCTATACTTGACTTTCCATTATTTAAAAAAAATTCTTTTGGTTTTCCAACCTAATTACCGCTTACTAATTTTGAATGTTTCTTTGTACTGGATTATAGTTTTGCTCCTTTTGTTGTCATTAACTCATAAAAAAGTCTTCGAACAATGCACGGAAGTTTCAAATATCCCTTTTTTGAGCTCTCACTCTCCAGAATATTCAACACTCCTATAAGCAAATATGTCATTAATTTTTCCAACAACTCAAATGTCACGATGATAGTAACATATATAAGCAAATACGTCACCGGACCCAGTGGCAGAGACCACGTTAAAAGTGTGTGGACTCAAGCACACCTTCAATTTTTTTAGAAAAAACATTTTTATAAGCCAAAATTTATTATTAAAAAAATCAACATTTTTTTTTGACATTAAAAAAAATTAAATTTTAATTATAATTATTTTTAAATTTATTTCAAATTATTAATTTTATTTATTATTCTTATTTTTAATATTTTATAATTATTTATAGTACAAGTCCTTAAACTAAGAATAATTTAATAATTTTTGTTATTAGTCATTTCATTAATTAAAAATTACATTTTTTATTACTTTTTTAATAATTGATTTATATGAATATACGACTGAATTTTTTAACGTTTCTTTGTTAATTTAATTTAATTTTTACTTGATTGTTCTTGAATATTTATTAATTCAAAATAAAAAATAATAATACAGAAATAGATTAGATTGAATAAATTTTATTTATTTATTTTATAATATGTTTAATTATAATTCAATATATTTGTTATTCATGTCATTTTTATATGATACGGAGTGGAAATATCATTCCTAATTTTCCTTTATAATTTAAGTCTACACTCGTTTTTAATCTTGGATTCTTGGATTCGCCATTGTAGTCTGACCAATCAAAGTTTCTCATGGTTTTACTTGATCAAAAGCTTGGAGGTTAAGTTGCATTTTATTCACGTTGTCATTATAGGGTTAGTTGCACCATTAGTCCCTGTGCATGGTCTCCCATACTAAAGTTCTCTAATTCATGTGTTTTGAAAATATCACAAAAAAATTCTATAGACTTTTTTTTCCGATATCTATAAATGCTATAGATCCTTCCAACAAATTAATAGAAGAGCCTATTGTTAAATGTAAAGTCAACTTTAGTCTAACTTTGATGATGTGGCAACTTATGTGGCTTATATATTGACTTGAGTCAATGTATTACTTAAATAATTCACGGTGACCATCTAAATACTATTTGGACCTCGTGGCTTCTTAACCATTGATGATTATAAGAGATGGAGGGCTATAATTAAAATCCCCCACTATCCCATATATATACCTCGTTTTCACGCATTTGGCCAGATCTTCTCTTCCGTCTTTTGACTTAGTCTCTTCTTCTTCTTCTTCTTCTTCTTCTTCTTCTTCTTCTTCTTCTTCTTCTTCTTCTTCTTCTTCTTCTTCTTCTTCTTTCTCAGCAAATATTCTCTTTTGGGGTTTATGTAAATCAAAGTTCTATGATATAAAGAACTTTGATTAGAATAGATTAGTAAACTCTGTGTTTGTATATTGAGTAGTATTTCTCAATAGGTTAAGGTTTCATATTGAAGCCTAGGACTTTTTCTACTTGTTGTAATTGCTGAAGGATTCAGTCTGAAGTTGTAATCCTTTTCTTATAGTGCATCAAGCGTCGCTCATAGATTGTTTCAGTGTGGATGTAGGCCTTGTGTTGAACCATGATAAAATCTATGTGTTCTTTACTCATTCTGCATTTTACTTTATGTTGTTGGGTTTTCTGAGTTCAGGCTAAATTTGTTCAAACTCTTTAAAACTAAGGCCGAGAAATCAATCAATCTTTAATATAGTTATACAACAGTGGTATCAGAGCCTTTCTTGATTTCTTGGTGGTTTTCGAAAACTGTTAAAATCGGTTTTAAAGGATTTTACAAATCATAGTTACTCTAGATCTGTTTGTGTTGTTCTTGGATCTCAAGTGTGTTTTCGGCAATAAAAGTTAGTTTTTTTGTTTGTAACCAACAGATTTGAAAGCGTTTAAGGGTTTTCTAAATCTTTATCCTATAATATATTTTTCTAGGGTTTCAGATTTCTTACTTCTAACCCTAATAAGTTGGTTCTTTTGTGGTGTATTTTGTAAATCTTGAACATATATTACAATAGCTACCACAAGGCTCGAAATCTCGGTATTCGATGGAAAATCTGCCTTTGGGGTTTGGAAAAAGAAAATATGTGTGCTATTATCTCACCGTAAGGTGCTTACGGCCCTCGAATCTGATCTGGCTATATGGTCAAAGGATTCACTAAAGAGGGTTAATGAAATAAGAGAAGAAGCTTACAATCTACTATTCTTAGATCTTCCTAATAATGTAATAAGGCTAATGGTGCTGAAACGACAATAGATATTTGGGGTAAACTCGACTCTTTATACTCTGTTCAATCTGCTCCTAATTTGGCTTTTATGAAAGAGAATTTGTTTTCGTATAAAATGGATTCTTCTAAAACCATAGATGAAAATGTTGATGAGTTTTAAAAACTTAATTTGGTATTGAAAGGATCTGATATGGCCTTAGATGAGACCAGTAAATGTATGATCCTATTGAACTCTATTCCCGAATCATATCAAGTTGTTAAAGATGGTTTCCAATATTCTTCTTTGATGCCTACTTTTGATCAAATTGTTGCCTCTTTAAATACTAGGGATCTAGAATTAAAGAATACGAAATGTGTTGGTAACGATTTAATTGTGAAACATAAAGTTGAATCACCTGAGCATGTTAAAACAACTAAGTATAAGAAAAAGAACAAAGGGAATAAGAGTAAATCTGAAACAAGAAAATGTTATCACTGTGGTAAACCTGGACATATTAGGAAAAATTGTTATGCGCTTAAGAATAAAAATATGAGCAATAATGAGACTATTATTGCATGTATACCCCTTAAACAAGATGATACTCGTGAGGTCTTGAATGTCTGACATTGCTTGTAAGTCAAAATGGATTTTAGATTTTGGATGTATCTTTAATATGAGCCCCAATAAAGAATGGTTTTTTGACTTAAGGGAGTCTAATACTAAAACTGTGTATATGGGTAATAACAATACTTTTCAAGTTGGTGGGATTGGGAAGATTAACTTGAGACTTAATAATGGTAAACTTGTAACCCTTACTGATGTAAGATGGATACCTGGCCTAAAAATAAACCTTATATCTTTAGGGGTTTTAAATAATCTGGGTTGTATTTACAAAGTTTCAAATGGTGTGATTAATATGTATAAGAATGATAAACTTGTCATGTGTGGAAAGAAACTGTCTGGTTTATACATTCTTAATGGTGTGTGCATTAATTCTGATTCAAAGAATGTTGAGACTAATATTGAGAATGCAGCTACTATTAAGTGGCACTTGATACTTGGACACGTGAGTCAGTTAGGGCTCAATGTATTAAGTAAAGAAGGCATGTTGGGTAAGGATTCTATCTCTACTCTTAATTTCCATGAACAATTTGTTTTAGCTAAGAAACATAGAATGAAATTCGGTGCAGGTATTCATATGTCTAAACATGTTCTTGAGTATATTCACGTTGATTTATGGGGTCTTGAAAAACATGAAACTCATGGGGGTAGGAGATTTTTCTTGTCCCTACTTGATGACTATTATAGGAGGGTTCAGACTTTTCTGTTGAAAAATAAAAGTGACACTTATAATACTATAAAAGAGTGGCTTATTTTACAAGAAAAACAAACTGGAAAAAGTATAAAAAGTTTAAGAACTGATAATGGTCTAGAATTTTTTAATGAGGAGTTTGATAATTTCTGTAAATCACATGGAATAATGAGACATAGAACTGTTAGGAAAACTCCACAGCAAAATGGAGTAGCTGAGAGAATGTACAGAACTTTAGTTGAAAAAATAAGATGCTTACTTTTTACCTTTGGCTTGTCTAAATCTCTCTGGGGTGAGGCATTGTATACTGCTACATATTTGATTAATAGAAGTCCAAATAGGTCCCTTAATATGAAATGCTCTATGAAATTATGGAACAATAAAAAGCCTAACTTGTCTGAATTGAGAATTTTTGGATGAGCTGCATATGATCATAATAGAGAAGGAAAATTAGATCCCAGGTCTCTTAAATGTGTGTTTTTAGGTTATCGATCTATGCATGACACTAAAGGTTATAGATTGTGGGACAAAGGTGTTAGAGGCATTAAAATTATCATCAGTAGAGATGTACTTTTTTATGAGACTAATTTTCTTTGCAAGAAAGATGTTGTGATTTCAGGTAATGATACAAATGAACCTGAACTTGTCCCTAAGGGTATTGGAATTGAGATGGAACTAATTTCAAATTCTGGAGATGATGCAGTTGAGCATATTCAACCTGACCCTGTTGCTGAGGAAGACACTAATGGAGTCCAACACTCAGAGCAGCCAGTTCAACTTGAGCATAACACTGAGGTGGAGACACCTCAAGAGTCACTTCAAGACAGCTTGGCTAACTATCAGTTTACTAGAGATAGCAAAAGAAGAGAAACTAGACCCTCTACAAGGTATTCTTATGCTGAACTAGTATAAACAAATTTAATTGCAGCTACCGAGGTTAGTAATGTTAAACTAGAGTCATATAGAGAGGTTTTACAATCTGAGAAAAGTTAGTTCAATAAATGCCATGAAAGAAGAGATGAACTCTTTGTATGTTAATAATACTAGGATTTTGGTAAAACCCCCTTCAGAACATAAATTGATTGAATGTAGATGGTTGTTTAAACGTGAATAAGGGATAAATGATTCTGATCCACCTAGGTTTAAAGCCAGATTAGTTGCAAAAGGGTATACACAAAGGGAGGGTATTAATTTTCATGATATATTTGCCCCTGTAGTTAAATTTAAAACTATAAGGATGATGTTAGCCTATGTTGCATGTTATGACTTAGAACTTGAACAACTGGATATGAAAACTGTATTTTTACATGGTGAACTTGATGAAAATATTTATATGCGACAACCTGAAGGATTTATAGATCCTAAACACCATGAATATGTATGTTTACTTAAGAAATATCTTTATGGCCTAAAACAGTCTTATAGGCAGTGGTATTATTCAATTACATAATAAAAGTAAAACACAAATCAGAATTTTTGTAATAGCGTGACTCAGTTGCCTTATGAACGATTTGCGATACATATGGGTGTTATACTGTATCTTCACCGATAGCTCCACGTCAAATAACTAACATCCGTTAGATTTGTGCACTCGCTAAAAAAAATGGATTTAAATCTCTAAAACTTCATTTATGTTATTGTAACTCTATCTCGTAGGATTTTTTGGTTGTAGTTGGTGGTGTGTTAAATGAGAGGACAAGGCTTGGCATATATAGCCACCAAAGAGCATTCTCTATAAAGCATCTCCATAAATGGATTAAAGACCAGGGGTTACAACCTCATAAAGATGGGTCTATACTCCATAAAGAGGGGGGGTCACACTCCATAAATAGGGGGATTACACTCAATTAAGAGGTGTTTGCACTCCATAAATGCATTAATCATCAAGAATAAAACCGGACGCATTTCTTAGAAAAAGGGACAACGTATTTGACACTATAAACCTGGACACATTTCTAATCAAGGGTCCAATGTAGTTGACACTTGATAACCAATCATGAATCTAGACACATTTCTTAACAAGGTACAATGTATCCATGCCACGCCATGTCACGTCTTGACTCAACTCGTCTCACCGCGCCGTCTTTGTCGGTGTAGGTGCCGAACTGTGTACGGGGTGACATTTATTCTTTTTCTCCCATGCATGACCAATGTAATTTCTTTTATTAAATCCAATAATGCCCCATTTAGGATCTGGGAGCAAAAGTACTTCTAAGCGAACAAACAACGGGTGAATTGTACTTAAGCGTTAACATTTGATATGATTTGTAGTGAAGTGAGGCAACCACCAAATCTCATCAAGTGAACATACTTTTGAACTTGACGTTCTTCGGTCGAGACCCCTATATCACATACTCTACCCATTTCTTTTTACAGATTATGCGATACTAATAATATTTCTAACCCCCTTCACACTCGCGTAGGTGATCTTCAAGAACGTATACCCAATGTAGACTACACTTCTATGGCCTTGAGATCATTAAGATAAATATAGCTCAACCTCATCATGTGTCTTTGAATTCCAGTCCGCTCTTAGTAGGACCGCCTCCTAAAGATATGAAATTATTGAGAGTAAAGAGTCAACCGTGAATAATTCATTAATTCCTTTTCACTAGGGAAACCCCACTAGGCTATGAATTTGTTTAAGGATGTAACTCATCCTTAAGTCTTAGTCAGTGAATTCATCATGCTCGTCTCAACATGACTACCATTTAATGGTTATAAATTCATTTAAGAGTTCTCAAACTCATCATTTACTAAATAGTAGGTGAATTAATCACATATGTCTCAACATGACTAGAATTTAAGGGTTATGAATTCATAAAGAGTTCTCAAACTCAATTTTATAATCAACAGTCGATGAATTTATCACGTCCATCTCAACAAGACTACAATTTAATGGTTATGAATTCATTTATAGTTCTCAAACTTATACTTTATTCAACAGGTGGTGAGTTCATCATGTCCGTCTCAACAAGACTATCATATAATGGTTATAAATTCATTTAAGAGTTCTCAAACTCATCATTTACTAAATAGTAGGTGAATTAATCACATATGTCTCAACATGACTAGAATTTAAGGGTTATGAATTCATAAAGAGTTCTCAAACTCAATTTTATAATCAACAGTCGATGAATTTATCACGTCCATCTCAACAAGTCTACAATTTAATGGTTATGAATTCATTTATAGTTCTCAAACTTATACTTTATTCAACAGGTGGTGAGTTCATCATGTCCGTCTCAACAAGACTATCATATATTGGTTATGAATTCATTAAGAGTTATCAAACTCAGACTTTACTCAACAATCGGTGAATTTATCACGTCAATCTCAACATGGCTATTGTTTAATGGTTATGAATTTATTAAGAGTTCTCAAACTTATCATTTACTAAACATTTGGTGAAATCATCACATTTGTTTCAACAAACCTACCATATAATGGTTATGAATTCATTAAGAGTTCTCAAACTCAACCTTTACTCAACATATGTGAATTCATCAAGTCTGTCTCGATAAGGTTGTAGATTTGCTAATAGTTTTAAATCATTTGCATTGTGTATTCCATATGGATAAGAAGGTAGTGCATAATATGGGCTCATTTTTTTATATGTCCTTAATCAATGAGTTTAACCTTTCCCCCTTAATGGTTCCAGGACCACTATCCAGGGTAACCCTTTTTTTGGCTGAAACCTCAAATTACTTAGCATTATATTTTTATATTAAACCATCAGGTCTCAATTTCAAAACTCAATTCCTACTAATCAGTTCACTACCCATATACAAATTTGTGAAACCCTAGGTTTATTAGTAAATTCTATATCACTATTACTATATCACTATTACTAGCTATTTACCAAAGCTAACATCTATCACATATCTTAGACGCTTTGCTCAATATGAGATCATGCTACTATTAGATTTAATCTATGATCTTACTCCTTATAGGTTCATTATTAGTGGATAATCTTAAAACTAAAGGAGGTCATACTAGAATGTACATTATCACTAACATGCTTATCAGTGTTAGCAGGGAGTTATTACTAGCAAATAATAAGACCAGAAGAAGCATTATTAATTGAAATAAATATATTTACAAATATATTTAAGCATTTCTAGATTCACATATACAACTTATCACATAAGAGTAAGAATCTATATGTAGTAGATAGAATCTATTGTTGACTATTTCAAAGTCGGGTAGGCCAACGATGGTCAGACACCCCATATTCTTAAGTATTTAAAGTTAGGTAGAATACTAATTCACAACTCAAAAAAATATTGGTCCTAGGAGGAGGCCAAGAAAGCCATGGACTTGAGCCTCCTTTAATTCTTATAATTTAGGTCCTCTTAATTTTTTAATATATAACCATAAGTTTTATTTATTTATTTAAAAAGATCCAGTTTTAGCCCAACCTAAAACAAAAGACTACTAGACCATTTTTCTGTTTAAAAAATTTTCCTATTTTTTTTTTTATATTTTCTAGAGAATATCACAACCCACATGTATGATTTTTCTTTCTTTTTTAAATTATTTTTTAATTTAATTATGGTATTATTTTATGAATTTTATATCTACCAAATTATATTTTTTCAATTTTTGTAAAAATAATTAGATTTATGATAAAAAATATCGGTAAATGTTTAGATTTCATTAATGTAATTTATAATTTTTTTTCAAGGGATTCCTTTTTAAAATTTGATTTACGCCCCCAAAATGTCAGGATCGCCCCGTTCAAGAGTTTTTAACTAGAATCTTATGAGTTAACCTGCTTAGCACATAACAAATTTATAAGACATCTTCCCCCCACATATGGACAAACCTGAATGTGTTAACATGGCCTTCATCAAAACTAAAAGATATGCACATTCTTTTAGCTCTTCCATTTTAATGGGGTGCGTATGGAGTTCAGATTCATATATGATCCTCTTAGTCTCACAAAACTTTTTAAGAAGGTAGAACTATATTCTCAAACCTTAAAGCTCTTGACCTCTATCAAGTTGTTCCTTATTTTACACACTAGTTATAACGCCTAGATCTCTTAATGGTAATGTTTGTCCATCGGCCACCTTTGCGCACTCATGCACAAATCTTGTTATTGGTGCATAAATACGTTGATGCTCCTTCGACCATACTCCATCTTCATAAAAATTGTTTTACCCTTTATCGCTTCGATTTTCCCTTCTTCTCCAATCAAATTTTACGTTAAATCCAAAATGCAACCATTATTAAAAAGTCATATATGAGAATCATTCTTAAATTGTAGAAATAATGGACTATAATAAAAATTTAACAATAATTTGTATATAATATTGAATATAATATTATGAATGTACAACTTACAACAAGTATGTAATTACATAATAAAAGTACAACACAAATCAAAATATTTGTAGTAGTGTGACTCGGTCACTGCATTAAGAACACTTTGTTTTACAACCGAGTGTTATACTATATATTTACTAGTCGCTCCTCGACAGATAAATATACATCCATCAGATGTGTGCACTCACTCACAAAAGCAGATTGAAACCTCTAAACTTCCATTTCAAGTGTTGTAACTCTAACTCATAGGAGTTTTTTGTTGTTGCGAACGAGAAGAGAATGCTTGGAATATATAGCCACCAAAGATCCTTCTCCATGAAGTACCCCCATAAATGCATTAAACACTGATTGTTACAACCTCATAAAGAGGTTCAACACTTCATAAAATGGGGGTTATACTCCATTAAGAGGGGGTTACACTCTATAAATGCATTAATTACTAGGAATGAACCTGAATGCATTTCTTAGTAAGGGGGACAACGTATTTGACACCATAAACCTTGACACACTTCTTATTAAGGGGTCTAATATGTTTGAAACCTTATAACCAACCATGAATCTAGATACATTTCTTCGATTAGTTGCAGGCAGGCTAGCAGAGCTTATAAGCCCAGTTGTGGGCCTTAGCTTGGTACCAAGGGAACCTCAGCCTCATGCAGCTGCAGATCTTCCTAGCCGCTTAGGGCCGGGCTTAGAGCGCGTTTGGGTATAGCAGGACTTGAACCTGTAACAAGAAGGTAATGTATCCATGTCACAACATGTCATGTCTCGACTCAACTCAACTCATCGCGTTGTCATCACCTGTGTCAATGATGAGCCGAGTGTGGGGTACTTTTTTCTATGCATGACCAATTAAATTTATTTTATTAATTCCAACAAAACATATGTGGTTGTAAAGTATACGTGCAATAATAGTCATATATCCAAATAAGAAATAATATTTGTTACAGTTAGCCCAAGATAGTAACTTTTGTTCCGTACTATTTGATCAAAATGAACACAACCATATGTAATAAATAAGAAGCAAATAATACCAACAATGAAGCTAAGAACCGAATTTTTACAGATCTTTAAGCGATAAATTGTCAATATAAAACAAGTCCCTATGATTCCTTTTTTGAATTTAGATTTAGGTTGAAAAATCCATAAGAAAAAGAGTATAATTTAGGAGTACCTTTACTATGTGAAAAAGTACAATAATATAAAAAATAGGAAAAAGTAATGAAAAAGAAAAAGATATATGCCATCAGGCTATTATATTGACAAGAAAATAAAAGTAGTATTTGATATTATTTATCAAGCAAATTAAACATACCAACATATTTTTCATTAAAGTGGTCGTGTTTTTTTCATTGAATTAAAGACACGCTATCCACCTTTTTCTTCTTCTTGGTCAACAAATTCCTAGGCGAGAAAACAAATCTCGAAAATCAAATTGTTGAAACCTTCCTTCTGTGTCACGTATGGAAGCCCTGGCGATGTTATTAGATTTGTTGTTGAGATTTCAAGAAATATGGTAAAAGGTTATTAGAGCAAGCCTCCATGCTATTTTCACAATCTTCCGCAACAAAGATGGATTGACCAGTTAGATTTTGATAGGTGCTGAATACCGTGAATAAATTCAAAGTTATTTGGAAAAATTGTCTCCAATACTTGATCAAATTGTTAGCTTACACATAACCCCTAGTGTCTCACCCTCCAGTGATGAATTGCAAATGAGAGTGAATGAATGGGTCTTATGTGTTGTACCATATCTATAAATTTCTTTCGACAAAAAATATCTATGAATTTCAACGACTCCAATTCTAGTAGGTTCCCAATCTTCTCTAAAACCAAAATATATCTTTATTTCCATAAAACACTTAATATCTCTATATTTTTCACTCACTTGATAAACAAAATCGATTTTGTCGTCAATAAATTAGATAACTGCTTTAGTTATTTGTCACAACATATAGGTTTGTCATATTTTGTAGAACTGATTGACAATTTACTTTTACTTAAATCACGTCACGTCATGAATGGTATATTGGGTAGTATATATCATTACTTTATTTTGTAAGAGAAAGTTATATCATACTTGTAAAAAAAATTAAAATATTAATTTTTAAACTATATATAAAAAATAAAACAATTTTGCATAAAAAATAAAATATTCTCCGCTTATTATTTCCTACAAAAATTTAAAAGAATTTTCCCTTTACTATTTTCTACAGGATAGTGGGAAATTCAAGTCTTCCATTTAATTTTGTTTCCTCTCATAATTAGAGGAAGTAAACGAATTGAGTCAAATTCTTCATATTGCGAGCACGCCCAAGCATTATAATATTTATTGTGGTGGAATTACTTATACTTTTACTTCCCAAAATTCATATAAATATATTGACCTCTTTTATCTTTTATTAAGAAATTTCAAATCATAGTCAAGTCTAGTATATATTCATTCAAGCTTCACTAAATATCATGTAATGTAGTTACAATTTGACCTATTCCCTTGATCGCAATTGCTTAGGTCACGTATTACTCCCCATTCTCCAAGTATACGGCAAACGTAGCTTAACTCGAAAGCTTTTAATTAAGTACCAAATATGAATAACTAAATTATTAATTTAAATTCTTGTGAAATTTCTCCAAATTTTGTACATATTGTCAAGTAAAAATAGAAGATATGTATCTTAATCAACTGAACAAATTGTACATAAAACGTTTGATAAAGTCATCATACATACTGATTAAAAAGAATACATACTGATTAAAAATAACACTATTTTCATGAAAAGAAATACATATATTATTTTAAATCATATTATCTTTTATTTAAATAAGTCAGTCATATAATTTTTTTGTAAATTTATTATTTTTTCTCTTTTTTATGATTGATTCACATAAAAATTAATAAAAATATAATGTGATTTGGATTGAAATCTAATATTATTCATTCATGAATTTCTTAGATTCTAACATTCTTATGCGTTGAACAAATTATTTAAAATATTCCACAATCATTCATGGTATAGAGTTGGTTGCATACGAAAATGAAATTACATTCAACTTGGAATCTTTTGTGTTATTTTGTGTTAATTTGTTGCAGCATAAATGAACAAGTACCAAAATAGAATTTATATACACACATGTGGTGAGCTACGTTAAAGATGGGGTGTCATGTAGGGTTGCCTACGAAAACAGCACAAAACCGACCCAGCCCAACCCGTAAAAAACCTACCCGCACGATCCATGGTTTTAAGTGGACCCAAATGTTTATTTTTTGTAGTTTTGGTTCGGCTCACGGTTTGGGAAAAGCCCAATACGCGGGTAACTGATCCAACCCGCAGATTTGGCCCGTCAATTATATATATATGTGTTGATATATAAACGGTGGGATAGAATATCCCACTTCATTTGCTCGTCGTCCTATGTACGCTACTTCTCTCTCTCTCTCTCTCTCTCTCTCTCTCTCTCTCTCTCTCTCTCTACACCACATTAATTATTTGGGAGGTTTGTAACAACCTTTGAGGTCCGCATTTAATGTGTGTGACTTCTCGCATGATGTTCTTTACCTCCGATTTAGGAGCTTACCATGATTAATCGATTAAGCCATGGTTAAGACTTTATAGTTAATAATATGTGGGATTTTATGGAATGGTATAAAAGGATGATGTTAGGGTTCGTGTTCTTCAAAACCCCCTTTTTTAGGTATGAATTTTCTCTCTCTAGTCTTTAATCTCCTTTTATTCAATTCTTTTGTAATCTAAGATCTAGTGTAGTTTTAGGTTTTTTTTTTAATGTGTTTAATTTCTTGAAACCAAAATGATTTCTCTAAAAAATTGAAATATGTAAGGTGTTTTATATATTGTATTAGCTTATTAATAGGGTAATTGATTTCAAAATACTATTAGGTTAGTATTATGATTATTATGTCTAATGAACTAATGTTTAGTTTGATATTTGTTTGTGCTTTGTAGATTAGTGATAATGGAGGTTGAATTTGAAAATCCATCACTGGTCCTACTTTACAACCTACTCAAGGTGTTGATCAAACACATGTTGTTAACTCTTCTGATCCAATTAACACTCGCCCTTCTAGTTGTAAACCCTCTGTCCCTAAAAAAGCTAAGAAAGAAACCTCTGATTGTTGGAAAAACTTTGACATTCTTACTTACGAAGATGGTAGTATAAGATCAGTCTGCAAATATTGTGAATATTCATATGAAGCTAACTCTAGAAAGTGTGGTACAACTAATATAAATAATCACATCAAGTATAGAAGATGCCCTAAGTATCCCTTTTATCCTCCAACAGAAGATGGCAAAACTATTTTAAACTTTAAGAAATCTGATGAGGGAAAGGATGTAGTTGGAACTTATGTGTTTTCTATTGAAGCTTGTACTAAGGCCCTAGCTAAAATGGTCATTATAGATGAGTAAAGTTTTAGATTTGTGGAAGGCATTGGTTTTAAAAAATTGTAATGTAATGCAACCCAAATTTAAAACTATACCATCTAGAATTACTATTATGAGAAAGTGTATGTCTATATATGAAAAATAAAAGCTTAAGTTGAAAGAGGAATTGAAAAATATGACCATTAGTATGACCACTAATACATGGACCTCTACTCAGAATTTGAATTATATGTGTTTGGCTGCCCATTATGTGGATTCTGAGTGAAAATTAAATAAAAGAATTATAGGGTTTTGTAAAGTTAAGGATCATAAAGTGAAACAATAGGTAGAAAAGTAGAAGCAATTCTTATGGAATGGAATATCAATTCATATCTTACTTTTTACAGTTGATAATGTTTCTTCTAACACTTTTATAGTGAAGTATTTGGTTAAAGTTGCAGGTGAAAAACCATAAACTCTTCTAAAGCAGGAATTTATTCATTTTAGATGTTGTGATCACATTTTAAACCTTATTGTAAAATATGGTATGGCTGAGTTAGAATCTTGTATCAAGAATATAAGGGAGTTAGTGAAATATGTGAGATCCTCCCTTCCAGATTCAGATCTTGTAAGAATTTTGTGACTTTGTGTGGGGTTGAATGTAAATCAAACTTGTGCCTTGATATTCCAACAAGATGGAATTCTACATATAAGATACTTGAATGTGCAGAAAAGTTTGAAACTGTATTGGCGAGAATGAAATTGGATGATACTTCATATACTGCTCATTTTAAAGAGGCGTCAAGAAATCCTCCAAACATAGTTGATTGGAAAAATACGAGGTGTTTTGTTGAGTTTTTTAGGTTGTTTTAAAATTCCACAAAGAAGTTTAGTGGTACTTTATTTGTTACAACAAATCTCTTCTTTGATTAGATAGTCAGAATTTGGGAAAAAATTGTGGAATTGTGTGCTAGTGAGAATCCAGTACTTAGTAAAATGGCTCTTGAGATGAAAAAAATTCAACATTTATTGGGGTGTTTATAGTATCAACATCATACTCTATGTGGCAGTGGCTTTAGATCCTAGGAAAAAATGCAATATCTTCAATGTTACTTCAGTTTTATGTATACACCAACTAAATGTGAAGAATTGCTCTCTAAGGTTAAAGATGCTTTAACAAGGATGTTCAAAGCTTATGAAAAAGCTGCTGCTCCTACTAGTTCAACTAGTGGTGAAGTGGGAAGCTCTACTACAAGCTTAGTTGAATCTTCTTGTGTTCTTGGTGGTAGATTTCAGTTTTTTACGGCTGAGAAACATCCTTCTAAAGGATCAGAATTAGAAAGATATCTAAAAGATGATATACAGGAGATGACTTCTAGTTTTGACATTTTAAACCGGTGGAAAAGTAACTGCATGAGGTTTAAAATCTTGTCATAACTTGCCAAACATGTGTTGGCTGTTCCAGTTTCAACAGTGGCATCTGAATCAGCCTTTAGCACTAGTGTGAGAGTTCTTAATCAATTTAGAAGTTCTTTGGCCCCCAAAACTGCTGAAGCTATAATTTGTACTCAAAATTGGCTCAGATATTCTCTTCCAATTAATATAAGTACATTAAAACAACTTGTGGATGACTTGGAAGCTGAATTGGGTAACTTTTAAGTACTTGACTCTTTTTTATTTCAATTTGCAAGTATATATTGATAAATATTAAATACTATCTAACTTGGATTTTTTAAATTTCTTATGTAGGTTATTATGGTTTAGATAAATTAAGTTTGAGTGACACTTCCCAATCCACTCTAACTGATTCAATGAATTATCCAATAACCTTATGTAAGTTATAAAACAGTTTCATACTTAAATGACTTGCATTTCACTATACGTATGCATATAGAATAAAAATTGCAACTCATGGACTTCCAATGATGCTATTTATGGTAATTATAATTTGTACAGGTGGATCCTATTGTACAATTCGCTGAGGAAGTAATATACTAACTCATTTGAGATGGCATTCTTTGTTCATGCATTTGGTATTTAAAAATTGTAGGTTGTTTAATCAAACTGACCATGTCCCTTGTCCCTATAGGTAAAGTTCCAGTGATGATTAAAAATCTAATATGAGGCACTAGTTCATAGCCAATGATGATATATTGATAGTTTAGTTACTTACTTTCAAGTCCTTAACAATCTGAGGCTATGATTTCTTCATTTCTGCATTTCTTTATGTACAACTTTTATCAAACTGGGATGGAAACTTGGAAGTTGGAAAGAAATAAGGAGCTAAATGTTTGTATCTTTAAACTCAGCTATTGGAGTTAAAATCTATCAATCTTGTAGTTTATTTTTGGAAATGTTTACCTTAAACTCTGGTTTGGATGAGTAATATGTAATTTAGATTGGTTTTGGTCCTTTGGCTATGTAATATGTATAATTTAGTTTGGTTTAGGTCCTTTGGCTATGTAATTTATAATTCAAGTAGGTGTAATGTGAGCTAAAATTGTATTTTGTAAGTGATGGGGATTTTTTTTGTTTGTCAAAATACTGGAATTAAAAGGTAATAAAGTCTTACAAAAATAGAAAACAAAGCTCACCCAATCCCGCTAGGGGAGGGGGAGTTAAACAGAAACTTAGCGAGTTGGTTAGGAGGGTTATGCACCCAATCCCAAGGAAAAAAACCATTAAGTTGTTGCCTTGCCACCCAATCCGCACTCATATTGTCTATCCTATGAATAATATAGAACGATACTAATCTATTACATCAAAATTCTTAATATCTTCTAAGAAACTCTTGAGCCTGGCATTTGGAGGAGCTTTGGTGTCATTGAGCAGGTCCACCACCACCTTGTTATCACATAAAACGTGAATATCCTTGCGATGAAAGTTTATTGCAGAATTTAAACCATTGCGCACTCCAATAAGCTCGGCTTCTTCATGGCTGTGACAAGAAAATGACCACGCATGGCCATGGATTAATACTTTATTCTTATCCTGAATCAAACAAGCAGAGGAGGCTTTAAAGTCCTCTTTAAAAGATGAATCAGTATGGATTATTATGGTATCATCATCCATTTTACTATTCCAAATATCACTTTTTATTTTACCTGTATTTTGCATTGTTTTTCATTAGTATTCTCCTATTTTTCCTGTTTCTGTTGTTCAGAAATCTGATTTTCATGGAGTATCTGTGGGTGTTGTATAGTATTATTATTATTAGCCTTAGAAATTTGTGTTGTACAAATAATATATTCATCATAGGAGTTTGTTACTTGTTTTAGAACCTGTATAGGATTAGGGAGTATCTATTCATAAATGAATTTGTTTCTTGATTTCCATATCTGTCATAGCATAAATATTCCAAAGTAATAGAGGTTTCTACCTCTTATATCCTTTTGTTTTCGTATATCAATGAACCATTTTCTATTCTAGTTGTATAGTTTGAGTCAGCTAACATTTGTATTGGAGATATTAGCTATAGAGATCTTACCCATGAACAGTTAAACAACATATGTTCAATTGTTTCCACATTATTGCCACAAACTTTACAAATAGGATCTTTGGCACAGTTTCTTTTATATTTAAATTCCTTAGATGGAATTTTTCTTTTAACCACTTTCCAAATGAAATTTCTAATTTTTGGTGGAACCTTGAGGCTCCAAACATCCTTCCAAATTAAATTTGGGGTTATATAGGAGCCACTTGGTTGTTCACCCTTTTTCTTCATTTCTATATCTTTCAATTGCGCATAAACTTCTTTAGAAGTAATTTCACCATTTTTGGAAAGTTCCAGAACAAGTTATCCTCACATTTCGTATTACGAGTGATAATATTTAAGATTTTCTGTTTCATATTGTTACTAAACCATTTAGTAATAATTTCAGGATTCCATATATTTGAATTACCATAGAATAGTTCAGAAACCTTTTCAAGATGACAGTTATTAGGTTTTTTAATGCTAGTAATGCCAGTAATCCAGCTATGTTCCCAGATATTTATCATTTTCCCGTTACCAATTTTCCAACTTCAATCTTTCCCGATATTATTTTTACCTTCTATTAGGCTTCTCCACCCCCAAGAGGGGTCATAGCCTATTTTAGCAACAATAAAGTGAGTATTTTTATAATATAAACCTTTAAGAGTAAGCGAGTTTGGATTTTTAGTAATTTTCCAGGCATTTCTAGAAAGTAAAGCTAGGTTTTTAAGTATCATGCTTTTGAAACCAATACCTCCTTTACTTTTGTTAATAGTCATATTACTCTATTTAATCCAATGTTGTTGTTTTTTCTTATTGTTATTCCACCAAAAGGCTGCAATAGTAGAGTCAATTTTATCACAAATGTTTATAGGTAGCATAAAGCAGCCATAGTATAGGAAGGAATAACACTAATAACTGATTTTATGAGAGTTTCTTTACCTGCCTCAGATAAGTATATAGTGTTCCAACTTTCCACTTTTTTATTTATTATATCAGTCATCCAGTTAAGGGCTTTAACCTTAGACCTACCCCAGTCTGCAGGTAGACAAGGTACTTACCTAAATTGGGGAGTTTATTCATTCTTAAGTAACTTAAAATAGTTTGGCATTTTTCATTAGGTGTGTTCTTACAAAAAACAATACCACTCTTATTAAGGTTATTATACTGTCCTGAAGCGTGACTATATTCATTCTGAATATTAATAAATTGTTCCACATCCTCCATATTAGCTCTAATAAAAAATAAGCTGTCATATGCGAATAGAATATGGCTCAAAAGGGGACAATTTTTCTTCATTTTTAGCCCTCTAATCGGATTTTGGTCAATTTTATCATTCATTAAAGAGGTAAGCCCTTAAGTGATTAGACAGAAAAGGAAGGGTGAGAGTGGATCACCCTGCCTTAAGCCTTTGGCTGGGTTATCGATTTGTACTTGTTGTCCATTAAAGAGAACAAAGTATGAAACTGATGTAACACAACCCATTATCCATTTTATCCAAAGTTTACAAAAGTTCATTTTTTTAAAGTAGCTTCTAAGAAGCCCCACTCAACATTTTCGTAGGCTTTAGCTATGTCAGTTTTAATGGCCATGTAGTGTTTATCAGTATTCTTTTTTTAGCAAATGACTAACTTCATGCGCAAGAAGAATATTTTCAGTAATTTCTCTTCCAGGTACAAATGCGCATTGTGTTTCACTTATGATTATATTCAAATATTTTTGTAGTCTTTTAACAAGGATTTTAGCAAGTATTTTGTAGATCACATTAGCACAACTTATAGGTATGTAATGTGATATTTTTGCTGGGAGTCTATTTTAGGGATAAGAGTTATTATAGTTTTATTAATCTCATAAAGATTACTATCATTCCACAAATAATCAGAGATACATCTAAGAATATCAAATTTAAGAATATCCAAGTATTTTTTAAAGAAATATACTGGATCCCCGTCAGGTCCAGGGGACCTATCTGTAAGTGATGGCGATTGTGTCTTTAATATTATATGTTTTTCTGATTGTGTCTGTTAAATTGTACTTAAATTTTACTTCAAGGACCAAATGTGAAATATGTATAGTGAACCCGAAACCAAACCAACACCGACCCTAACCCGCAAAAACGGAATCCGAACCCGTACTAGAGAACCCGAGTAAAACCAACCCGCACCAAACTCAAGACAATGGATTTGTTTTTGGTTTTCAAAACCATAAAATCGCAGATATGGATTGGTTCCTTCCTAGGGGTCAATGGGTCGGTTACCCGACCCGTGTGCACCCCTAGTGCCATGTCCCCCTCCCACCTCCCCAAGTTTTAAAATAAAATAAAATTATAAGTTATTTTGCCTCCTAAATTTTCAATTTTTTTTATTTGGCCTTTCTTAAATTTTCAAAACCTTCATTTGATTCCTTAATTTTTAAAATTTATTTTTATGAGACTTGTAATTATTTTATTTATATGAATATATAAACAACAAATTATATATTATATTTTATAAAATAAAGGGTGATCAATTAAAGAAAAATATATTGAGACTTATAGTGCAGTTGTATAAAATATAATGACTTATTTTGTAACTTTTGCCTAATATATGGACCAATAGTGCAAATAAGTCCAAAAAAAATTGTGGCCCTCCCTACCCAAAATCCTGGCTCCGCCCCTAATACACACCATACTATTACATTTTTTGATGTTTTATATACAAAATTAAAACTATTCTTCCAAACTTTTAAAACATTCTCAAAATTACCTACAAATTCGACATTGCTCTACTAAACAAAATGAGTTTGTCAGACTAAGCTGACTAATATTAGAATGAAAAACAACATACAATCGGTTTATATTTAAATATTGTATCTTTGAATATTTTCTTTTCAGAGTTGTTGGTAAAACTAACAAACACTTACAAGAAGTTATACATAGATAAATAAATATTATAACAAAAGACTTACAACATATTCCATAACCACTGAGTAATGGCGTGACTTCTAACATCACTTCGTTAAAGTGGGAGTGGTATCCTAAAAGGTATTACTATTACTACTCTATTCTAAACTCAGAAATATTTTGGTGAAGATGAGAGAGTTTTTCATTTCTGGATCTTGAAGATAATTTTTTGGTGTTTTGAACAATATGACTTCAACCCTCTTTATATAGTAGTCATATGAGTTTCAAAATGTTGACGATAAATGGCCTCATAATAGTTCACCAAAAATCCGTTTCTCTTTTCTTGAGATTTTTTTGATCCTCAAAACCTCATTCTCTGATAGTCTTGTAAAACCACGGTCTTTACCACCCTACCTTAAACCTCATAAATCTGTTTTTCTATTCAATACTTTTTTCAAAAACACGTCACTTTTATTATTCATTCTCTCAAAAACCAGAGTATGATTATCAATATTCTCATACCGTCTTGTTGCATAATCATGATACTATCCTATTCAAACCTGCACATAATTTTTTAGGCCATGTGCTCCTATCTAAAAAAATGAACATCAACACCACCACGAAAAATCAAACTACACCACATCAAAGAAACAACATCATGCCAAAGTAGCAAAAAAATCACAAATAACAAAACCTAAAAAAATCAATAACATTCAACATCATAACTATCATTGTAATCATGCCATCAACTTCTGAAGAACATCTTGGTGGCGTTAACAACAATGTCATGACAACATTATCATTGTATCATCATATTCGTTGGAATCAACATACAATCGAAGTTTTCTCTGTCATCACCAAACAACTTCTTAGCCATCAACATACATCGATATTTTCTTTGCCATGAATGAACAAAAACAATCTTTATCACCTATTTTTCCATCAGCAAGCAACAAAACACTTAAGAGATAAAATTGTGAAAAGAGATTGAAGAGAAAAACTGATTTAAGGACTTTAAGATTTGGTCTTTATATGTAGGGGTATACTTGACAATTAAAAAAAAATATTTGTTAGCAATTATTTTACAAATTTCAAACATTAAGTGACTACACAAAATATTCTTAGATACCAAGTGATATTTGCATCATATATTTATATTTGATATTAAATGAATAAAAAATATATTTGTTTAATGATGATTTTTTTGGTCGGATATATAGATTATGGGTCATCCTATCCCGGTCCTATTGAAACACCATTAGGGTCACTCCAGACCCTTTTTTATGTTGTGGCTTCATGCCTAGAAATTTTCGCAAGCTTGTCCGCTTAACTGTTCAGCCTGTTTAGAATATGTTTGAATGTGATCGAACCAAACTCACCGGTCATCTGTTGAATTCTTCTGATGATCAGTTGGATCTTCCAGCTTACTCCTGACATCCGCCTAATACTTTGTATTATTTCAAGGTTGTCGAAAAAAGTTGTATTTTTCTCAGTAAAAAATTTTGCATTCATCACTTTTATAGATTCCCCTTCCAAGATTGAGTCACAAATTGTAGTTTCTCACTTTTAAACCCTATATCCTGAGTGTTTGTGAAATTGTAAAATTCTGTTTTCCGTGTCTTCATATGAGGGTGTCACATAAGAAAAAATTGATGAATCGGTATCACCCATTTGGTTCCTATTGTAGTATTATCATAATATTGTTTGGTTGCTGTGTTGAGACTCTCCAATCCTGCCAGTGTAGCTCATTTATGAGTTTGTTTGTTGAAATGATAAATTTAGCTCCTTCATCGTAATATCTTTATGAACTGGTTTCATTTTTTACTTCCAAATGTTCCATAACATAATCATAGTATAATCTGTTACCTTTGCTTTTTTCCATCCTCTTTTCGTGTAAGAATCGATAATATTTATTATCCATCTTCCAATGCTTATTTTTTCATCTTGTCTTATCCTAATTTGTAGAGTCGATGTCTCCCATATTGCTTGGCTAACCTGACATTGTAAAAAAGATGTTCCACCGGTTCTATTTTGTCCTGACACCAAAGACAGTTACTTATATCCGCACATTTTCTTCTTTCCAGATTTGTTTCGTCAGTATTACATTATTGCACGCTTTCTATGTGTATATTTGTATTTCATTTGGTATATTTTATTTCCATACAGTCTTCCAAAGATTTGTCTAAAAACTCTCTAGTTGCATTAACTGTCTGCGGTCCTTGAATAACCTGTTCGTTTGTTAATACTTTGTAACTGGTTTTAATTTTATAGCGTCTGTTTTTTTTAAATGGCCATATAAACTTTTCTTCCTAATTTGTGCTAAGTTATGTTGTAGGAATCCCCGCCTAGGAACCGCCTAGGCATCACACCTCTCCCCTCCGGCGCTTACGCCTAGTAAAAATGTTAGACGTTTTTGCCTAACGCCTTAGTTGCCGTGGAAGAGACGCCTAGCCCGCCTAGGCGTTCTTTTAATTTTCCTTATTCTTGAGAATTCTTATATTAATATTATAACTCAAACTTTAGTATTTTTATATACACAATAGTGTTGTTAGATGAATTTTATAACTTAAATAGTTAAAATTGTTATAAATACTACATATCATATTACTAAATATACAAAATTACACAGCGGGATTCAAACCGCCTAGGCCTCGTATAATCCCGCCTAGACGCTAGGTCCTGGTCGACCGCCTAAGCTGCGAAACTGAGATCTACATGATAGGTGTTAAGTATACATATTTTTGTGAATTTCAGAATAATTGGTCTTGGAAAATCATTATCCATAATTTCTATATCGCACTCATTGGAGTCTTGTTTCCATAATTTCTATATCCCATTCATTGGAGTCTTGTTTCTGAAACTGGTCCACCGTTTTCAGTTGACATTTGGTGTTGACTAGGGTGTGATAAAAATAGAATATAAATAAGTGAAATTAATCACCCTAGTCTAGCACGGTTCTGCAAGTATACAGATCGTATGCAAGTTTTAATAAATAAGTAAGATTCGTTCCGCAGAGACTACGAAGGTTAGGGGAATCTTATGCAATAATCAAGTGCAAATACTAAAAGCTAGAACAAATAAAACGCAGAAAAATAAAAGACAAATAGATTATTATTTGGGTTTCAATTAACTAAATTAAACTAATAAAGTAAAGACAGAAAATTAACTGCAAGAGAAGAAGTTAGTATGAGCGTTTAGCTTGAGTAGATAACATGTAATCCCCACTAGTTTTGCCGTTCTAAACATGTAAGGGTGATGGTACGGCCTAGGGTGTGATAAAAAGATATAATATTTAGATGCAAATAAACACCCTAAAGCCAGCACAGTTCTGCAAGTATACAGATCGTATGCAAGTTTTAGAAAATAAGTAAGATTCGTTCCGCAGAGACTACGAAGGCTAGGGGAATCTTATGCAATAATCAAGTGCAGATAATTAAAGCTAGAACAAATAAAACGCAGAAAAAGTAAAGACAAATCGATATTTATTTGGTTTTTGATAAAACTAAATTAAAACTAAGAATTTAAAGACAGAAAATTAAATACGAAAGAAGAAGTAGTATGAGAATATAGCTTGAGTCAATAGCATGTAATCCCCACTAGTTTTGCCGTTCTAAACATGTAAGGGTGAATTATGTAGTATTTCAATAATCGGTTCCAATTACGCTAGGTAGTTTTAAATAGGATTTACCTGTGTCAATAAGGCTTCCTAAGCAAACTGTTCCTGTAATTGGTAAATAGTAACATATACTAAACCATAGTGATTATCTAGTTAGGTTGATTTGTCAGATCTAAACCGAATACTAGACGTTATGTGCTAAACATGTAATTAAACACCGTTGTCAATGGTGACCTAATTACTAGATGGTAATTCTATATGGCCTAGGTTCCACAAGAACACAGAATATAAATCCAAACACATAAACAGAGGATAAAAACAATAATTCAATTTAAAACATAGAATTCCCAAACTAGATAGATGTCAATCAAAACTAGGGTTTATCCATATATGATAAAACTCAAGCTAATGGAATTTAATTCATACTAAGAAAGGAAGAGAAAAGAATTACAGAATTAAAGGTTGAAGGAGACATATGGTGTTTTGCTCCTTCCAGACTTCTTCTCTTGTGTTGCAGCTTCCTCTTGGCCTTAAGGTCTGGCCAAGGATGATTTAAGAGTGTTAAGAGGCTATATTTATAGTGTATAGGTTGACCTAATTCGTTTCTTGAAGGAGAGGTGAAGTAATGGACTCCAAGCCCAACTCAAATTCGTATGGAAATAAAGATAATTACTGCTGAACTGTTTTGAGCATATCTTCTTCGTTATTGGTCGGTTTTTGCTCCACAATATACCAAAAGAATCCTCACAGAATTATCTACGTCCCTATGAAAGGAATCTTCCAAAATCGGCTTGATTTTGGAGTTATCACCACTTCTTTAGGCGTAGCTGCAGAAATTCAGATTTAAGGCAGCTTTTCCTTTTCCTAATTGAACTCTGTTTCCTTCTATCTCCAATTTCCATGTTTATCTTCTTTCATTTATCTCTTTGAACCAACTTGGACTCTAATTAATTACCATATATCTCTAAAGCTTCACACTAAATAAATAATTAAACCCAATATGCTCTAAAAATAATAAATAATCAATTCAAGACCCAAAATAGGAAAGTGTACTAAATCATGCGAAATTCAACCTATAAACAAATAAATACGCCTAAAATGATGTCTCTGAAATAGATTTAATTATCACAAATGAGGAGACATCAGGTGAATTATGTAGTATTTCAATAATCGGTTCCAATTGCGCTAGGTAGTTTTAAATAGTATTTACCTGTGTCAATAAGGAGTCCTAAGCAATCTGTTCCTGCAATTGGTAAAATAGCAATACACTAAACCATGATGATTATCTAGTTAGGTTGATTTTTCAGATCTAAACCGTACACTAGACGTTATGTGCTAAACATGTAATTAAACACTGTTGTCAATGGTGACCTAACTACTAGATGGTAATTCTATATGGTCGCAATCCACAAGAACACAGAATATAAATCCAAACACATAAACAGAGAATAAAAACAATAATTCAATTTTAAAATATAGAATTCCCAAATTAGATAGATGTCAACCAAAACTAGGGTTCATACATATATGCTAAAACTCAAGCTAATAGAAATTTAGTTCATACTAATGGAAGAAAAGAAAGAAATTACAAATTCAAAGGTTGAAGATGACAATGTTGAACAACTCCTTCCAGACTTCTTTTCTTGTGTTGTAAGCTTCCTCTTGGTTTAGGGTTTCACCAAGGATGATTTTCTAATGTTAAGAGGCTGTATTTATAGTGTATAGGTTGACCTAATCGTTTTCTTGAAGGAAAAGGTAAATATTGGACTCTTAGCCCAACTCAAATTCGTAGCCCAAAAACATAGAATCAGCCCCGTTTTTGTTTTGGTTCTAACAGCTTGAATACTCATCCGTTTGACGCATATGAGTTGTTTAAATTCACCGTCTCGGAAAGATCTTTAACTTTGCTCTTGACCGTTTCTCCAGATTCCTCACCGATTTTGAGATATAAACTGATTTGTGGTCGTAGGTGCAGAAATTCAGATTTATGACAGCTTTTCCTTTTCCATATTTTTAGCTTTTACTTCCTTATCTTCAATTCCCATGTTTATCTTCTTTCCTTTAGCTCTTGGAACCAACTTGGACTCTAATTAATTACCATATATCTCTAAAGTTTCACACTAAATAAATAATTAAACCCAATATGCTCTAAAAATAATAAATAATCAAATTAAGACCCAAAATAGGAAAGTACACCAAATCATGTGAAAGTCGACCTATAAACTAATAAATACGCCTAAAATGATGTCTCATAAATAGATTTTCTTATCACAAATGAGGAGACATCAACATTGTGGAAGTTTTTCCAGCTTCCATCTTGAATTTACCCATTTGTTTGTCCATATATTAATTTTTCTCTCGTTTCCTATTTGGTATATACCATATTTTTTTAGAGATAATTCCCAACTAATTACACTTCCACACTTCTCATTCCCAAAAAAAAGGAAGGAGCAAATTACTTCCTACTTACTCACAAATTAGCAACTTAATTCCCAATTAAACAGATTGTCATATTTACTTTCAATTATTACCCTTATATGATTATTTTTTATTTATTTACGATTTTTGTTTTGAAATTTCTTTTTTAATATTTTTGAAAAAAAAAATTAAAATTTTTTCCCCAATTTTTTTTTGACTTTTTTTTTTCGAAAATCGAAATTCCGGGTTGTGTGTTGCTACAACACACAAATATAGGTTTATGTGTTTCTGTAACACACAAAATCGATATAAAGGATTCTCTTTTTTAACAAATTTATTTTTTTTTCTCTTTATTAATTGCATACACCTTATTTTTACTCGTTTTTAACTATCTTGATATATTGTCTTTTTGTGCAACACTTTTTTGCTATTTTTGTGTGTTTTATGTTTTTAGGGTTCTGTGTGTTCTAGGTCACACAAAACTTGATTTTGTTTATTCTAATTCTGTGTATTCCAAGAACACACAAATCTCCGAATTGTGTATTCTTAGAACACACAAAACTTGTTTTTGTGTATTTATGGAACACATAAAACTCGAATTATGTATACATGTAATTCACAAAACTTGATTTTGTTTTGTTACAACTCCGTGGAACACACAAATCTAACGAACGCACAAATCTCAAATTTGTGTGTTCCACGGAATTAGAACACATAAAGCTCAAATTTGTTTGTTCATGGAACACATAAATCTCTGAACCTAAGGTCTTCTAATAGTTTACTTATGGCTAGTTTACTCACCAGTGAAATGATGATTGATAAATGGCCTGTTTGGAAGTGTTTATTTTAGAGTAAAAAAAACGCTTTTAAAATAAAAATTTATATTTTGAAAAGTTATTAAAAAATAATTCTGAAATTGATTCTAAGTGTTTTTTTTTTTAAAAAATGCTTTTTAAGATCTAAAACATTTTTTAAAATTGTAAAGCAAATTTAAGTGCTTGTAAAAAAAAAGACTTTCAAACAGGTACAGAATAATTGTCCAAAAAAAAAAACCAGGCACAAAATAAAATTTACTATACGATGGTCTTTACTAAAATATTATTCTTTGTTGAACAAAATGTAATTACATTTCATTAATAAAAAGAGTAAATAGGAGACTAAATGATTAAGACAAAACATTTACCTCGTCAAAAGTACAACTCCACGTCTCTCTCGGGCCTCCACCCTCCACGTATAAATACGCAAGAAACAACGAGTGGGAGAGCCCAACATTTTTATACGAACACCACATTCCTATAAAGCCAGAAGAAGTAGAACAACAATAGCTTCTCATTTTCTTCATAACAAACACACAAACTACAAAGAAATATAGCAAATCATACGAACCTCTCTCCCTTCCTCTCCTCATTTTTCTCCAATCAATTCCTGTTTAATCCTTTACAGGTAAAACTCTCTAGCTTTTCTCTGTTTTCCATTTTTGTAATTTTTTTAATGCATTCCCGGTCCTCCATTTTCTCTGTAATCTTTTCCCAACCACGATTACAAGTTTTTGATTGTTTTGCAAATGGGTTTGGTATCTGTGTTGTTTCATATCTTGCGTTTTCATGGAGATAGCTTTCAAATATATAATTTGCAAAATGGGGTTATAGGATATGTTATATTCATGTGAGGCATGTCGATTCAATCTTTGATATGCTCTGTTTTTCTTCTTTACAAATTTCCTTGTTTGGCTATATAAATGCTACTCAGAAAGGAGTAAATTGTAAAAACTTTTCCTCTTCTTTTTGGATCAAATGTTGATTACAAAGTGGTTTGCTTTTTGTAGCAGGTTTGTGTAAAATACTCAATATTAGTTTTGAAGTCGTATGGGGTTACCTCATTCATGTCCATTTGCAGAGTATAGTGATTTAGAGAAAAGTCTCGAATCTGTCACTATCAAATCTATCATTGGTGACGATGAAGACAAGACGCCAAAGAGTTCAATTACTTTCAAGGGTGAAGAACCAAAAGTATTAACGGCTTCCAACTCTGGAAGGATGTTAGTAGAACGATCTGTTAGCTTTAGAACCGACGAATATGAATTGTCGGATTTCAAGAAAGCTAGTTCAGAAGCTAGATCGAATAGTTTGAACAAGAAGCACCCAAGTTCACTTGTTTTAGATCCCAACAACCCAAAAAATGAGGCGGCCATTAAATTACAGAAAGTTTATAAAAGTTTCCGAACTAGAAGAAAGCTAGCTGATTGTGCAGTACTCGTTGAGCAAAGCTGGTACGTCTTTATTAATAAATTATCTTCTTGTTAAATCAAGGTAATCTTCTAACACACTTTTTATTACCATAGGTGGAAGCTCTTAGATTTTGCAGAACTCAAACATAGTTCAATATCGTTCTTTGAAGTTGACAAACATGAAACTGCTATGTCACGATGGTCAAGAGCTAGAACTCGTGCTGCTAAGGTGGGAAAAGGCTTATCCAAGAATGGAAAGGCACGAAAACTAGCTTTACAACATTGGCTCGAGGCAGTAAGTAAATCTTTACAATATTTATTTTATTTTAATATTTTGGGTACGTCAATTTGTGCTAATTGTGAGTACTTTTGTGTAACAGATTGACCCTCGGCATCGTTATGGACACAATCTACATTTCTATTATGTCAAATGGCTACATTCTCAAAGCAAACAACCCTTCTTTTACTGGTAAGTATATGAAAAAGGAATAAAAAAACTGGAGATTTTCTTCTTTTTTGATAGTGTGATGATAATAACTTTATGCTACTTTGAAATTGCAGGCTAGATATAGGAGAAGGAAAGGAAATTAATCTTGTTGAAAAATGTTCTCGTTTGAAACTTCAGCAACAGTGCATCAAGTATCTTGGACCGGTATGTGACGTTTATCTTTTCGCTAATTTGGAGATTTATTTAAATTTTATTTCTAACAAATGCTACTTTTACTTTTATATAGATGGAAAGAAAGGCTTACGAAGTTGTATTAGAAGATGGGAAATTCTTCAATGCACAAACGGGTGAGCTCATTGATACCACTGGAGAACCGAAGGGTGCTAAGTGGATTTTTGTGCTCAGCACTTCTAAGATATTATATATCGGCATGAAAAAGAAAGGCACGTTTCAACACTCTAGTTTCTTAGCCGGAGGTGCCACATTGGCTGCTGGTCGAATAGTCGCTGAAAATGGAATTTTAAAGGCAGTATGGCCTCATAGTGGACATTATCGCCCCACCCCAGAAAATTTTCAGGACTTGGTTTCGTTTTTACGAGAAAACGACGTGGATCTTGCTGATGTTAAGGTATAAATCTAGCTTAAGTCGTCTTTTGTTACTTCAACATTTCTTGTAGAAGAATGTTAATCTAATCTTAATCCTTCTTTTTACTCAGCTTGATTCAGTAGACGATGAAGAAGAATCTGTTCAGAAAAAGGATGGTGTACATGTTAGGAATCACTCGTCTGAAGATGACTTGACCGAAGAGTTCGCAGAAGAGAAAAACATTAAAGATTCAGCTCTAGAGAAAGAGGAAAAAGGTTGTTTAACGTTAGAAGAGTCCAAATCCGAGGCATTGCAAGGTTTCGCAAGAAAATTGTCTGATCTTGAAATACCAAGCAAGGGTGATATATTGGAGAGATTAAAGAGCGAAAATCAAGAATGTGAAATTAATGGAGATGAGTTATTTCCGATGGAGGAAAAGGAAGACCTTCAAGATCATGATCTTTCTGATGAAGAACTTGAACTTGATGAAGGAAACAAAGAGATTATTTCAGAAGAATGTATTTTGAAACGGATCAATTCACATAAAGAAACAAAGTCATATCAACTCGGGAAACATCTCTCGTTCAAATGGACCACAGGAGCGGGTCCACGAATCGGCTGTGTGAGAGATTACCCTTCGGGGCTCCAATCACATGCTTTAGAACAAGTTAACTTGTCCCCAAAAAGGAGCCAAAGTCTAAGACTAGAACTTTCTTTTCGGGGATCCACACCAACAAGTTGTAGTGCACCATCTGAGAAAGGAAATCTTTTTCATAAAATTACTCGTCATTCTACAACACCATCTTCTCCCCTTCGTAAGGGGATCTTTACATCTTCAGCTCCCGAGCTGCTATGACACATATAACTATGCTAACTTAGCGATACAGATTCTTTCACGTGATTAGGAGAAATGACTAGGAATTATTGTAGTTCCATTTTATAGGAATTCTTTTTTGTACCGAGTTTTAGATAGGAATTCTTTTTTGTACCGAATTTTAGATAGGAATTCTTTTTTGTACCGAATTTTAGATAGGAATTCTTTAATTCTTTAACGATTTTAAACATGTCCAAAGTTTTGTTTACAGATTTTGTACATGAACAGAAATCCGGGTTATTATACCCTCGGAATTCGATATAAAAAGCTTCAGATTTTCTTTTTTAGAGTATTTGTTAACATACCTTTCTAAGTCATAGCATTACCAAATTGACTTCAGGTAAAGCTGAAATCAAAGTCAATACAGATGTCTTGATGTGACTATGACCATTTTAATTCATTTTATATACTTTGTAGTCACATTGAACTTATACTAAAACCAAATTAGGGGTCGGGCACATATCATCCATGATTACCCTGGCCAATTTAACATGAAAAATAGAAAACCAATGAAAAAGAAGATATGTTTGTAACAACCCAATCTACCACTCATTTGCAATTCCATAAGTTTCAATGCATGTATCAATTTAGTCAAGTATTTGGATTAACGAAAATGTAGACTTCATAAACCCATCAGATTTAATTTGTTTGTCTAAATTACTATATCCCCTGTCAACTTGCAGGGGAGGTCCTAGGGGTGGGCTGCAGTATAAATTTGTTCCATTTTCTATTTAAAATAAAAATCGTAGCCCCTGACCTAGCTATTAGTCCCCACTCTAAATAGTAGCCCTCCCCGCATTAGATATTGGAGTAGTCTTTTAGATCAAAATATTACTCTTTTAGTCCATCTAGCATATAAATAGCAGTTTTTTTTTGGGCGATCCCCGAACCCCGGTGATTGTTCAACCTTGTAACCCCCGAGATAAATTCTTGGGTTTGTGACGTTTGTCCTTGTCAACCTCTGACTAATTTTAATCCTTGAAATTACTCTTTAAAATTACATAATATTCACCGATGACATTTTCTAGATCGACCAGAGAGGAGCTGGTTAAGAGCTAAGGTTTATTTTTTTATTTTATTTTATACCTTACACCAGATTTGTTTATAGGCAATATGGCTACCAAGACATGCAAATCTAGTATTACAGCTTCGGATGTCCACTTTCATTGAGCATGACAGGTCATTTGAATTCAATACAGATATTGCTAGAAATCTTTTAATACAAAATTGTAGATAAATGTATCATACAACTGTTCATATCTAATTTATTTTGTAGAAAATCGATCTGGTAAGTAACATTGAATACACACATGTTAACTTAGATCAACAACAGTATCAAGAATACTATATGTATATATTTAATCAGTGTCTAGTTATGGAGTTTCATGTATAGATCTGTCACCAAAAGTACGTACATTAATAGAAACTAATCGAACCTATCTAAGATTTGAGAGATTAATTTGTGAATGTTATTATCAATGTTAAGGGTCTAAACCAAATTTTGGATGAGATCTGCTGAGGTACGTGATGGAGGTCGCTCCCGCTGAGAAAAAAGCGATGGCAAATCCACTGTTTTTTGTGGGGATTATTAGTTAGAATAATTACTTGGAGAAGAGTTTGGGTTAATTTTTGAAGTTTATTTTATATTTTTAGAAGGATAAGACTTCTATCCAATATTAGATAGTCCAGTATTTACATCGCAACTATGGATTATTATAACAAAACACATGTTATTAGATTAATAAGTTAGTTAATTTTATAAGTTTAAAATATGGAGAATCTGTATGAATATAACTGATGTAAAATCATTCAATGTTGGATGGAAAAAAATTTCATCTTGAAAAGAGCAAATTCTATTTTTAGGCCATTACCTATGACCTAAAATCATTTTTAGGCCAAACGTTTCAAAAGACACATGTTTAGGTCAAACGTATTCAACACGCCCATTTTTAGGTCATTTTACTAATTCTGTGAGATATTTTATTGATTTTAAGGACAATTTAGGCATTTCAAATATACTATATGTTTATTTGGTTGCATCACAAATTAGAAACTCTATCTAAAGTGTCTTAATTGTCCTTAAAATCTACGAAATATCTCACGAAATTAGTGAAATGACTTAAAAATAGGCGTTTTGAATACGTTTGGCCTAAAAATGTGACTTTTGAAACGTTTGGCCTAAAAATGTAATTTTCTCTCTTCGAAAAACAGCATAACTACGTCCACATTCATTATAAAACCAATAACTAAATTTGTATCAAGTAACTATCGAATTTTAGAATTATGTACTAAATCTGCATCCGCAGTGGATGCGGTTTATCCACGATTAATTTGTATCCATAATCGTTTAAAAGAATTTAAATAATATAGTTTATTAAATATTTTTGAAACTCTAAAATTAATTACAAACTTAATGGGAGACCATAAAATGATATTAGACAATATAATAATAAAGTAGATAATAATCAGTTAGGTAATTTATGTATAGAATAATTACATTTGGTTATATATAGAATTCGTATATATAAAATATATTTATACATAGCATATATATTTAATTTTTTTATTTTTAATTTTTTATATTTATTCAAATTTTGGATTATCTATCGGATTATTATAAAAGATAGAATTCTAACAAGTTATCCACCGATTACCTTTTGTACAACCACAACCACCACCCCACCACCACAACCACCACAATCACCCTATTAATATCAGCAAACCACCACCACCACTACAACCCCAACCACCATCACAAGTATCACCACCACAACAACAACCACAACCACAACACAATTACCACCACCACTACCACCTACATACACGCGCGCGTTTGTGATTTTTTTTTAAAAAAATCATCATAACTTATTCTAAGAAAATCAGGAAAATAAAAAATTTACAAATTTGGATAAAGCAAATTAATATTTACGTTTATTATTTTTTTTGAATTTTTCAATTGTTTAGCAGACCCGAAATTCATCGTTTCAAACAGTGAATTTCATATTTGCGAAAAAAAAAATCAGTATTTCGAATAATGAATTTCATGTTTTAAACAGTAAATTTCGTGCCTGCAAAAAAAAAACAAAAAAAAAATCATAGACTTAAATATTAATTTGTATTTTCATAAAATGCAAATTTTTTATTTTTCTAATATTCTTAGAATTAGTTATGACGATTCTTTAAAAAAAAATCACGGACACGCACGTGTGTTATGAAATTAGTAATAGGTGGTAGTGGTGGTGGTTGTGGTATATGTAGTGGTTGTTAAATACATACTGGTGGTGGTGGTGGTGGAACTATCCTATTGTTTGTTTAATATTTAAAAATAAACATTGTATTAAAAATAAAATAATATATTTAATAATAAAGGTAGTAAAGGTATAAAAATATAGAAAAAAATGTTTTTTTTAAATAATTATTTCGTTAGGCATTTTTTATAAAATAAATTATTAAAAATTTAATTTAACAATTAGATATTTTTATTAAACTTCTTTTAACAAATACTTCTTGACAATTTTATAATAGTAAATATAATTATTATGTTTTTTTAATATATATATATATATATATACAATATTAAATAATTATTATTTATAGCACGAAAGAAAAACTATACCTAAGTTAAAAAAACAAAATACAAATTATCAAGATTAAAGTTATATAATGTATAAACTACTATAATATTTTACTTCTTTCGTAAAAAAATTATAATAACTGCATTTATATTTAATAATGACTAATTTTGTTTGAGATAATTGCTAATTAGGTCTAGAACCCAAAAAATTATATCTTGAAGAGTCCAGCCTATAAGTTTGGATAAAAAATAATACATAAAAATATTAGAATTATACTTAGGACGATAAAATGATACAAATTACTTTAAGAATGGCCGAAATCTGGTAAAGGATTCAGGTTTAATACAACTGTTTACCTAGGGCTGACCCGGTGTGTAAGCAAAAGACGCGGCCTCTTAGGTCTCCCGATTCTTTGACTTTTTTAAGGACCCCAATCATCTAATATATTATGTGTATATATATATATATATATATATATATATATATATATATATATATATATATATTTAAAATTAGTATTGTTACTTTGGTAGTAATGTTGCAATCTATTTTTATAAGGTCTAAAATTCGAATCATGACAGTAATAATAATAATATTATTTATGTAGAAGGCCATATTCTATGAGTTTGTTTAGAATCTCCAAAATATCAGGACCGAACCTGTATTTACCCAACCTAAAAATAAAAATATCTAGAATATTTTAGAAATGTGATGAATGGGGGGACCTAAAAATAAAAATATCTAGAATATTTTAGAAATGTGAGGAATGGGGGGATCTGTAATGTCTTGAAGATACATAACAGAGGAGAGTTAGACAAAGTAGAAAATCAAATAGGAATATAATCTGCAAGATTTTTTTTTTTTTTTTTGGACAATATATAATCTGCAAGATCTGCAATCACAATTCTAACGAGTTTAGGCTCAATTCATGAATTCTCAATCATTTTTCCCAAACAAAAGGCTGCGTTTCTAACATAATAATTGACATATAGTTGACTTGACCTTGTTTCATTATTTGCTTTATGAAATAGATTATTGATAATGCTTTTTCATTCTTCAAATATATATATTTTTCTTTTACCAAAAGCCTTAGCCGCATAGAAGAATATATATATATATATATATATAAAATTAAGAAGTAATATTACAAGTACTTTACATAAGAAATTATTAGAACAAAAAAAACGAAATTGTTAAAGAAGAAGAATATAAATTTGCAAGTTATATAATTCACCCTATAATGTGTTTTCAACACATTTTGAGACAATTCATAGATAGAACGAAAATAATTGCAAAAGATACTAGAGACAGAGGACGTGTAGATCCTCAGATTGTGATATATTAACTTTATGCGATGCTTTTCAGATTATAAAGATAGGTTAGATAGGGATGACAATAAATCGAATATCCTCGAAGAATTGCATAACCACATTCATATCCATTAAGAAAAACGATAACCAAATCCGCATCCATTAACCATCGGATTTTAGAATTATTTACCAAATCCGTATATTGAATATTTTTAAAATTGTAAAATTAGCTACATAATCATTGAAAGAGCATAAAATAATATTAGACAATATAGAATAAAAATAGATAATAATCAGTCAGTTAGTTTATGTATAGAATGATTATATTTAATCGATATTATGTATGAAATTTGCATATACATAATATCTTTTTACACAGTATATATATTTTTATTTTTTAATTTTTTATAATTTATTCGGATTGCGAATCATCTGTTAGATTATTGTAGAAAAACAAATCCTAACGGATAATTTTTCGGTTATCTTTTGTGAGAACCAAACCCTCATGGATGCACCATCGGTTCCATTAACGGATTTTTTATCGAATCGGATATCCATCGGTTACGGTGAATATTTGGGATTTAAACTCCCTAGAATACATCTTCCACACAATCTCACATAATACGCATTTAGATTGACGCCACATTATTCAATATTAGTTTCCTACCATTGATTATATTAAATGACACGTGGCGTTAATCTAAAAGTGTATTACGTGAAATTGTGTAGAAGATGTATTTTAGAGGATTTAAATCCAAATATTTGAACCATTGTCGTCCCTAAAGTTAGACGATATTTTTCTAAAACAATGTATATATTAAAAAAAATACTGAAATTTAAGATAACCCAACTGGCTTGGGACCATTGTATTAAAACTATAGTTGACTTTAGTTCAATTAATTATCTAACAAAAATAACAAGACTTTAATAGACCCTTCAACCATATAAATAATGCATATGCCTTTGTTGTCCTAAATTTGATCTGCGAAACTTGATCACTAAAATTTGGTAGAAGTTACCGACCTTTAATTACAACATACGTTGATTTATTTGGATTAATTATACGAGTTCAAGGTGGTCTACGTTAATATTTCCTTCGTTGTTGACAAAAGAAATAATACTACTTTCTCCGTTTATAAAATAATGTTTCATTATCTCCGTCGGATTAGTCAGTACGCGCAAGCTAGCCTGGAACCCATGTAACAAAAAAAAAAATGTTTTATTAACAAAAATAAAGTTTCAAACATATTATTTATTTAAAAATTTAAAATACTTTATCTTTACTTTTTATATTATTTTTATCAAAATGTTAAAGTATTTAATTTTATGTTTTTGATTAATATTTAAATTATCAAAATACTTTGGTAGAGGTATTTTAGTAATGGTAAATATAATAATTGTGTTTCTTAATATGTATGGAGAGGTAAATAGACATTATTTGTGAGACGAAAGGAATAGCAAAAAATTCTTTATATTCTAAAAGTTACAAGGAACCCCATGTAGTCTATATTAATAGCACGGAAATATCATGTACTTTAAGAATTGCAGGAAACTCCACGTGGTCTAAAACAATAGGCATGCAACTCTTGATTAATTTTCTTATAAGAAATATATTTTAAGTGATTAATGACATTAATCGCATTAATGCACTTAAAATATATTTTTAATTAAAATCTGATAGAAAGAGGTTTCGTTCTAATATTTAGACACATGGAGATTTTCTAAATTTTTAGGTAAATATGAGATTTTCGCACTATTAAGATAGACTACATAGGAGGTTTCTGCAACTTTAAGAGTACATATGATTTTTGTACTTTTAAAGTACACCACATGAAGGTCAACTCAATTTAATTGAGAATATATTTTTCTTTTTTACAATAGATAAATTGTATGTAAAAAAAAAATCACAAAAGCTAAATAACTATCTATTACAAACAAAAAACTTACTATCTTTAAATAAAATATGATATAAATAAACATTAACCAATACATTTTTTTAGTTAAAAAGGCTTATATTAAAATCAAAAGGATAGGAGGAGGTATCAACCAACCCCTAATAGAACAAAAGTATCACAATCACTACACAAAAGTGAAAGAAGTTCAGTTGGAAAATTGTTACCCCAATTAAATGGGAGGATCGAGTTGAAATGAGCCTTTGCAAGCGTGATTAGTTGTTCTTCTAATTCCTATGATGTTGACCATTGAGTTGGACTCGGTCATTTTTTTGATATCTTCAAGAATGGGTAAGCATTTCCAGGAGCAGGCGGTGCTTAAAGAATGAATTACTTTCAAAGCAGTTTTTGCATCAGTTTCCTTTGTGCTGCTAGTGGAAACAAACTCTACTGCAAAACAAATAGCATTGCAAACAACAATAACTTCAACTTCAAAACTAGAGAAGACTTTAATGTCTGGGAAAAACCAATAATTAATTCTCCCTTCCAATTATGTACAACAACGGCAGTGACGACTCTTTCTAACTTGAACACGATATCTACATTAATTTTGGTGTTGTTCTATGTTGGAGGAGACCATGTGGACGAAGGGAGGACTGTTCTGGGATTTGTTGATTTTAGCGGAGATGAATAATCTTTATGTGATTTTTCATTCATATCAAGCATCTCCCCGTAAAAAATAATTATAGGGACTATGCATTTATCATAACAGATAGAAGAAGATTCAATAAATTTATTGCGCATATGCCAAATAGTCTGAAAACAAGTTATAATTTGCATAAGGGATCTTCTTTTCCCATTTTTATTGGGAAACCTGTCCAACAAAAGAACATCCAGCTATTGATACCCATACTGAAAAAAGGGTCTACACTATACTGAATGGGGGGATAAACATCAAAATTTTGCATTTTAGGAATAAATGCTCCATAATTCCCTCATCTTTAAGGCAGATTTGCAAAGGTCAATACTAGAGAATTTCCCAATGAGCCTATTATGTTCAGTAGAAATAGCATTCATAATGACCTTCCAAAAGAAGATTTTTAATTTGCTAGAAACCAAGGAGGGCCACCTTTAAAAAGGAGGTCCTAGTTCATATAAGTGGAAGTGCTAGGGATAGTTGGTGGACTGATGAAAGACTAAACATCGTAAGAATAACCATATTTGCAAGTGTAAGTACTACTTTAATTATAAGGTCAGATGCAAGTAAGTGGTTGTTCAGACCAAGGAATGTTTAAACTTATAATCATTTTAGCTTGGGAGGCAGTCAAGAGGGAGTGAACCAGGTCCTCCTTCCATGAGTTCGGTGGAGGAATTAAATAGGTTTTGTACAAATTTAGGGAACTCAAGATCCTTGCTAAAATGTGCAGGTTTCACCAAATTTTTGGTGGTCCAATTATCTTCCAATATTTTAGTGTCATGACCATACCCAATGGTTTTAAATGCATGAGACATAAGGAAATCCCTACCTTTAATAAGGTTGTTCCATATCTAGGAGGCATTTATGAACTTGGAGGTACTATTAGAATCAACTTCGTGAAAATTGATACCTTTAAGGACTTGGTGGATTAGGGTGTTAGGATTATTAACGATATACCAAGTGTGCTTAGCAAGGAGTGATAAGTAAAAGTTTCAAGTTTTGTATCCCTAAACCCTCTATGCATTTAGGAGAAGTTACCTTATTCCCGTTGATTCAATGTATACTAGAATCTTTCTCATTTCCCCACAAGAAGTGACTGGTAAGTAAAGTAATTATTTTAATCACTCTTTGGGGATAAAAGAATAGACATGAAGTAAGTTGGAAAGGCATGTATTATAGAGGAGAAAATGGTGGCTTGTCTTGCCATGTAAAGTATAGATTTCTTCCGATCTTTGAGCATAGAAGCTACCTTGGATATTAGACCATCTATTAATTTTATATTATAATTGCCCTAGTCACTGGGTATTCCAAGATACAACCCTAGATCGTCCGCGATAGACATTTCAAAATCTTGGGACATGAGGGTACTAATGGACTGAGATGTGTTAGTGCTAATAAAGATAGAGGACCTGAAGCAAAACAAAATTTGTAAATAACCTCTTTAAAAGCATGTATCTCCAAAATTGAATTGTTTAGTCAACAAACAGAAGTCGATGAATGGAGGGATTCAGAATTCCTTATAGAGGAATCTATTTTTAGAGTTCTAAAAATTCAAAATAATATTGTAAAAAATTCTAATAATTTTTTTACTTTTTAAATGTTTAGTTATCGGATTGTGATTTTATATAGTTAGTAACTTTACTTCATTAACCCTAGGTTACAAAAGTAAGTAATAGATAATACAAATTATCAATTTTCTCTCTATTTCAACGGATAATTTGGTGGTATGTGTGTACTCAAACAATTTATTTTTTATAAATTGCATTAGAAGTTTTTATAGGTATGTGGTTTTTTATCTCCAGGTCCATTTTATATAATTGTTTTAAGTTAATTTTTTATAATAAAATTATAGGGTCCTGCATGCATATGAGTTATACCTATTGTCCAGTAGACTTATTGCTCAAGATAATCTATTTCTTGTCAAAGTCCACGTGTTGACCGATTGTCATCTTTTCACAATTTTATAATAGGTCCCTGTAGGTACGTGGGGTAATACCCAATGTCCTATAAATTTAGAATTTCAGTATAGGTCAAGTTTCTTGTACATAAAATTGGAGTTGATCAAAATACACATAAACCCACCACAATACATATCCGTTAACAAAATAGAAACTAATTAAAAAAACACATTAACCCCCACTCTTATATAAATGGATACTACCCACCATTATACACACACCCAACAGATCCATACCCATACAGATTCATACTTATTGAGAACATACCCAACAAATCCATACCCACTAGACAAATACCCATGCATACGCCTGAGCACATACCCGTACAAATGGATAGACACATATCAAAACACATTACCATACAAATCTAGACCCATACCCATACACATACCCCATCTAGACGGTTGAACACATATACATACAAATATATACCTATTGGATACACCAAAAGAAAAATAAAAATACATAAACAACTAAAAGAAATTTTATGGATTCTGACCGTACAAAGATAGATTTTTGGACCTGTGAAAGTTTAAACTCCATCGTAAGATTAAAAATAAATTCTTCTAATCATAAAATTCTTTTTTGTATTTTATTTTTATGGGGGGAGAGAGAGAGAGAGAGAGAGAGAGAGAGAGAGAGAGAGAGAGAGAGAGAGAGAGAGAGAGACAGACAGACAGAGAGAGAGAGAGAGATGAGGATATAATACGACACAATGAAAATAAGATTTAATAAAAAATATGTTTTGAGAGAGATAGTGATGAGTTTCTTGGTCTTTCTTCCTCTATTAGTAATAACCCTCCGTTCAATTTTATTTGTTTTCTTTTTTGGTGCACAAGAATACAAAAATAATTAATGACACTCTTTTTTATAAACTTATCCTTATTTAATAGTACAAAGTTATTTATTACATTATATTTTTATTCTATTTAATTAAGGGTAATGTTGGAAAAATTAATAAAAAATGTCTTGATTTGTAAAATGGACAAAACATATTGAATACGTTTTTTAGAAGTTGGACAAATAATATTGAACATAGGAAAAAATTGATAACTTATACTCCTAAACTAGAGGTATTAAATATCTCTCTGATAATTAATTTAACCTACCTTCTTATGAAACTCTCTCTCTCTCTCTCTCTTCTTCTTCTTCTTCTTCTTCTTCTTCTTCTTCTTCTTCTTCTTCTTCTTCTTCTTCTTCTTCTTCTTCTTCTTCTTCTTCTTCTTCTTCTTCTTCTTCTTCTTCTTCTTCTTCTTCTTCTTCTTCTTCTAACCTTTAGATTGTCTATCCCCCTCAAATATATATAATTACCATACTATAAGATCCTATTACACATAAATTTATCTTTTTCTCCCATCTTCCCATTTAATTCTAGTGTATTTTTTCAGTTTCTTCGGGTTTTTTCAACTTTTTCTTACCATGAATTTTGACTCTTCTAACCATCCTCGAGCAAGTGAAGGTGAGCTCTTTATCACCCCTGACACCAAATACAAAACATTAGATGAACCCAAGCTTATAGCAAAACTCATGATTCGTGATCATATTAACTTCGTTTACATAAAAAACCACATTAATAAGTATTAGGCATTATCATCCCCAGTTGAAACTAAGAAATTATGAAAGAATAAATCCATTATTAAATTCAAGAGCAAAGAAGATAAACTAATGGTGTGATCATAGAGGCCATGAACAATAATGGGAAAACACTTTGCCATCAATGAATATAAATATGGTTATATGAATTCTGCGAGTCATAATACGTTATGGGTACAAATATAGGTATTCCTTTCACTCTACTCACCCAGGTATGTATTGAAAAAGTGATGAACTATTTTGGAACTGTACACAAAATCAAGTTACCTAAATCAACTATTATAGACGGATAAACAGTTACGTGTGTTCAACTCTGTTGGAATCTTGCTAAACCCATCATCTCGAGTATTAACTACTTGGAGGATGAAAATTCTCAGGTATGGATTAAGCTCAATATGAGAATATTAGACAGGTTTGCTATAGTTGTGGGCAATTTGATCGTGAAGAAAGCCATTGTGGAAACAAGAAAATTGAACCCAAGCTTGGCAGCTGGGTTAGACTATCAACATGAGGCCCATCGAATTCAACTATGTTTTATAATAATAAGAACGATTATCGTCATGGTAAGTTTTTTAATGGTGGCAAAACGAGCTTCAACTCGAGTTTGAACTTAGAAATGGAAAAGCACAACTCGGTGACTGTCACCCGTCTATTAAGGGTGAAGGACAACAAGTGGGTACTAACATCAATTTATCACACAGAAGGACAACAACGAGGCGGAATTTTTCAAGTTAAGTGTTAGTGGTGAGAATGGAGGAAAAAACGACAAAAGTGGGTACAAGAAAGACAAGCATGGTTGTACTCCTTAGTGTTGAGAATGAGAAGTTAAATAAGAAAGAGGATGTTAAAAATAAAAGAGAAAGAAATGGCTAACTTGGCAGCACATCTGTTTAAAAATTTCAATACCCCACCTAGGAATATAAAATAAATTGCTTTTGGGTCGTTTCCTAGCCAAGTAAAGGTGGACCAAACCTTCCCTTTTCTAGGTCCAGCACAGATGTTTTAATTTTGCCAGATATATACTCTAACCTTGACTCTAGTCAACACAAACTCTATCTGCTCTCTCATCAGAACCCAACTCAAACCTAATATTCTCTCAACTCCACCCACATCCAAATCTCCCATAACCCCAATCAATCTCCACGTCTCTCTCACCCAGATCATGAATTCCGATTTACCTACATCTCCTTTCACACCCAAGCCTAAATCCAAGATTAACAACAACAAGTATGAAGAAGTTTTCAATATGGCGAATAGTATAATATCCATTAGTAAAAATAACAAGCTCAATAGTTTTAACGGGACAGATATATCAAAAGCAAATCTTAGATCCAAGTTTTGGGAAGTCAGGTCTGAAATGGTTTGCGGGATTGACCTTACTCAATCCCACATCGATCAATGATACACCCGACCTGGAACTTCCAGGGGATCGACACACATTTGGCAGTCCAGAACCTAATCGATATCAACTCCAGATATCGACCTGAGGTAATATTTATATCCAAAACTAAAAAAACAATTATCTGTAATTAACAAAATCGTGAAGATTACTAAAATGGATCTTATCATGACCATGGACCCTGTGGGAATCAGTGAGGGGTATAACTCCTTTTATTAATAACAAAAATAAAATTAAAGTTGAGGATATAAACGAGGACTATATTCACAACAAAAAAATAAAATCTATTGAAAAATTTGTCGCTTGCGAACCTCATGATAACATTGCTTGAAATTAATCGGGGATTCTAATAATATCATATTTATGAATGAGGGGGAGATAATAATTGTAAAAAAACTATGAAAAGTTTCACCGGATTTATTGAACATATTAAATTAAACCAACTTGCCTTTAAATTTTTCACTTTTTCTTGGTCAAACCGTAGAGCGGGTTGCAAGATTATTAAAAATCTTTTAGATAGACGTTTATTGAATGCGGAATAGATTAATTCTTTCCCAGATGCGTGGGTGACCTTGTTGCCATCTCTGGGTTTGGACTGTAGTCCCCAATTTCTACACTTTGATGATGATCATAATAAGAAATACAAAATATTCTATTTTGAAAATATTTGATTTGAATAAAAAGAGTGTTATGAAATTATTAAAAACGTTTGGAAATCGAGGAATACTATAAAGAATATTACTAAAAATAGATTGAAAGCTAATCTACACATGTGTAAAAGGCTTTTGATGTTTGGAGTAAACAAAATTTAACAATAATAGAAAGAGAATTGATTTTTGATGAATAAATTGAGTGAAATTACTAATAATACGACCCTAAATGATGAAGATAAAGATTCTTATAATAATATTGTGAATGAAATTGAGATTATATGGAATCGTGAGGAAGACTTTTCGGCCTCCTGATCTAGAAATAATTGGCTTCTTTAAAGGGATAATAATACCTCCTATTTTTATGCGACCAGTAAGGAGAGAAGATGCATTAACAAAATCACGTTTTTACGAAATAATGAGGAAAACTGGTTAGATGAAGAAAATAAAATAAATGATCATATTCTTAACGTTTTTAATAAAATATATAAAACTGTTGTTACTAGAGATTGTAATAGTATTTCTCATGTGATTAGACCTGCTATTACTACTAAAATGAAATCTCTGTTAAGGCCCATTGATATTATGGAAATAGAAAAATATGATACCCCAATTTTTTCTATAAAAAATATTGGAATGTGATTAAATTGGATGTCATTAAGGTGGTTAATAATTTTTGGTATAATAATGCGAGTTTGGACGATATTAACCAAATCTTTATTTCGTTGATACCTAAAATTTATTTCAGGTACCATCAAACACTTTAGGCCTATAAGTATCTCTAATCTTATTTGCAAAATCATAGCTCGCAGTTTAGTAAACATGCTTCAGCCTCTTATGAATTATACAATCGATGAAAACCAAACTGCATTTGTTCCTGGAACACACATCCAGGAGAATTCGATGGTAGCACATGAGGTTTTTAATTATTTAAAAGAAAATAGAAGTACAATAAACTATAGTTTAATAGTCAAAGCAGATATAGAAAAGGGTTACGAGTTTGTGGAATAGGATTTCTTGTACAACCTTATGTTGAAAATAGGTTTTGACGGTGAATGGTGTAAAAAGATTATAAATTGTGTGACTTCTATTGCATACGTGGTGCTTATTAATGGCCAACCCTTTAAACTAGACAAACCAAAAAGGGGGATAAGGCAGGGTAACCCCCTTTCCCCCTTTGGTTTTGTATAGTGACTCAAACTCTTATTGCTTTAGTAAATCAAAAAGTAGAAAGTGGTCTACTAAAGGCTTTAAAATTGGTAAACTTTGCCCTAGCTTGACTCATCTACTATTGGCTTATGATAGTTTTTTCATTCTTAGTGCAACTTAAATAGTTTCAATGATATTATTAATGAGTATGCTTATGCAACTAGACTCAGACTCTATCTTAACAAATATGGGGTAAAACTCGAAGCAAATACTCTTAATTATATTCAACATATTTTTGATGTTAAGTTGAAGATGAATAACTTAGGCAATTATCTTGGGCCCCCCATAGAATGGGGCATGTCTAGGATAAGAGATCTAAAGTTATTAGTGTAAAAAGTTACTAAAAGAATGAATAGTTGTTAAAATCTCTATTTGTCTGTGAGGGTGGAAAGAGATATTAATTAAAGTTGTTTCAAAAATTATTCCTAACTATTTTATGTCTTCTAATTTAATACCAAAAAAAGTTTGTGAACGAATCTCATCACACATTGTATTTTTTTGGTGGGGTAAAAATGGAGAAATTAAAATACACTAGGGTAAGTGGATATCACTTAATGTTAGTAAATTCAAGGGTGAGCTTGGTTTTAGGGACCTTAACATTATGGATGTTGCCCTCCTTTGTCCACATGCATGGAACTTTATGAATAATACAAAATATCTCCTTTATAAAATCCTTAAAGGGAAATGTTTAATAATTTTTCTTTTTCTAATGCTATAGAAGGGCACTCACTCTCTACGGGTGGAGAAGTCTATTAGCAGAAAGAGATGTCATTATTAAGGATATAAAGTGGAACGTTGGGAATAGGAAGAATATAAACCTCTATAAGGATAAATGGATCATGAATTGTGATGAATCTATTAGTCCTTCTTCAGCTAATTTAAGCACAGTAAGTGATCTTATGATTGAAGGCACTAGAAATTGGAGTGAGAGTTGAATTAAAAAAAAATAAGTCTGAGGAGATTTTTAGTAAGATTATTAAAATGTTCATTCCTTTGACCCCCACACTTGATACTCCATACTGGGCTATCAGTAGTGAAAGAATTTACTCTCTTAAAAGTGCTTATCAAAAACATTTAAAAAAAAGTATGAAACAACTGAGTCTCAAAAAGAACAATCAAAACCTTCGTCTTCACACCTTATTGATCCCATAGTGTGAAAAATAATTTGGGGCATGAAATCTTCCCCTAGGGTAAGAAATTTTATTTGGAAAGTTGTTAGGAATTTATCACTTATTAATGAGAATCTTTACAATAGAAAGGTAGTTGATAATAAACTTTGGGCTATATGTAAAAATTAAGTTGAGGATGTTGAGCATATTTTAATGAATTGTCCTTAGGCAAGGGTTGTTTGGTTAACCTCATGGTGTTGGTTAAGGTGTGATAAAAATATGGTAGTAAAATATGCAACTAACACCCTAACCTAAACACGTTACTCACTGCAAGTATCACAAATTGTATGCAAGTTTTAATAGTAAGTAAGATTCGTTTCTCAGAGACTGTGAAAGTTAGGAAGAACTTATGCAATATAAAGTGCAAATAAGAAAGCTAGAAGAATAAACGCTGAAAATAAAAGACTTGGAAATATTTGTTGGGTTTTTAAGACTCTAACAATTAACTAAATGAAATAAAGACATGAAAACAAATAAAGAGAAGAAGATAGTATGAGAGTTAGCTCGAGATCTAGCAAGTAATCCCCACTAGCCTTGTTTATCCTATTTATGTAAGGGAGAATTGTGTGACATGCAATAGCTAAGATTCTATATTCCTCCTAAACCCCTTCTGGGTGGACTTAGGTGGCGACCTAACAATTACCAGGGGACTTGGGCAAGGGGACCCTGTGCAATGATCGGTGATTAAATCTCAAACCGTAATGACTATCTAGTTAGGCAAGCCCTTCTGGATCACTACTGCACACTAGACGTTTATGTGGTGTTTCAATAATTAGACACTCTTTCCGGGTGGCCATTTAACTACTATTAAGTTAATCCTATACGTTGCGCACCGCAAGAACTACATCAAATAAATCCAAACACATAAAAGCAGAGAATAAAACAATAATTTCAATTAAATACGAACATCCCAAATATTAAAATAGATATAAAATAAGTCTAGGGTTCATACTCATATGCTAATCTCAAGCTAAAATAGAATTAGTTCTTACCAGAGAAAGAAAAGAAAACAATTACAAATTTGAAGGATTGTGTAGGCATGATTTGTTGTCCAACTCCTTCAGAACTTCTCTTCTCTTGATGTAGGCTTCTTCTTGGTCTAAAGGCTGACCAAGGATGAGTTCTCTAGGTTAGGAATAAGTATATATAGGTTGTTGGTCGAAATTAGGAGTAATCCCCAAGTCACAGAGTCCATAACTTACCAAAATTCGTATTCCTAACTTGTAGGAAGGGAAACCTTAACAAATTTTGTTTTGGTCATATCTCTTTCAATACTTATCTGATTTTGACATTCTTTATATGGAAAAGACCGCGTTGAAAAGATCTATCTGCTCATATAAAAATATCTCCATAATTCCAAGTCGATTTTCTGCAGTAATTAGTGGACGTATCTGCAGTTTTGGCAGCTTCTTTAGAGTCCTAATATATACAAATTCTTCCTTTTTTACTTTAACTAGGGTTTTTCCTTTACTTTGCATTTTCAAATCAGTTTTCTTAGGTGTAATAGCTTCCATATATCTAAGTGCTACACAAATTACGCGCAAAAACTCATAAAATAATAAAACACCTAAAACTCGTCAAGAAAGTGTAAAGTACGAATAAATGGGGAAAATCCCGAAATTAATAACTAAATAAACCTAAAATGATATCTCAAGTATATATTAATTTATCACAACAATATAGAGACATCACCTCTCCCCTTAACCTAAGGACAGGTAACAGTGTACTACTATATTAGACACTTAGATGGACGATGTCATTAAGGATATAAATAATAAAAATGATAAAGAGAATTTAATAATTGAGGAGGTGGCGCTATTATAACTTGGCAGATATGGAAGGAAAGGAATCAATTTATGTTTAATAAAATAAGCCCTTGTCCCTTAAACACAATGCAAACAACTACAATTCTATGGGAAGAGCAAAGAAACTTAATATATCCCAAGGATGATTGTACCAATTTGATGGATAAAAGAAAAGATGGTATAAAGAAAATACCTTGTGATGATGATACTTGTTTGAGGATCATGTGTAAACGAGTTGGGAATAATCTTGACCATAATATGTTCCGCCAAGGGACAAACCATACCTCTAAAACTAATACAATCGAAATTGATCTTATTAATTTAAAAAGTGGAAATACTAAAAATGTAATAAGTGAAAAACCCAACCCCCTAATTGGTTTAAAATCAATTGTGATACTTCTTGTAAAATTAACAAATTCGTTGTTGCTTGTATTATTAGGAACAACAATGGAGTGATAATCAAATATAATGCGTGGAAAATTAATGCAGAAAATCCTTTGGAGGTTAAAGCATTAGGTATCTTAAAGGCATGTTTGTGGGCGAGGGATCTCAAGAACACAAGATGTGTGATAGAGAATGACTGTAAAGCCATCATGAAAACTCTCGTATCTAACCTTAGCATTCTTTTTTTTTTTTAGATGTATGGGTGTCCGGGCCAGCTTACGCGCACCACGACTATTCCCATAGGAAATATACACGCCTCCTCATGCATACTCCCATTTACATCTTGCTTACCCCCTTTAAGGGCTCAAGAATACCTCTTGCTTACCCCCTTTAAGGGCTCAAGAAATAACAAGGCTGAGTGGATTCGAACTCTGTATCTCCTAGATGAGAGACAAGCATCCTGGCCATTGAGCTAGTCCAAATGGTTCTAACCTTAGCATTCTCTATCCTATTATTAGTAGTATTATTCGTAGTATTTATTTCATATTTAAAAGTTGTAATCTTTTTTTTTTATTCTTAGGGAGAAAAATATAGTTGTTGATTAAATAGCCAAAAATTCGCCTTTTAGTCAATGTTTTAGGTTATGATGTGAGTTCTATACCACGCCATTAGCGAAACTAATAGCATTTGATGTCAACCCTTCGGAGATTGGTTAAGTATTTTTGTAATTCAATTTTATTAATATAAGTTGTTAGGGAAAAAAAAAGGTCTTAAACTAGAAATCCACCTATATCTAAACACTCTTAAAAGTTATATACCCTTCTTTGTAAAACTGATGAGCTATTCCGGATCATTTGATTAAATTATTTGCCATTCTAGTAAAAGATCCAGAGATATTGTCGTAAACAGAATACTTTTTTTTTCTAAATACTTACATTCATATGATGTGTTGTTTGACTTGAATCTAGAAGCATATGGTATTTTAATGACGGGATAATTAGGTTATTCGCGGAAACGTATTATATGACTTTAATTTATTGTTAAATTTTGTGAGAAATCTAGTTGAGAGGTACAGGGTACTGATCATAAATCATCCGATGTTGAATTATCAAATAAAACGAAAGAAGAGCGAAAAATTCAGTGAACCTAGCTAGCTAGAAGGACAATGCCAGTACGAGTTGAAGTACCTTTGTCTTTAAACTTGTAAAATAAAGAGTACATTAATCAATTAGTTCATATGCCATTCCTGCATATATAAACAATTGATTTTATCATCATTAACTTTGTTTGCATTTCTCCCAACATTACTAATTATTAATATAAAAAATAATTAAGTGATGAAACATGTTTTGAGATGCTCTTTTGGGATATTATATATCTAATAGTAGTATACGAGTTCAAGAATAAAATGGTAATGATTTAGAGGAAAGAAAATCATGATTAAATAGTAGTACTTTGGTACACTCCTTGGTCAAACAATCTCAAAAGTGGAAATAAACATATTTTGAATGGTATTATATCATTATTTTATTTTATTTTAACATCTAAAAAACACTTTTAAACAACCACTTATTGTTAGACATTAACAATATTTTCTAAAACTATTCATAAAATTATCAAAATTGATCCCTTCACTAAAAGAGGGTGTGAGATTAGTTTTCTACTGTCAACTATAACTATAACTAAAATGTGTGTTGATTGCTCAATGTCAAATGAAAGAAAATCAAAAAAAATAAAAGATTTTTTTTTATAAATAAATAAGAAAAAAATAATATTGACATCTTATCAAGAATGATAAATATAAAAATATTTAATATATTTTTTCATTTTCTTGTTTTATTCCAATCTAAACAAAAATATCCAAAAAAAATTATAATTCTTTTTAATTATTTTTTAATCCAAACACAATTTTTTTTTGAGATAATTACCAATTAATTACACTTCCTCACTTTTCATTCTAAAAAAAAAAAGGAAGGAGGAAATTACTTCCTACTTGCTCACAAATTTTCAACTTAATTCCCAATTGAACATATTGTCATATTTACCTTCCAATGTTACCCTTATGTGAATTTTTATATTTTTTATTTTATTATTTAATATTTATTTTAAGCTTTTTTTCGATTTTTTTTAAAAATATTTATTTTTTCGAATTAAAAAAAAAATTACGATTTTTTTTTAAATTTTTTTAATATATTTTTTTAATTTTTTTTCAATATATTTTTTTAAATTTTTTTTTCCAGAAATTTTTTTTTCGGAAATTTTTTTTATTTTTTTTCCGGAATTTTTTTTTTTTAATTTTTTTCGGAATTTTTTTTTAAATTTTTTGTTTCGAAATTTTTTTTATTTTTTATTTTCGAAATTTTTTTTTAGATATTTTTTCCCGATTTTTTTTTTAAAAAATCGAAATTTCAGATTATGTGTTGCTGTAACACACAAATATAGATTTATGTGTTCATGTAACACACAAAAGTTATAAAATCGATCTAAATCATTCTCTTTTTTAACAATATTGTTTTTTATATTTATTAATCGCATATACCTTATTTTTATTCGTCTTTAACTATCTTGATATATTATATATTTGTCTAGCTCTTTTTTTTTATTTTTGTGTTTATGTTTTAGGGTTTTGTGTTATTTTAATTCTGTGTATTCCTGGAACACACAAAAATCTCAGAATTTTGTATTTTTAGAACGCACAAATATAAGATTTGTGTATTCATGGAACACACGAATCTCAATTTTGTGTATTCATTGAAAACACATAAAAATTGAATTTATGTATTACTAGAATACAAAAAATTTGATTTTGTTTGTTCCAATTTTGTGTATTCTTGGAACACACAATTTTTAAATTTGTGTGTTCCTGGAACACACAAATCTCTGATTTGTGCCTAGACCACACAAGTCTCTAATTTGTGTGTTCCTAGAACACACAAGTCTCTGATTTGTGCGTTCTTGGAACACACAAGTCTCTGATTTGTGCGTTCCTGGAACACACAAGTCTCAGGGTTGTGCGTTCCTAGAACACACAAGTCTCTGATTTGTGTATTGATGGAACACATATAAATCAAATTCACAAAACTTGATTTTGTTTGTTCCAATTTAGTGTATACCTGAACACACAAATCGCAAAATTGTGTATTACTGCAACACACAAATCTGAGATTTGTGTATTCATTGAACACATAAAACTCAAATTTATGTATTTTTTTAATACAAAAACTTGATTTCGGTTGTTCTAATTTTGTGTGTTCCTGCAACACACAAATCTCAGAATTGAGTATTCACATAAAAAAAATTCGGGAAAAAAGTTACAAAAAAAAATTGAATAAACATTCTGGGGAAAAAAATATTCGAAAAAAAAATCTGGGAAAAAAATTTTTGAAAAAAAAATCGCAAATTTTTTTTGGAAAAAAAAAATTTTAAAAAATTCCGAAAAGATAAAAATTTAAAAAATTCCAAAAAAAAATTTAAAAATAATATCCGAAAAAAATTTAAAATAAAATTCAGAAAAAAAGATTAAAAAGAAAATTTTCCGAAAAAAATAATAAAAAAATATTTCAGAAAAAAATTAAAAAGAATATAAATAAATAAATAATATTATAATTAAAGTAATTAATTAATTGTCTATGTGTATTTTTGTAATCTTTCATTTTTTTGTGCTTAAGTAGGAATTAAGTTGAAGTTGTAATTAATTGGGAATTTTTACACTCTCCGTCTAATTAATTGGGCATTGCCCCAAAAATTAATGTATGTTTAATTATTTCACATAAATCTAATATTTATATTGAATTATATACTAAAAACATTAAAAGCGTCGGTTTCCATTGTAAATTTTGCATCTTAATTTTTTATCAAAATTAGTCGTTCTTGGGCCCAATTTAAATTTTCGCCCAGGGTCTCCATATTACCAGGACCGGCCCTGTATTGAACCTTCAGTTGTAAAAAAACCATAATAATTGGTTGGACTCATCCTTACATACTGAGTAGAAAATGAAAAACCAGTATATATGAGTAATGATATATACCACGAGTAATGATATATATCATTCAAAATTATACCACCTAATTATCATCCATGACGTGGCGTGAATTGGTTGACTATAAATCATTAATTAGATCAAGAAAATAAATAGATTAACGATTTATAGCTAACCAATTCATGTCACGCCATAGGTGGTATACTTGGATAATATACTCAGGTAATATTATAGAGTGTTTTATTATAGTAAAAAAAATTAGAGTTTTTTTTGTTACAGTGGAAACCCAAAAAAGGATTGTGATAAGCTAATTCAAAACTACATCTAGCAAGCTAGGACTAAAGATGGCTCGGGGTGTTTTCCACCCCATCTGATCGCGTATGAGGTGTTTCCAAATTCCCTTGGGCGGATTCATGTACGAGCAATAATTGACCGTTTGGGACAGTCTGTGATTTGCTAGCCAATCTGCACAGAAGTTAGCTTCCCGATAAATACCTCGAAGGCTGAAAGAACTATTTCTCGCCATAACTTCTCGAATACGATCGATCCAAAACCGCCGGACCCTTGTCTTTCTCCATGTCACGGATAATCTCGACCACTTCCCAAGAATCCACTTCTATAGTCACCTCTTTAATTTGCATTGTTTCGACTAACTTTAGGCCTTCATACAACGCCATTATTTCAACAAACACCGGCGAATCATGATATACCTTGCAGGAGAAACCACCAATCCACATACCATCACCATCCCGTATTAAACCACCCACACCTCCCTCTTTACGCCACCTATTGTAGCTATCGTCTGTATTTAATTTCACCCCTTTCAGAGGCTTGGTCCACCCAATAAGACTAGATCCACCATTAGTGACTTCAAGCTTTCCGAAACTGCTGCTCCAGGCCTTTGCATATGAATTTGCTAATAATTGAGCACTTCGATAAAGGCACCTAACTGTGGGAACTCCCTCACCTCTAAACACCACAGCATTCCTTGCCTTCCAAATAGTTTCTACAATGGCCCCAAAAAAGATGTTACAAACAACACCAGCAAAAAATCCCGTACCTGCAACATTCTTGGACCACCATCGAGATTCCAAGACTGAGGTTACTTCTCCCGAGACCGTTACTTCATCATCAAACAAAGCGCTAGAGGCAAGAGAAGACTGCAGCGCCTGGACCTCATCAACCTGTTGTTGCGCACGAGAAGACAGCAGCTCCATTTCACTTTGGACTGCTGTGAAGTATAACCCAAAGACAGCAGCTCCCTTTCACTCCTGGACTGCTGTTGAGCACGAGAAGACAGCAGCTCCATTTCACTCCTGACCTGCTGTGAAGTAAAACCCGAAGACCTCTGCAAAACCGGAACAGGCCTGTTTCTCTCATCTTCTTCCCAAATTTTTTCCACCCCATTTACTTGCCTCTTCGCCTCTTCTTTAATCAACCTCCATATCCCCTGAATTTTTGAGCAATCTCGAAAGATGTGGATTGAACTCTCCATCTCAACCTCACAGAACAGACATTCTTCCGAGACATCCATTCCACGTCTACTCAAAATTCCTTTTGTTGCTAGCCGACCTTGAATTGCTCGCCAAATCAGTATCCTAGTACGCTGGGGACATCTAATCTTCTAGATTTTCTCCCAATCCACTTCCGAATTGACTCTTGACTCATCGATATCCCAATACTCCGACTTCACCAAGTACTCACCCCTTACCTCAAATTGCCATGAGAGGGCATCACGCTTCTGACCCCTTCTCTCAACCCTCACGTTAGCAATCTCCATGAGTTTTGAAGACAATAGCAAACTCTGAAATTTATCCCATAACCAAACTCCTTCACAAATATACTCACTAACTGTACTTTCCTTTTCCTCTAAGCTAATTGCACCCCTGATATGGTTTAATAACGGAGTGTCTCCCACCCAAATATCTGACCAAAAGGACACATACTCGCCATTATGCACTAGCCACCGGGATCCCCGTCTAACCACGGCAATACCTTCCGCGATGGCTCTACACATGCGAGAATCACTAGCTTTTACCGAATACTGAAATATCGATGACTTAAAATATTTTTGACGCATCACTAACGGCCACAAAGACACCTCATCATGTACTAATTTCCAGCCTAACTTACCAAGGAGAGCACAATTCATATCCTCCGCTGTTCGGAAGCCCAACCCACCTACTCGCTTCGGCCAACACACATTCTTCCACGCAACCCAACTGATATGTTTTTGACCGTACGCATTCCCCCAAATGAACTCTCTTCGTATCTTATCAATTTCCAAACACACATATTTGGGCAATTTCTCCAATTGCATGATATACATTGGTGCAGCACTTAACACAGATTGAGCTAACGTAATGCGACCCGCTAAAGATAACGAATTTCCTATCCACTTAGCCAATTTACCTCGAATACCATTAATGAACTCTCCAAAGAAACCCTTAGGTCGTCTCCCCGAGAGAATAGGGACGCCCAAATACTTTCCAATGCCTTCGCCTCTAGGAAAACCACTACGTCTCGTCATTTCAGCGGCCAAATTATCCTCGATATTCCTCAAAAAATATATAAGCGATTTCTCCTTGTTAACAGTCTGTCCCGCATCCTTACAAAAACAGGAAAGTGTGTCCTACAAAAGATCAATATTATTAATAAAAGCTTCTGCAAATAGTATAAGATCATCAGCAAAGAAAATGTGAGATATAGGAGTCCCCCCTGGTGATATATGAATAGGCTTCCATCTCCCCTCCTCCACCAGCTACTGGACAAGTAGCGACAATCTCTCCATACAAATGACAAAGAGATATGGTGAAATGGGATCCCCCTGCCGAATCCCTCTCATCGGCTTAGTCGGCTCAAGAGGTTCCCCTCGCCACAACACACTCAAATCGTTATCTTTCATTCCTGCCAGAACCGAAGCTATCCACATTTCCGGTATTCCAAGTGATATCAAAGAATCCTCAACGAAATCCCATCTGATTTTGTCATACGCCTTCGCTAAATCAATCTTGACTGCCATATAACTCCGCTTTCCCTTACAGTGACGCAGAAGAAAATCCACCTCGCTAGCTAGAACCACATTATCAATGGTGGAACGCTTCGGAAGAAAACTACTCTGGTATGGTCCGATGTGATTAAACAGAAGAGGACGTAACCGATTAACTAATACCTTCATGGCAATTTTGTAGCTAACGTTAATTAGACTGATAGGCCGAAACTGACTGATGCATTCCGGATTTTCTTTTTAATATATAAGTGTCTGGGCCAGTTTTCGCATTTTACGACTAGACTAACCTTATGAAGAATATATACGATCTCTTCATTTGTATTTCTAAGTAGATTAGAATTAAGTTCTCTATATGTTTAGAGAGAAAATTTAAACTTTATATTTTTTGCTTTTACCGTTTTAAAGATCGAAGAAATAACAAGAGCTCTTATAACTATCTTGTCATCGACTACAAGTGGTCACAAAGCACCATGGCCTAAGGTTGTCATTTGGCATGAAAACAAATACGACAAAATCTCAAAAATATTATGCTCGAATCTCAAAACAGAAGCCTGCTCCCCATGCACCATGTTATTAATCCTTATTTACTTGTGATGAGTACATGTTTGGTGTTTTGTGCTTTATTATTAGTATCTTTTTTTAGATCAATTTTTTTTTAATCTTTTTTAATTTTTACTATTTTTTTTTTCTTTTGGACACCGAAGACATTTCCATATATCCATCCTACCAATTCCCAATTCTCGAGAAACCTGTTCTCATAACTGACATCAACTCCTGTCTCGTGAGTGTCCTGTGTCTGGCCTCTCTCGCTAATTACTATCTCAATTATTTTGTAATTGTTATGAAACATTTAAATAAATATTTAACTCTTTATAAATAGAAATCTATCATTTACAATTTACTTTCTCTATTTCTAATAAATTATTTCTTCCATTTATAAAAGATGGTTACTTATACTAAAAATAATTATTTCCAAAATGGTATCACCATTTCTTTTATATTAAATATTATAATTTATATTTTCAATATATATTTAAAATATCAAGACACTTTATAAAAGATATTTTAGTAAATAAATAGATATAAATGAAGTTTTTTAGTTTGTGTGTTAAACAATTGCGACAACCTTTTTAGAGAAGGAAGGAGTATTATCTTCTCCTTCATTTTTATCTTTTACTTTTATTCTTACATACATAGCATATTATCAACATGATAACTCTGAAAGATAACGCATACACTATTTGTCTTAATAATACATCTTTTACTAATAGTTGGAAATCAGCTAGCATGGTATCAATAGCAATCAACGAGAAAGGAGAAATAAAACACAAAAATACTAGGGGAAAGATCAGTAGCGCAATGGATGGGGAGATGTGGACCGTTCTTTTGGCTAGGAGATCGCAACATATCTTAATTTTCAGAGTTACTCGTTCTACTCTAATAACCTTGAAATTACTAAAGGTATTAATAGAAAAAAGGAAATTAATTGGAGAATTCGCCCAATAGTTGTCGAAATTTGAAGGTGCATGGATCGGTTCCCTAATTGGAAAGTCATTCATGTTAAAAGAAAACTCGATAGGGTGGCAGATAAACTCGCAAAATGCATTAGACTTTATATTGATGTGACAGGATGTCCTTGCACCTCAATCATCGATTTTTATAATAGTCTGTCTTTACTTTGTAGGAATAGAGTAAGTTTGTATCACTGGGTTGTACTCTTATTGATAAAAAATAATCAACATGATAATATCCACTATTCAATTTTCAAATAATTCATTATTTGTTTTGATTTATATATATTTTTTTCAATTAATTTTCATCAAACGTAAACATTCTAATAAGTGTTTTTTTCTTATCAATCATTCGAATAAATTTCACTACTGGGAACAGGAAAATACAAAGCAAAAGTTTTGATCGTTTCACCATTTTGAACAAAAGAACTAAAACTAAGGCAATAACTTTTGAACCAGAAAAAAACAAGGGTAAAGCCCTCGTGTGGCCCTCTAACTATAGCCAAAGTGCACGGGCCGCCCCTGATCTTCAAAATTACCCTTTTACGCCCCCTATCTTCACCTTTTGTGACACCGTTAGCCCTTTTTTCATTTTTCTGTTAGTTGACCGTTAGTCAATGCCACATGGCGCCACCTCACCGCCACCTCAGCGCCACCTCACCGCCTCTGTCTTCGTCAGCATCATCCTTAACTTTAAAAAAAAAAAAAAAAAAAAACTTCGAAGGTTTGAAGGTTTGAAGGCTTCAAACCTTCATCAATGGAAGATTCCGAAAAATAAAAAAAGCATTCTATACAAGAAGACCAAAAACTTGTATACCCACAATCACTCTCTTTTCTCATCCTATACCCACAAAACAACCAATCTTTAATCAATTTTTAAACCTCTAAAACTACCAAAAACTTGTTCGACACCTCAACTTATCCAATTACAAACACAAGAAGACCAAAAAGTTATCCTCAAACAACCAACAAACGAGAAGAAGAAGCGGAAGCCTAGACCAAGATTTATTTAACAAATTCAACATAAATGGTCACTCAAAAACACTTCCTTACGCCGAGATTTTCCATGGGAAGAAAAAAAGAAAGCAATTGAACAAATTGAAGAACCAATTCAAGAAGATGAAGAGCAAAATTTGCAACTGAATCAATCTCAAACCGAAATTGAAAAGATTACAAACAAAATCGAGCCTTTGAATTACCCTTCAAAAAGTAAATCTCCATGGGCTCGCCGTACTCTAATAGTCCGAGCTCTCAAAGGCCTTGTGTGGTGATGTGTTGACATTAGCAGATGTGTGTTTGTTTACTACTTTGATTAGGTTTGATTTAGCATACAATGTTCTATTCAAGTGCACAAAGAAAAAGTTGATTGAGTATTCCAACCTCCATGGATATTTGCGAGATATCTATCAGGTATGCCCCTGCTTTTGCTTTACAATCTTTGATTTAGAGATACTTAGTCTTAGAAAGAGGTAGTAATAGTTATACAAAAGAACTTGAACAATTTCATTTACATATCACCCGATTCTATTCTGATTTGTGCCTCCCAATTTTGAATTGTTTCTAGTTCATCAATAAGTGATGACATATAATACCATATAGGAAATAATCTAATCATGAATGAATCAATGATCCATTCTACCTCATAAGCAGAATCTGTAATTGTTTTCAGAAGACGATGATGTAAATGAGGTTGAACCTTGTGCTCTTGTGACATCACCATGAGATGAGAAGACAAAAATTGTAGCGCTTTTATGAACTTGAGTATCAAAAACTTCAAAGGTGCGATTGAATCCGCCTTATCTATAACTAGCTCCGGTCAACAAACTATGGAAGCTCATCGTAGATCTATGGAAGCTGTTGAAGATTTATCAGATCTATGGAAGCTGTTGAAGATTTATCAGATTATGGGAAAGACGAAATTGCAGGTAAGGGTGGGTATTTATCATCATATTCATATTACTATTAATGTTTCATTTTATTGGAAATTGTGCAGTGAAGCCTAAGAAAGAGGATGCATTACTCTTCTTTAGTTTATTTCCAAATGCTATACAGACCCAGCAAGTCTTCACGCTAGGATGTCTAGTGATTGAAGGTGAAAAATGGTCAGCAACAAAGTGTATACGCGTGGATTCATTTGATAAAACAGTGATTGAATTTAATTGGAATGAGATGATGAGGCAAGGAAGGTAATTGATTTGAATTTTTTGATTTTTCCTCCATTAATGAAGGTTTGAAGCATTCAAACCTTCAAAGGTTTTTTTTTTTAAGTTAAGGATGATGCTGACGAAGACAGAGGCTGTGAGGTGGCGCTGAGGTGGCGGTGAGGTGGCGCCATGTGGCGTTGACTAACGGTCAACTAACAGAAAAATGAAAAAAGGGCTAACGGTGTCACAAAAGATGAAGATATGGGGCGTAAAAGGGTAATTTTGAAGATCAGGGGCGGCCCGTGCACTTTAGCCATAGTTAGAGGGCCACACGAGGGCTTTACCCAAAAAACAACCGTGTACTTTGCTTTAAATTCGGTTGATTCACCATTGTGAACGGAAAATGAAGAAAAAATATCGTGAAATTCAATGAGGAAGCATTATTACACATCCTAATTAAAGCATTAGAGTATAATGCATCCTATTTTATCACCATGTTCTGATTTTTATGTCCTCTTAAACATGCATATCCTTTATTGGTTGCATAATTTAACATGTATATAATTGTGATTGAATTTTACCACTGACATCAAACATTTACGTAATTTTAATTAATTTTTATTTATTGTTATGTCTCCATAAAATATTATATACATATATCTTATTAACTGTATAAAATTAAGTATTCATGTTTTATATAAAATATTTTAGATTGATTATTATTTATTTAATTTTCTTGATCTAATTGTGATAAAATAATTATCATTGAAGAAAGATATCTAATAGTTTTATAGGCACATTGATGTATAACTTTATCCATGTTGTTTTCCATAACAAATTCACGAGGGGGGGGGGGGGGGGGGGGGGGGGTTCGCGTCAATTGCACTATAGGTATCTATAACCCAAATTAGTTGCACCACATGTCCCGATAATGTACAAAAATTGTACCATAGGTCCCTATAGCTAAAATATTCCAAAGTTAATTTCACATGTGCAAAAGTTTTATTATATGTCCCCATAATATGTAAAAATTGCAATATAAGTCTCTATATTAAGATTACTTTGAATTAATTGCATTATATGTGCCTATAATGTGCATAAATAGCAATATAGGTCTACATAATATACTAAATTGCACTATAGGTTCCTACATCTCTATCCTTGGTTTTTAATACTTTCTACAACTCATGATTTATTGCATTTCCATTATTTATTTATCCATTTCATGGTGTTTAATAGTTAATATCAATAATTAAGAGACGGTTTTATTTATGATTTAGGAAAGTTATGAAATTGGAATTTCAATATCCTCACAAAATTGACGGGTTTGCCCTTGATCCACAACCTGATTGGACTTTCGATTGTTTATTATCATAACTCAATTTAATTCAAGAAAAGCTAAATTTAAATTCATAATCTTTCACCAAAATTCAACCTCGGCAAGTATTTTTTACTATTTGTAATGCTTTGAAATTTCGTATGTTTTAATTAATTAATTTTTTTATAATGTGCAGTGAATTTCCAGTTTCATAGAGTAATGTTAAAATTTCAAAGAGTTTTGTCATGCACATTTCAAATAATGAAATAGATGATAATGAGGAAGAGATTCATAATCAAATAATGGGTATTGGTACAAGACTTGGTTGTGATGATCTTTACTTAAGGTTTGTGATTCTATTTTTTAGTTAATTTCACTATAGGTCCCTATATTATGAAAAAACTACTCTCTAGGTTCCAATATAATGCTTAAATGAACTATAGGTCCTTATATCAAGACTTTTTTTGGATTAATTGGCATTTATAGGTCCCTATAGCAAGATTTTTATGAATTTAATTGCACTATATGTCCTATAACCTGAGGTAAATGCACCACATTCTTATAACCTGAGTTGATTGCAATATAGGTCCCTATAACAAGATTTTTTTACTTTTATTGCACTATAAGTCCCTATAACCTGATTTAATTGCACCACATTCTTATAACCTGGGTCAACTGCATTATAGATCCCTATATCAAGATTTTTTTTACTAGCATTATGGAATTTGGTTAATTCTTCTTGGATATTACATATTAGTTGCAACAAACGAAGGGTTGCTCCTATTGCAACACTTTATCTTCTGTTTTTCGTAGCATTTTTGGAGGATTGATGTCTCCTCATTTGTGATAGATTTATGTTAAGATGAGACATCATTATTAGTGATTTAGAAGTCTTTCTAATCGATTTTCTTGAGAAATGTTACACTTTTCTATTTTGAGTCTTGATTTAGTAAATTATTAGAGCATATTGGGTTTAATTATTTATTTAGTGAGAAGCTTTAAAGATAATTATGGAGATTAATTAGAGTCCAAGTCAAATACTAAGAGATATGGAAAGAGATAAGCTTGGTAATTTGAGATAAGGAAAGAAAAGCTAAAAACATGGAAAAGGAAAAGCTGCCTTAAATCTGAATTTCAGCACCCACGACCACAAATCAGCTTATATCCCAAAATCTATGTGGAATTTGGAGAAACGATCAAGATAAAAGTTAAAGATCTTTTCGAGACGATGAATTTCGACTACTCATACGCATCAAACGGATGAGTATTGAAGATGCTAGAACCAAAACAAAAACGGGTCTGATTTCATGTTTTAGGGTTACGAATTTGAGTTAGGCTTGGAGTCCACTACTTACCTTCTCCTTCAAGAAAACGAATTAGGTCTTCTAAACACCTATAAATACACCCTTATATCACTTGTAAAATCATCCTTGCCTCATAGTAATTAGTCCTTAGGGTCTTATTCATCAGAGTTATTGTAGAGAGCAAGATGATGTCTTTTATTATTTCTTTTAGTTTATGTCCTTCAGGTATGAACTAAACTTCACATAGCTTGGGTTTTGCATCATGTATAATCTATGAATTCTAATTTATTTCTATCTAATTTTCTTTGGGAATTTCATGTTTTAATATGATATTAGCTGCTTACATATATATTTGTTTATGTGTTTTGATTTAATGACTGTTTTCCTTGCTATTGCACGGGAATAGGATTACCTTAATAGTAGTTAGATGATCGCCTTAGCTGGGAGTCTGATTATTGAAACACCACATAACGTCTAGTGTCGATATTGGTCCTGACAACACTAATTCTAACTAGATAGTCATTAGGGTATAATTTAATCACTATTACCATGTATGGAAATTGATTGCTTAGGACCCTAGTAGCGCGAGAAAATCCTATTTGAACCAGCCTCGTGGTGTGTCCGTAGCCCCCTTAGTCGCTCTCAAGGTCTAAGGTATGGGAATTTAGAATCTTGACTAAGTACCTAAGAGCTAATTATTTCCCTAATCCCTTATTAACTAGATTTGATAGAAAGAATTAGAAGGATTAGTGCATACTAGCAAAACCTAAGCTATACTTCTCATCTCATATTTCTTCGTATTTAATTTACTGTCTTTTATTTTCCTTAGTTTAATTTAGTAATCTCGAATTTTCTCTCTTTATTTCCCTGTCTTTTAATTAATTACTTCTTACTCGTTATTCCTACACATTCGATTAACACACTAAGTCCCTGAGAACAAACTTAACTTATCATTAAAACTTGCATTTGTCCTGTAATACTTGCAGTACTGTGTCTGTCTAGGGTGAGAGTACGTTGTTTTCTGACTTATTATTTATCTTATTTTATCACACCCTAGGCGACACCAATGACACTTTTATATTTTGGGCTCATTAAATTCCGCTCAGGAGGTATCCATTGATTTTCACCATGTTTATATTCTCCACAAACCAAATGTTCATATTCCCCACAATTTAAACACACACACACGTGCACACCTTTATGTTTTAACATAACAGAATGATTGTTTTTAAGGTTTATTCTTTAATTTCTCAATTTTCTTCTACTTTTTTGTTCTTCTTTTGAAACATTGTTCTCATCTATGAATATTGTTGAAAGCGATTAATTGATTTAAGATTTACATCACACAAGTTCATAAAAATTTCAAAGTACTTTCATATGTTAGTTTTTTAATTGTTCTTTCTTATTTAATTTTTTTTATACATTTCTAAAATTTTGCCGAGAAAATAATTTTTACCATTGAAGCTCTAAAAAACTGAATTATTTTTAACCTAATCTCATTACTTTTACAATTATTAACAATTGTTCTAGGGGGTTGTTTATTATATTTTTATACAAATCTTATAATGGCCATTTTATGACCATTGGAAGCCTTTTAATATATGAGAAGTGATGCATATTTAAGTTATCTTTAAATACAGACATACGTTTGGCTATTTCTCATAAAACAAGGATCGATAGTGCTATTGACCAATATCTTGGTTTTTCTCTCCCAAGTGCTAGTGAATATATACCTGTCTATTTTGATAAAATTTGAACTAAAATTTTTCATAGTTCAGATTTTTTTGCATTATTTGACTTTGAAATTTTTTGTGTTCCATGATGTGATTTCCCAGATGTCAGAGCAGTTCAATCAGGAGCTCTCGCTAAGTGGGAAAATCTTTTCGGGGCACTTAAACTCCATTTTTGCATTTCCAGGTTCTTGGTAGAAAGATACAGCTTACACTAAAACACTTGCTTTTGATGGAGTATTTATCTCATTATACATTATAGCTCTCGGAACATCTCATATGATGCTTTTTTATCATGTCAATAAAGACGTTCCATCTTCATGGTACCAAACCTGTTGCTTTAGCCAGGTATACCACAAACACTCAAGTCAAGAATTTTCCATATTCAAAATTTAAACATTTATTATTTCATTGATCAGATTCATTGAAACATATGGAACACACGTTATAGTTGATGTGAAAATGGATGGAAAAGATGTTATATACATGAAACATCTGCATTCTCCGTCATTATGGTCCAATAATGCAAAAAAAAATTGAACTATGAAATTTTTTCATAGTTTATATCATAGTTTGTGATATACATCATAGTCTGCTGCATTCTTCATCATTATAGCCTGCTGATGTGCAAAAATAATATAAATCAATGGATAATACAAGGTTTTCAGAAACAAATGGACATCATGGGATAGAGTCTCAACAAATTTATTTGAAGGAAAAGGTTTGTACCATGTTACTTAAACATACATATTGTCTGAACATGCAAGGTCTTATCTGATCATTTGTTTGTAGCTACAAATCCATGAGACGCAACTAAGGTTTGCAGATACCAGAAAATCAAGTTCTTACCCACATAAAGAAGTATATTATTGAGTCTTCCTTAGTATCGCCATTAGAGAGAGATGAATCTTAAATAAAGGCCTGAATTGTAAAATTTAATGTACATAATATTGTGAGAATATGCAAGAGAAGAGGTGGAAATGATAATCTAAAGTTAACACATCGTGACTAGTGATACATATCATAGTTTATTGTCCGAAGAAGTATGTTAAGATAGTGACCCATATCATAGTTTGCAAATCAAAATGTCATTTTTCCAAATCATGTATTATAGAGAATTATTAACCCTATGATTCAGACAGTAATAGTAAAAATATACAATACTTCATGTATAATATAAAATGTGAAATATATAAGAGTAATGTTGGGTTCACTTAAAAATCACCCGTGATGTGGATCTTGAGCGGTCCAATCATGCAAGAGAGAGGAAAAAAGTAGTCAGGAAAGAGATACTACATGATTGGACCACCCTGGATCCACATCATGAGTGATTTTTACTCACTCCGTTCTTAAAAGGTTGTCACTTATACCAAAAATAGTTGTTCCATAAAAGTTGTCATTTTGGAAAACCAAGACACTTTTTTTCTTTATACCACTTTTAACCATAATTAAATAATATAATATATGTTTCCAATAAATATTTAAAAAATCAAGACACTTTATGGAGAATATTATACTCCCTCCATGCCATTATAATTGACGTTTTGGCCAAAATAATTTATTCCCCAATATATGTCACATTTCAAGTTTCAGTACACATTAAATGATCTTTTTTCTATTTTATCCTTCTTTTAATTTTTTTAATAGTTAATCAATTTTCTCTCTCTTAAAAATAGGGATATCTTAGTAATTTTTAACTAAACTTTCCCTACTTTTTAGGTACCTTAATATATGTGAAAAACTCTAAAACGTCATATATTAAGGAATGGAGGGAGTAGTAATCATATGGATAATAAATGATATTTCTTAGGTTGTGTGAAAAAGCAAATTTGACAACCTTTTTGAAACGGAGGAAGTATTGGCTTGCAAAGATTTTGTATAAATATATGCTGAATAAAATATTATGACTGGCTCAATGTGTAGCTTTTTATGCCTTGTTGTAGGTGATCAAAAGTGTTTTTCGATATTACAAATGCTCACAAATATTCTCAAAGATGATAACAGTAACAATTCAGTATGTTACTACTCCCTCCATCCATTAATGTTTGTCATGCTTTTTTTTTCACACAAATTAAGAAAAACAATTAATTCCTTTTATTTAAACTAAACTACCCTCGACCAACTAAGTAAATGAATTTAATGAGGATAACCTTTTGGATATTAAATAGGGATAAAATTGATAAAAAGTGTAATAAATTTCATTGGTATCTTAAATAGACAACCTTTTGTGGATATCTACTTTTAGATATTGTGACAAACATTGATAGACGTAGGGAGTACTATTTATTATTTACTTAGCAATTATTCAATGATCCCACTTTATTGACTAATTTGTGTTTTATAGGCAAAACAACATCTTGTCGTGCTATGCTTTGGAGAAATTGGAAGAAGGAAATATTTGAATACTCAGGCACATATAAAGAATATATTGCCGAATCGTTTCAATATCCGTTTGAAGAGATTAAATCATATGCTTCATATGATCTTGGAAATATTGTTGTGGGTAATTTTTTTAACAAACATGTGCATATAGTGTAAAGCTTCAAATAATACAACTGTAAATTTAGAATTTTGTATTAAAATTATAGTAAATACCTCTGGTTGATCATCATAAAAAGGAGAAACGCCAATAATTAGCTCAATGAGGACTTTTCTGGCACACCACCAATCAGCATAAGCAACATGACCTACAAATTACCCAAAAGGTTATTTTTATCATTTCACTTATTTATCTGGAGTGTAAGTGAGGAATGAACAATTTACTAACTATGTTTTGTTCCAAGAAGAACAATTCACTTATTTATCTTTGTTTTTTCTCACGCACGGATAGTTTTTAAATTCTTTTTGCAGTAAATATCCATTTGGCGCAACTGATGGAGATTGGAGATGGTTGAATAATATAATTGCATTTTTTCCAATTCCTTGAATCATGTTATTAATGGTAATTGTTTGGCCCATAACCGACATATTATTGATGGTAGACATGATTCGATTTCAACGTATGCTACTTTTTTTAATTTATAGTATTCCTTAATCTTTTTTTATCAACTACTCCCTTCGTTTCAAAATGTTTGTCCATTTTGCATTTCACACATATTAAGAAATACAATTATTACACTCCTTATTACAAAATTATCATTCATAAAGTATCTTGATATGTTAAATGTGGATTGGAAACATAAATTCTAATTTTTTAATCAAGATAATAATGGGAAAAAAATGTCTTTATATTCTAAGTGGACATATATTTTGAAACTATATTTTTAGCAAGTGGATAAGCATTATTAAATAGAGAGAGTATACACTTTGGTAATTTGTAGTTTATGTATTTGTATCTTGTAATGTACATTTGTTATATCTTCTTATTCTTATTTGTAATAGTAGTAGTATATTAATTTCCTTTTTTCACATTTATTAATGGTCAAGTTGTCCATATTTGTGGTATCTCTTGATATACATGTAAGTTTAATTTTGACGTGGCTCTTGATATTTTGATATTTATCTGACAATAATAAATTAAAAACTTTTTGTTTGCCTAATAAAACCCATGGACTTTTATAACACCCATCTTCAAGTAGGGGTAGGGTAGGTTGACTCGGTTTTGCGAGTTTATAGGTTGTGTGTACATCCCTAACAATTTTTAGTTGAACAAAAATAACAATCAAAATCGTTCTATAAATTTTTCAAAATTATATGGATCCCGTCTCTATTTAAATATTGTTACATATGAATTAAATAGTAAGGTTTATCAGACAAATCTCTTACGCAGCGGATTGATAATTTCTGATTTTTGCTTTTTGATCGTGAACTTAATTACAAGAAATAAGTTCTTTGTTTTCACCACCTAAGTGTCTGAGAATTGATTTGTGTATTTATGATTTGGAGAGAAATCAAGAATTGTATGCTTGTTTGTTGTTGAGATGTTGTGAATTTGTGAGGGAGAGCTGCTCTATTTATAGAACTTGAGAGATGGTTTATTGTCTGTTAATAAACCACTCTCCCACTCTCTCCACTCCCTCATGTCCTTCCCATCATGGGTGACATGGAATAAAAAATAACTTTTGTGTGTTACATGAACACATAAATATATATTTATGTATTGCAGGATCACATAAAACGGAATATCAAATTTTAAAAAAATTTAAAATCAAAAAAATATATAAACGTAAATATTAATTTGATTCGTCCAAAAGTGCAATTCTTTTATTTTTTGATTTTTTTAGAATTAGTTATGCATATTTTTAAAAAAAATCATGGACGCGCGCGTGTGATGGAATTAGTGGTTGGTGATTGGTTTAGTTGGAAATTAATTTCTCTAACTTGTGAGAAAGTAAGAAGTCAAAAACTCCTTCCTTTTTTTGGGAATGAAAAGTATAAATTTGTAATTAAATGAGAATTATCCCATATAAGGGTAAAAATGTAAGCTAAATATGCTAAAAATAGTTAATTAGGAATTAAGATTTTAATTAGTGAGTAAGTAGAAAGTAATTTGCTCCTTCCTTCTTTTTAGAAATGAAAATTGTGAAATTGTAATTAATTGAGAATTATCCCTTCGATTTATATACTGTCATAAGTATTTCCATTTGAAATTCAAAATCATTGCATTTCCATTTAGCATAATTAATTTTTAAATATGATCTCAAGCTCTCCTTCTCTCTGTATAAATTCTCTATACGAAACACATTCATACCAACATGAAGATACCTCTCATTTGCCACGATATGCCCTACTCTTTCAACAAAAAAAAGGTGCCATTATCACACACATCCATTGTCGCTGCCTTAGACATCACCAACAATCGATAGAAAAATCAGATACACCATCACACTTACCTACCCCTTTGTATACCTACATGACTTTTGTCCCGCCACACACATCCTTTACCACCAATTATAGGATAGACGTAGTTTCCAATTTATAGAAAAAAAATAGTGTCTTCAGATATGCGTTTTACCTAGTATTATATATACAATAAAAAAGACGAATTAATTTCTCACTCCTTTTAGTACACTTTTTTCACTGTTAATTCATGGATGATTTACTCATGAAATCCCATGACAATTCAGGTCATAAAAGCAAAATTCATAAAATGACTAGAATATTCTTTACCATATTAATTAATAACAAAAGATTCTATAACTAATATTTACTCTCCATAACTAAAATATTGAGATTATGACCCAAGGGGCTTTGAACACCCACCCTCTATTCCTAACCCTACCCCCTTCTTTTGTTCTTCTTACTAGGGACCTAAATAAGATTTTAACACTATAGGCTAAATCCTCATATACAAAATTACCCCTTTTGTCTTTCATTGCCTATATATATTGTTTTTTATTTCAAAAATTGCTTTATTTAAACCCTAGCTCTACTCTCTTTTCTCTCTCTCGATTTAGCAGCTCTCTTAGCCATAGACATGGGTTCACTGTATTTTCCGGCGAAGACTGCCGACCACCACCACCACTACAACGAACCTCCAACATAGAACTGCCACACCTTCTCCACCATGACCGAGCAGCGCACAACATCTCCATCATTGCCAAGCTCCTTTCGCAACGAGCATCTTCTTTCCTTCCATGTTCGCTGGAGATCGAGCTCGCCATGTTCCAAGAGCTCCGTGATTTCTGTTCGCAATAGAGAGACGAAGCAGGTTCGTGAAGATCGAGCTCGAAGCAGTGACGAAGTAGCAAGGCCTCTTCGCTGGTCCAGATCTCCGGCAACAGTTCGTCTTCTCCGGGAACCAGCACGCACAGGATCTCGGCGGAGCTATATGTTAAAGCTTCACGTACCAAAAAGTCTTCAATGGCGGTTTACTTGTGCAACCACCTCCATGGATCTCGAAGGAGGCTCACGCCAGTGAACCAGATTTGGACCAGCTGCTGTGCCTCCTCCTCGAGCTGCGAACCAGCACGACGCCTTCTCCGACCAGCCATGGCATTCTGTTTTTTTATTCGCGTATAAAGTACTCATATTATTTTTTTTTCCAGATTTGGTCAAACGAGTTTAGTTAGTTTTTTTGGTGATAATTAGTAATTTTCCTTTTTATTGTGATTAGTTAGTTGTTTTTGATGTAATAATGTGTTGTTATGTGATACTCATCTTTTTTTGTGATACTCATATTTTTTTAATAATACTTAGCATTTTATAACGATACTCTACTTTTATTTATAGAATTCTCGGCTATTTTTATTGTATACTCATCATTTTTTACTGTATACTCATCATCTTTTGTCGAAACTCACCATTTTTTGTCGAAACTCATAATTTTTTGTCGAAACTCATAATTTTTTGTCGAAACTCATCATTTTTTTGTAGGAAACTCATCTTTTTTTTTAAAACTCATCATTTTTCCGGTGACCGGAGGTTGGTGGTCGGAGGTCGGGATCGGTGTCCGGAGGTTGGTGGTGGGAGGTCGGAGGTGGTCGGAGGCCGGGGATAGATGTGGTAGTGTGAGAGTGATGAACAGTGATATCATCCTTTTTGTCTTTTAGTATTAGTAAGGGTATTTTAGTATTTGGTCATCTTCGAGATTCCTTTAAAGAAGTAAGATTCCCACTAGTTCCTTTAGACCCAAAATAGTCTCCAAGACCCTATGTGTCAATCACCCTAAAATATTTTATGACTAAACTATGTCATAATTACGATATTTTATAACTAAAATATTTTATAATTACAATATTTTATAATTAAAATAGTCCATAACATTTTTTTTTGATCGGTAAATCAAACTTTTATTAAATGAAGCTCAAAACTGTCAACACCTTACAACTTAAGCCCACTAACTATTCAGCCTATTACTTTACTACTACATTAAACCTTAACTATTACAAATCTTTTAAAAGCCCAAATGCATTATAACAAATTAAAAGAATAACAACTATCTATTACAAATGTTATTATTCGCATTCTTGGCCTTAAATTGCGGTCCATAACAAATTCTATTTTATCACAAAAAATGAAATCGCTTTCTTAAATTGCAAAATCAACAACTTTTATGTATGTGTATAAAATAAAACAAATATAATTAGATAACATGATATTAAAATAATAGGGTGATAGTAAAAAAAATAGTGGGTTGACAAGTTAATTTAGTGGATTAACAGACAATACAAACTCTTTGAAATCGAGTTATTGTTAGGGTAGTCACAATATAATTATGCTAAACTTTTTACCATATTTGTTATGCATGAGTTGTCATATTTTTTAAACGAAAAATAAAAATAATACTTTAAATCGTGAAAATACACTCGCGTTCTCTTCAAGGGTGAGTTATTGTTTCTTTTTTACTTTTTAAACAAATAACTCCTAATTTATTATTTCTCTGTGTATTATTCTAGAACTTAATTTAAGTTTTCTAAATTTGTTGTTCTTTTATTTTATATAAAAAAATTAATCTGATTTTTGATAATCAAACTAATAAGCGTGCAAATTTTGTGCTTAATTCAAGAAAATTCAAACTCATAAAAAGCAGAGCAAAAGACTAAAAAGAAACACTTCTCACGTACTAAAAAGTACTAAAAAGGGCTAAAAAGCTACTCTACTACAAGTAAACGAGTACTTAGTGGAAGAAAAAACTGTATTTGCAAAAGAATCTTTGTTCTCTCTCCTTTTTTTTTTGGTCGGATTGGGTTTCTCATAAAGGTTTCATCTGTGACGCTTGTTTTTTTTTCCTTGTAATCAATCTAACCCTCCCCTCTTTTTTTTTACAAAGCCTAAAGATTCAATTTTTATCAAAAAGTACACAAACCCACAAAAATAGAATCTCTTTTTCACAATTTCTTTTCTCCATATCCCTTGTGTTTATATCCCCACCACATAATTTTCATTTGTTTCTTGCAGTCAAAATGTGTGTTTCTTGGCTATATTTCAGACATCTTACAGGTAATAGTTTAAGAATATTACTATGTTTCAGAAAGTTTACTACTGTTTTAGCCATGGTGGTAGTGTTTTTTAGCTATCTTTATTGTGGATTTTGTAGTGATTTTAAAATGGTTTCAGTACCACTTGGTTTTGAGATTAATGGGTTTGAGAGAAGCAAGAGTTGGGTGTCTGAAAATGGTGTTTTTTCATTTGGTTTCATGGGGAAATTAGGTGAAGATGGGTTTGTTATTGGAATAAAGTATAATTTAGGGACCAATGATGCAATTTTACCTGTTTGGAGTGTTGGTAATGGTCTTAGAGTCTCTGAAAATTCTACCTTTAAACTTTCTATAGATGGTAAGTTAGTTTTAATCGAAAACCCTACTGGTACTGTTGTATGGAGTAGTAATACATCAGGTTTAGGTGTTGAAAAAGCCAGTCTTTTAGATAATGGTAACTTAGTACTTATGGGTAATAATAATGAAATACTTTGGCAAAGTTTTAATAGTCCAACTCACACTTTATTACCTGGTCAATCTCTTCATTATCCTCAGAATCTTCGAGCTCCTTCAAGAAAATCAATTTCAAGCTACTATAATCTAGTGATTCGTAGATATGGTGAGCTTGCGTTAGTTTGGGAACATAATGTGACTTATTGGAGGAGTCATTTTAGCTCTAGTGATGCTATTAAGGAAGCACGGTTTAATTCTGAGGGTATTTTCGGAATCTACGATGTTTCTGATAAAGTCGTATGGTCTGTTTCGAGTAGAGATCTCGGAGACCCTTCTGTAACTTTTAGACACCTTCGAATTAACGAAGATGGGAATTTGAGAATTTACTCATGGGATAACTTGAATCGTTCATGGAAAATCGGGTGGCAAGCTTTAAATAATCAGTGTGATGTGTTTGGATCTTGTGGGTTATATAGCTATTGTGGGTATAATTCAACTGGTCCTGTATGTAAATGTTTGTATTCAGATACTTATGATGATTCAGGTGTGTCAAGTTGCAAAAAAATGGTGGATTTGGGAAATTGTATGACAAGAACAAGTATGTTAATGAAGAAACAAACTGTTCTTTACGGACTTTACCCTCCACATGATGTTAATCTTTTGTTAAGTGAGTTAGCTTGTAAGGCTTATTGCTCAAACGATACTACTTGCATAGCTGCAACTTCAAAAAACGATGGATCGGGTCTTTGCACGATTAAAAGAACAGAGTATATAACTGGATACTCAACACCTTCTATTCCTTCTGTTTCGTTTTTAAAGGTGTGTTTAGTTCCACAAGCAGTTTCAGCTAGACATGGTGGTGCTAACCCTCACGGTAACACAGAATCACTTCCTGTGTTCTCCACTAATTCACGCGGAAGCGTGAAAAGTATCATCGGAGCTATAGTGTTAATCGTGTTAGTGACTGTCTCAGCTATTTTAACCATGGAAATGGTCGTGTTTTGGGTGATTTATCGTAGAAGACGAATCAACGCTAAAACGAGGGTTCCGTTTGGGAAAGATACACCTCATTTTAGCGCGGTAATAAGATTATCTTCTGAAGAGATTCATGAGTTAACGAATAATTTCGCAAATCGTCTCGGTCCTTCGGTTTTTAAAGGTGTACTCCCGAATAATAATTCACCGGTTGTGTTCAAAGTGTTGAACAATGTGACAGTTTCTGAGAAGGATTTTCGGATTACGGTTTCTACTTTGGGTGGTATGCACCATCGAAACCTCGTACCTCTTAAAGGCTTTTGTTATGACACGAAAAGTAAGGTTGTACTCTATGATTATGTCCCGAATGGTTCGCTCGAAAAGTGGCTTTTTAATCCGAAACAAGAACAAAACGGTTCGGTTTCGGTTTGGCAACAGAGATTTAATATTGGACTTGGTGTAGCTCGTGGGATTGCTTACATGCATACGGAATGTTTGCAATGTATAACACACGGGAATTTGAAGCTAGAAAATGTTTTACTTGACGAAAACTTAGTTCCGAAAGTGAGTGAGTATGGACTTGGAAAGTTACTAGTAAAGGACACTGCTTCATCTTCATGTTCACCTTCAGAGATGGATATATACATGCTTGGTGAGCTTTTGCTTCAGATTGTGACACGGGAACGAGAGGTTGTGGCGAATAATCAACAGAAAATAATTGAGAAGTTGTACGAAGAACAAAAGAGTGAAGGGTTTGATGATTTTGGAGCGATAGAAAGAGTAGTTAGGATAGCTTTTTGGTGTATGCAAAATCAAGGGCATTTAAGACCTGATATAAGTGAAGTGGTAAAGGTACTTGAAGGTACTCTCTCGGTTGATCGGCCTCCATCAGGCTTTCCGATTAGGCAAGAAAGTACGATGGAGATAGAATTAGAGTGATGTTTGGGACTTGGGGTTTAATATTTTTCATTTGAGCCCTGAGTTTTATTCATTGTATTTTGATGGTAATTAATTTAGAGTTCGTGTAGATCATGTTTAGACTAACATTTGTTTGGTAAAACTAAGAAGATACTCTATATGGATCATTAACTACGTTGTTATTTCTAGACACGTTGGTGTTCCAAGTTTTTTGAATGAAGCAAAAGTGTTACCCGGTTTAGTTGTATTAGTATATACTTAACACTATTAAATTAATTTAGGTTATTTTTTTAAAACTTTTAAATATATTAAGCTTGTCAGGTGCTGGCATAAGTAGTAATTCCTATACATATTTTCTTGTCTTAAAGGGATCGTATGGGAGGGTCAAAGTTTTTTAGGTATTGTAGGAAAATCTCATCTCAATCTTAGGCTAAGTCCAATAGGACCCCAATTGTAGCAAAAAACTACAATTGGGGGTTGAACAATGAAAAAACCAACTCCAACAGGTTCCCAATTCTGGCAAAAGCCAGAATAGGGATCCCTATTCTAAAGAAATGTTAGCCACATGTGGCTAACCCCAATTCAACTTTGCTACATTTTTTTATTTTTTCTTTTAATTTAAATATGTTTATTATATATATAATTAAGTTTTAAAAAATAAATTATTCAAATATCAATATTATGTATGTAAATATTTTTATTATAAGTTAAAAAAATTCAATAAAAAATTTATAATTATTAGAAAAATTATTAATTAAGAGATTTTAAAGATTTTAATAATCAAATTAATTGAAAAAAACTATATCCTCATAATTTATTAAATAGTACTAATATATTTTAATCTTATTGGATGATGAAAAAACTCGTTTCAATTGAAAAAAAAAATCGTTTGATTATTCTTTTGAGAATTATAATTTAAATATTAACATTATATTTTTTTGTTTCGAATATTTTTTACATATATAAAAGTGAAATAGTAAAAAAATAATTGTATGAAAATTTTAAAAATTAATTAATTTATTTATTTAAGATTTTTTTAAATAAAATTAAAGTAGAGTTTTTTTTGAAATTGGGGGGTTAAAATTGGGAAGCTGTTGGAGTAGAGTTGTTTTATAAGGTTAATAGTTGATAGGGATATGTGTTTGACTCCCAATTCTGGCAAAATTATTGGGTAGCTGTTGGACTTAGCCTTAGAAGGGAGATGTGACGGATCCCATCTCAATATTAGCATGAAATTTTGATACTTTGTATCAGTTTTGGTGAAAAAATCTCATTTCAAAGTTGATGGAACAAATCTCATCTTAAATTGACGAAACAAATCACACCTCAAAATTGATGGGATATATCACATAAATCCCATCATATACATAATTTTTTTTTAAAAAAATTCTTAGTTATTAGATATTTGTAAGTTAGGCATATTTGTCACAAAATAATTGAAAAATAAGCACCCCTATAAAAGTAATTTTGACTCAAGTACTATGTCCGCGGTTTGACCAACATCTTTGGAAGAGGCCGTCATTCAATGACCGTCTCTCATTAATTTTTTAGTTTTAAAAGAAAGGTGACCATCGAATGACCGTCTTTCTCCTAATCAAGTTGCTTAAGCATAGGAGGTCATTGAATTCCCGCCTTCTTTGTAATCAGTTTTCAAATTTGGCGGTCATTTGATGAGTTCCTTTATATAGAATTCCGTGTTTAAGGAAAAACGGCCGCCTTTCACAAATAAAGCTGGTGGTCGAAACCCTTCATCTTCATCCACAAAAAAACAAACACCCTCAACCACCACCACCTCCTCCTCCTCCTCCTCGTCGTTTCGTCGTCAATTTCCAATCATCCAGCCACTAGAAGTGTTTGAATCACATACTATATCAACTCTCTCCATTCACCACACAAATCAAGCTCATGATTTATTATACTTGTTTTTTATTTTTTTTATTTTATAGATTAGATTTGTTGTTGGAATATATATTTGGATTATGTTGTTGGAGTAATAATGGTAGTGTTATTATGTTGGATTTTTATGAATTATTTTATTTTTTTAGTTAATTGCATAATCGGTCCTTGTATATAATTGCACAATTGGTCCTTATATATAATTATATCAAACTTGCGAGGGAGATTTGATAACACTCAAGGATTGTGGTCTCCTTTTGCAGGTATATTTTCTAAATTTAATTCTCAAAATATTTAGTAATTTTATAAACTCACCTTTGTTATTTTTAAACTTTATATAGATATGATGTTGAGATTATTTTACATTGTAGACCTCATATGAAAAACTGTCATAACAATTCTTTATGGTCCCCTTAGTACGTAGTTAGTATACGTGTTAAATGTCATACTTTCTAATATTTTCTGTATTGGCATTTATATTTATGTATTATTATTGTATTAGTTGGAGTGGAGCAAATTTGTGGGTAGAAAGTGGTGGTCGGATCCTAAAATTTTATCATGTTGATTTAGATCTTCAAGAACCAAAAATATATTTTTTGCTAACCTTTTTATTTTTTTTCGATCAATTCAGGTTTATTGGACGCCTTACGTGGAAATCCGAATCACAATTTGTGTCCCTACTTGTTTGAAATTACGTGACGTATATTTATGCGTTGATACATTTCAACAACGTAGAGTGGTACCGCCCCGATCGGGTTATAAGACAATTCAGTCTCATTTACGATGTCTCGACCCCAATTGATCAAAGCGATGATAGGTATCATACATCCATGAGCTGAAAAGGGAAATCCGACAAAAATTAGCAAAGAAAATATGCCCAAAATATACGTATGTGGAATAATCCGCAGGACTTCACGGTACTAGATATAAATCAAGGCTAGGGGTGTACTCTGGAGTATGAGGAGTGGTATCAAAAAAATTAAGGATATATATCGCCCCCCACAAGCACGACATATGGACATTGATATTGAACGAGAATTTCACCCTCGTGCAAGACAACTACAAAAACTTGTATGATTTATACCGTCTTTGTTTGATTTATTTAAATATTAACATCGATATATAATTCACATATATATGATTTGATGAAAGATTAATGCCACTATTTAAGGAGTCTACCGTTTGCCCCGATCCCGATACAACGATGGATGATATAAAGGACTCCTTCCGAATCTGCAAAAACATTATCCACGCTTCACAAGATACCTTTATGGTGATCCGACAATCTAAATATTTTCCGATCAAATGTAACATATTCTGTAAGACAAGTGAAAAAAAAATCCATGTTGTGTTGATTCACAATCGGCCAACGAATAACATAAAGGAAACAGTTGATTTTCCGCATCGTAGCCGAACGTAATAAGTAGCTTTCCGTCGTACTTCCCATATAAATGGGTTGCATCAATTCTATCCATGGGCATCATATGTTTGAAACCTTCGATACTAGCTCTAAAATTCTAAAAATACCATATTAAACGTAGCTTTGTCACCCACCGCTCGCTTATACTCAAACTCGTAAACTGTTCCCTGATTAGTGCTTCTTAAAGCACCAAAAAGTTTCGATAGCCGTAAACGCGTCTTCATGTATTCCATATATTTTTTCAAGAACCTTTTGTTTACCACGCCATGTCTTATCATATGAAATATAATGGTCATAATACTTATCCAATCGAGTTTGTATCAATGTGATTCTCATACCTATATCAGTGTTCACCATTGCGATTACTTCATCCCTAACAAAATGCGAAGTCAATTGCCGGTGATTTTTTATAAGAATTAAGGGTTGACACTTATGTTCGTCTAACCTTGTGATCTCTCACATATTACTACTTCGTTGAAAGACACCACAAACATAAAACTTGCAATTGTCTTTAGCATGTACACATTCGTGTTTTACGTATCTCATGTTTGACCTACCCGCTTTACATTCCTTGTGGTTTCGAAGGTGCCACCTACTCACGTCCAACAAAAGATCATCCTTTGATGCATAACGATCACCCAACATGAGTTTGACTCCTTTCGCCATGAAAAATGGTTGACTTAATACCCAATCATGACATTCTCCTTTATCGCTCGTATCTATAGCTCCAAAATTCTGAATGGTTGGATTAAAATATTCTTCATCGTCATCTTTTCCCACTATTTCCATTATCATCACTAGAAATATCGAGATTATCCCTCTCTTTATCAGATTCCCTTGAGTCGGTTCCGCTTTCACTATAACTATATTTATCACTTACGCGAATCGGCTCAGGAATAGACTCAAAAGATATAGACGCATTTGCTCAGTCGTGAATCTTTTTTTTTACCCTTTTTAAGATAAGTGGATGGTTGCATTCTACGCATTTTTATTTAACCTCGACATAAATATCAATTAAATTATATTGGCCGTTGTTTTCCCTACCTATCATCGTTTTGATCGTATCATTCGCAATGTCTCGAGCATGAAACCGAAGAGGGTTTGACTAAATCGAACAACACCATATTAAATAAAAATTACTTCTATAACATTCCAATTTCAAACCGAACACACCGTTTGTTTAAACCGTTTAATCCAACATCTCCTCTGGTCATAAATGTTTTACGATCTATCGAGGTATATTCAACAAACTCGTTACAACTACGAACAATACTACATCAATAATAATATAACCACATATAATTTATATTAACCTAAGAAGAAAACAAACACATTATCATTAATACTAAATCAAAAACAACAAACACATTATAATCAATACTAAATCAAATTTCTACAAATTAGAATTACTCAACCTACTTTAAATTTTAACCATTAAACCTAATTTTTGCAAGATATACAAAAAAGTAATAACAAATAAAGATAATAATTACCTTTAAGATGAAATACCTACAGATTTAAAGAAAATATGGAAAATTTAAAAAAGGATTTTTGGTTGGTATGGGTGGGAGGTGAAAATAGGTATAGAGATAAGGTAAATATGAGGATGGTTTCTATTAATAATCAATTTTTCTACCAAAGACCGTCATTAGATGGTCGACTTTGCCTTTCACCGCACTTACATCGAAGGTGGTCAAGTACTTTACTAAGGGAGCTTATTTGCCAATTTATTGTGTAAAACATGTTACACTTAAAAAATTCTAGTTATTATAAAGTAAATTTCAAAATATGTGCATCTTATTCAAAAAAATTATAAATAAAAAACTACTATTTTCAATTATTACGAGTTTTTCGAGAAATATAGTTTTCCTATTAATTTTTGAATTGTCTAAACATTAATTTCATCAAATAAAATAAAATAAATTAATATTTTTTTAAAATAAAAATTAAAAAATAGTAAAATAATTTAGAAAAAAAGAAAAGAGAAAATATTATATTTAATTTAAATAATAAATAAAAGTATTAAATGATGTTTTTGGTAAAAATAAATAAGATGATATTTTAAGAATTTAAATTTGTTGTTATGATTTTTCGGTCATTATCTCTATAAAGATATATATTTTTATAAATCAAAATTTCTTGGTCATTTTTTTTTGGTTTACAAACCGTCCATAATACACTCCTATATACACTATTAATTTCCGAACAAAAAAAAAAAGAAAAGTACACTATTAATTGAGCGGCTCGGTAGTACTCCTTGTAGAAACTCGCCTTATGGCCTTTCGTCTACCCGACTTTGCAATAGTGTTAGCCTAATGTTTAGGGGTCTTGATAAATGATGAAACGTAATAGTGTTGAAACGTTCGCCACTTTTTACAATTTTTCTAAAAACCGTCTGAATAGACCACTTTGACGGTTGTGTAATACCCTATACTACGTTTAGATTATCAGAAAAAATAGATTTCTCGGCGTCTCCAAACAATTCGCACCGTTCCGTCGCAAAAAACATTGCATATACCACCCCTTTACTAATTGACAAATATTGTTTAGTTTTAGAACGATCGATCCTCATCCAATTAGTCTTATGAACACTGCCCCTACCTCCCCTTCTATTTTCCAATAAATAACACGTCGCCTAGTGGCTCTATATCAATACATCTTCAAGTGAATTTCCTTGGTCACTTAGGCTAATCCAACAGTTTGCCAGATATTTAGCTACAATCGGGGGTCAACACTTACATAAGCAAAAGAATAAAAAAAGAAAAGGAAAATAAATATCAACATAAGCAAAAGTATTTAATAATAAAAGAAAATAATTGTGGCTAACTTTTTTTCTCTATAGATGTAGCTATGTTGAAATCTCAAATTGAGGTTTTTAAATAGGATTCTTGATTGTGTTGAGCCTCTTAGAGTACAAAATTGGGATAGTGATGTCTCCTCATGTGTGATAATTAAATATATTTCCGAGACATCATTTTAGGCGTATTTATTAGTTTATTGGTCGATTTGAGCTTAATTTAGTGCACTTTCCTATTTTGAGTCTTGACTTAGTAAAATAATATTTTTAGAGCATATTAGGTTTAATGATTTATTTAGTATGAAGCTTTAAAGATAATTATGGATATTAATTAGAGTCCAAGTCAAATACTACAAGATATGGAAAGAGATTAGCATGGTAATTGGAGATAAAGGAAATAAAAGCTAAAATCATGGAAAAGGAAAAGCTGCCTAAATCTGAATTTCTGCAGCTACGCCTAAAGAAGTGGTAATAACTCCAAAAGCAAGCCGATTTTGGAAGATTCCTTTCATAGGGACGTAGATAATTCTGTGAGGATTCTTTTGGTATATTGTGGAGCAAAAACCGACCAATAACGAAGAAGATATGCTCAAAACAGTTCAGCAGTAATTATCTTTATTTCCATATGAATTTGAGTTGGGCTTGGAGTCCATTACTTAACCTCTCCTTCAAGAAACGAATTAGGTCAACCTATACACTATAAATACAGCCTCTTAACACTCTTAAATCATCCTTGGCCAGACCTTAAGGCCAAGAGGAAGTTGCAACACAAGAGAAGAAGTCTGGAAGGAGCTGTGCATCAATCATGTCTCCTTCAACCTCTTATTCTGTAATTCTTTTCTCTTCTCTTCTTAGTATGAACTAAATTTCTATTAGTTTGAGTTTTTAGCATATATGTATGAACCCTAGTTGTGATTGACATCTATCTAATTTGGGAATTCTATGTTTTAAATTGAATTATTGTTTTTATTCTCTATTTATGTGTTTGTTTTATATTATGTGTTCTTGTGGAACCTAGGCCATATAGAATTACCATCTAGTAATTAGGTCACCATTGACAACGGTGTTTAATTACATGTTTAGCACATAACGTCTGGTACTCGGTTTAGATCTGACAAATCAACCTAACTAGATAATCACTATGGTTTAGTACATGTGACTATTTACCAATTACAGGAACAGTTTGCTTAGGAAGCCTTATTGACACAGGTAAATCCTATTTAAAACTACCTAGCGTAATTGGAACCGATTATTGAAATACTACATAATTCACCCTTACATGTTTAGAACGGAAAAACTAGTGGGGATTACATGCTAATTACTCAAGCTAAACTTTCATACTACCTTCTTTTCTTTTCTGTTATTTAATTTTCTATCTTTTAATTCATTAGTTTAGTTTTCTCTTTATAAAAACCAAAAAAAAAATCTATTTTCCTTTTCTTTCTCTTGCGTATTATTCATATTTGCACTTGATAATTTGCATAAGTTCTCTATAACTTTCGTAGTCTCTGAGGAACGAATCTTTTTTTTCGCTAAACAAACAATTTTATTTAACACCCTTGCAAATTACAATATTCATTACAAGCATAGACTAGGCTGAGCCTATCTCCTATCATCTATTTAAACACATTAACTAATTCCCAATTCCCAGCTACTATTCTATTACAGCTATTATCATTATATCTCCTACAATCACAAGATTTTATATAAAGAAGGCTTTGCACATTGCGCAAGATTTCCTCTTCACTTTTTACCTTCTCTTTATGCACACTAGCATTCCTGTTCATCCAAATAAGGTATATAAACCCAGTAAATCATCCTCCATATATAAAGTTTAAAAACTTTGTTTGAGCTTTTTCCAAGACAAACTCAATTAATTCATCCCAAGTATCATAATTTGGCCAAACTTCACCACATTTCTGCACACACCTACCCAAGATCCTCCTCGCAAAAGGACATTTAACAAAGAGGTGATCCCTATCTTCCACTGCATTACAGCACAATTCACAATTACTATCCAAATTCAAACCCCATTCACACATTCTATACTTTGTTGGTAACCTATTGAGGGAGGCTAACCAAGCTATGAACTTACACTTGGGAACATTCATTTTATACCAAGTTATTCTTGTCCATTCCAAAATAGCCCCTGTTCCTCTAACAATCTTAAGGGTCTTCTTGAAAGAGAATTTTTCTCTACAACTAGCAGACCAAATAATTCTATCCTCTCCAGAACTTAGCTTAGGGACTAACTCCACCAAACCACTCAATCCTCTCGGGAAATGCCATCTCCCCCTATTAAAACAAGTGCTAACAGTTTTATTCCTCCATAAGCTACTAAATTCCAAGTCTCTCTTCAAAGCTTCATTGATAGTTTTGCCTCTAATCCACTTGTCCCAGTAAAAAAATGTATTCTCCCCATTCCTAACTTCATGAGTAATGAACTCAGAAGCTAGTTGCCTAACCTTTAACAATTTTTTCCAGATCCAAGCCATGTCCTGTCTCACTTTCATACCCCAAATACAATTACCCTTTAAGAAATTACTGTGGGCCCAACAACTCAACAGATTCTTACTCCTCTTATACACCTTCCAGAAAAGACTAAGCATACACACTTTATTTAACATTTCAATACTAGGCACATTTAACCCACCCTCAGATAAGGGAGTACATACCTTATCCCATGAAACTTTTGCACCTTTTGAGCCTTCCAAGTTACCTTTCCAAAGAAAGCTAGCAAATTTCTGGTTCAACTTATATATCACTTGTTTTGGTAACAAGAAGACCCTACACCAGTATAGCACTTTACTCACTAAAACAACTTTTATTAGCTCCAATCTCCCTGCATAAGTCAACATTCTATTACTCCAACTATTTATATTATCACATATATTATCCACCAACTTGTTAGCTTCTCCCATACTCAGCTTTCTAGTGCTTAAAGGCACTCCTAAGTACCTAACAGGGAGTCTACCCTCTTTTATGCCCAACACCTGTACTATATCTTTACTCTCCTTATTAGATACTCCACCAAAATACACTTCACTTTTACTATTGTTAATCTTAAGGCCAGAGATCCTAGAAAAAATGTCTAGCCCCTCCTTAATGACCATAGCTGAGCTCACATCACCCTTCAAGAAGATGAGAAGATCATCTGCAAACATGATACTGTTTAGCTTAAGTTGCTCACACCTCGGGTGGAATGAGAACTTCTTGTTTTCTCCACAAACTTGAAAGATAGATGTTAACACTTCCATACTTAACACAAATAGATAAGGGGACATTGGGTCCCCTTGTCTTAAGCCTCTTTTTCCTTGAAAAAAGCCCACCATCTCACCATTTACACCAATAGAATAGCTTGGTGTAGTCACACACATTTGGACCCATTCAATGAATAAACCTGGGAAACCAAAAGCATTAAGTGCCTTAAAAATAAATCTCCAATTTAGGCTATCATAAGCCTTCTGTATATCTACATTTATGGTGCATCTTGGGGAGATATTCCATTTCTCATACTCATGCAACACATCCTGAGCAACTATTATATTATCACATATATATCTTCCTGCCACAAAAGCCGCTTGGTTATTAGACACTATTGAGTCCATAACTTCTCTCAGCCTCTCAGTTATGATCCTTGACAAGGTCTTGTATGAAGTATTAACACATGATATAGGCCTGAAAAGTCTTACATTTGAAGGGTTTCTCACTTTAGGAATCAAGGTGATGTTTGTGGTATTTACTTCTCTAAGCATCTTCCTACTCTCAAAAAGCTCCAAAATAGCCCTACAAAAATCATCTCCTACAATATGCCAGCAAACCTTGTAGAATTTAGATGTAAATCCATCAGGCCCAGGGCATTTATCTTCACTTCCTCAGCTGTGACTGGCCTAATTAACCTGTGAATTTGTTCCTCAGTTAGACCAGCTTTAAGTAACTTCTTAATACTCTCAGAGCTACAATTCTCCTCTTCTTCATCTTTAGTTTCAATCAAACTCTGATAAAATTTTACAAATTCGTTTTTAATATCTTCAGGCTTGGTTAAGACTTCACCGTTGTCATTAATAAGAGTGGTGACCCTATTCTTTACTTGCCTTCCTTTAATTAGTTTGAAGTAGTAAGCAGAACTCGAGTCACTCTCATTAGTCCAGGTGGCCCTGGATTTCTGTTTGAGTATCTCATGATCATGCAATATAGCCTCCTCCAGTTTAATTAATGTGATTCTCTCTTCAGTAATTATAGCCTCATTACTTCTCCCTTGCATAATAAGGTCCTGCAAATTACTTAATGATAATCTCAGATTAGTAATATAAAGAGGATCTTTTTTAAAATACAATCTATTAAAAGCTTTTAATGCCTTTTTAACAATTCTCTGCCTGGTACAAAGAATATACATTGCAGAACCTACAACTTCAGTAGACCAAGCTTTTTCCACCACCTCAAGAAATTTCTCATGACTACACCAAACATTGAAGAATCTGAAAGGTGAAGGACCTCTCTCTTGAGTTCTCCCAATCTCAATTTGTACCACACAGTGGTCAGAAGTAGATGGTGAAAGAATTAGTACATTTGAGTGAATTAAATCCACCCATTTCCCATTGATCAGGAGCCTATCAATCCTACCAGCCCTTAAGTTCTTTAAGCTCCTATTAGTCCATGTATAAAAGTTGCCACAAGATTGGTGTTCAAACAATTCAGCATTCTCAAGACAATCAATAAACTCTTGTGCATAATCATTTATCTCCTCACAATTCAACCTATCCTCAATCCTTAAAATCTCATTAAAGTCCCCGACACAACCAAAGCTATTATTCTTATACACCTGACTCCACCTTACTAAGTCACTCCAAAGTATTCCCATTGAGGAACGAATCTTCTTATCATTAAAACTTGCATACGTCCTATAATACTTGCAGACCGTGCTAGCTTAGGGTGTTTGTTTGCATCTAAATTATATCATCTTTTTATCACACCCTAGGCCACACCAAGTTTTTGGTGCCGCTGCCGGGGACTACATCGTTAAGTCCTTGTGCAATTATTATGTGCTTATATTTTAGTTAGTTCTATTTTACGCTTTTCTTTTTAGTTCTTGTTTTACAGATTTTAGTCCCAGGCGAGAGCAGATTTGTAGGAAAGAGGAGTTTCGTATTATTAGATCCTGCAGAAGCTAATTATGGAGTACGTTCTTGAACCCAAGAGAAGTTGGCAGATTCAATCAGAAAAACAAAAAGAGACTTTAGAATCTCTAAAGCTCAAAGAATTAAACCAACAACTTGAGGAATTACGAGAACAAGCGCGAAAACTAGCTCAGAGAAATCTAGTACATACCACACCTTCATGTCCTAGTTGTGGAGCAAGAAATCATTCGTGGGAGAATTGCATGAATAATCCAGCTTCAATTTCATTCATACCTTATCAAAGAAACCATTATTATGATGGTTATTATCAATCCCAAGGAAATTACGCTGATTATCAACCCCCACAGAATTACAATTGGGTCGGAAATCAACAGACTTATTATCAACCACGACCACAATCTTATTATCCTCCACAACCTATCTATCAAGAAGCGCCGATTTATAATGAAGCTTATCAAGAACCACTTTCTTATTCAATGCAGCAAACCATACAAGAACAACCTTCGAGTTTGAATTCAAGCATGGCTAAGATAATGAACCTAATTGAAAATATGGAGATTAGCCAGCAAAGATTCCAAAACTCATCAAATGCGCTTAAGAATATTGAGCATACAATGTCACAAATGGTGAATAAACTTCAAATCTTTGCAAAAGGGCAGCTCCGAAGTGATACTAGTGCTCCAGAAAACAATGTTTGTCATGCAGTTGAATTAAGAAGTGGAAAACAACTACCTCCACCAAGACCAGAACCAGAACCAGAACCTATTCCAGAAAAGGGGGGGTAAAGAAACAATAGAAGATACAGTCGAAGAGGTAGTTGAACCAAAAAGTGTCCCAGAGAAGACACCAGAAAAGAAAGAGAGCCCAGTGGTAACCAACACATGTCCTCCACCACCATACCCTTCACGTGTCAGAATAAAGGACAATGACCTGGAATTCAAGAAGTTCGTTGACATGGTGAGCAAGTTAGAGATTAAAATACCGTTTGTAGAAGCTCTCAAGAGAATTCCAAAATATCTCAAATTCATGAAGGACATTCTTTCTAACAAACGAAGATTCGAAACTGAGGATATGAGTGGATCACCAGAGGAGAGTAATACTATCGAGTTACCACCAGAAACACCCCTTCCCACGAAATATTGGATGGCACCATGCATGATTATGAAAAATCGAGCTGAAAAGTTTGTGGAGGAAAGGGGTGGAAATTTCGTTATTCTTAATCAAGGTAACACGTCTAACTTTAAAAGACGTTAAACAAAAGTGCTATACGGGAGACAACCCGTAGTTTCTATTATGTTTTCATGTTTTTATGTTTTTAATTTATGTTTAGTTTAGTTTAGTTATTTTTAGTTGATATTGCATTCTTGAGGAAGGTATTAGTGTTTTTTGATGTTGAGGTACTAAGAAAATCGAGTTAGGGAGAAAAAGAAAAAAAATTCGGAGAAAATCTGACCCTCTCACCGGTATACCGCTCATTTCACCGGTATACCGGTGCGGCTACGAAGAAAAACACGTGCCACGGGTTCGCGTCACGGGTTTTATGAAGAGAAGAAAAAAAATCAGACCCTTAGGTCCGGTATACCGGGCCCTATTGCTGGAGAGAGGAAATTTTCGCGTTTTTTAGGTTATAAGGGTGAGGAGGTTGTTCTATTACGATTTTTTCAATCCTTAAGCTTCTCCTTCTTCCCCAAACCTCTCCCAACTCCATTAAAGCTCATAAAAACCTTCCCTAATCATCAAAAACACTACCCAATCACCATAAAAACACATCCAATCCTTTCTCCACATCATTACAAAGAAGATTCAACAACCCATATCATACCAAAACACCTTAAATCCAAGAATCAAAAGCTTAAATTTTCATAATTCATCCTACAATTTATTAAATCCAAGCCAATCCATGAAGAATCCATCTTACCCATATAGAGAATCATCATCAACCACCTTTCCTAACCCAAATAAAGCTTGTACAACCAATAATCTAGAGTTTCAAATTTCAAGAGTGGTTAAAGCTTTGAGTTGAGGGTCAATTGAGATGATTAAGAGAACATAAACATTACCTACTGTAAGGGAGATGAAGAAAAGCAAGGTATTGGAGTTAATTGAGAAGAAATCAAGTGAGAAAAGTCCTAGTTCCAATTCAAAGGGTAAAACAAGTCAAGAGAAGAGAGGTTAGCATGCTGTGTTGATTCAATGAGCAAAAGATTCCAAATTTAGTAAAGAAGACAACACAACATCTACAGATCAAAGACTCTACACCTGAAGAAAAAGAGAAAGCTTCAATGGCCATGATAGCTTCTCCGAAGAAACAATTAAAGGAACTACCTTTTTCTTATAAGAAAGTATTTGAAGAAAAAGTTGAAGGAGAATACAAAAAGATTCATGGAGATTTGGAAAGATTGGATTGGTCTACGTTAATGGTAAGACGTTCTAAAAGACGTTCTCTTTGTTGAATTGTATTTTGTGAGAAGAAGAAGAAGGTGTGGCATAGTTGATCTATGAGGATGTGATACGAATTTTTGATCTCTCCCATGTCGTTATTTAATGCAATATCCTATTATGATCACGTGTCTTGATCGGGAATCGAATAAGAAGTTGGGTGAAGAAGAAACACATGAATTTAAGATGAGTAACAATATTGACAATACTTGGAAAATTAAAAGTTTTGAGAGTAATTACGCAACTTTCAAAAGAAGAAAAGGAGTACATCACAACACTCCGTGAGAAATCAAAGAAAAATCCAGCAAAATCCTATCTTGGATGTCAATAAGGCGAGGTAATAGCCTCAATGAGTATGTTTTCTTTCTTCCCTACCATTTCTTCATGTGCAATATTTCTGCTAATTTTAAATTTTATTTCTTTCTTGAGTCTTTTTCGAGTCGTGGGGACACGGCTCATTTTTGAGTTGGGGGTGGGGATTCGTTGTCCTCATCTTCCTTTTTGTGTTTTCATAAAATTTAAAAATTTGGGTTGAATTAGGCATAGAATATGTTTAATGTACCTATTTGAGCATGATTTTAATTAAGTTAATAATAGTAAGTAGTATGTTTTTGAAAGATGTCATAAAATTGTTTAGATGCATGTATGAAAACAGGAAATAAAGGATAGGAAAGTTAATGAGCGATGCTAAGAATTTACGTTGAAACTTAGGGAGAGTTATTGGGTGTGTAGAACGTGAGGTTTGAAATTAGTTGAAAACCCGCTTATCTATGAACTATTAGTGAAAAAGTAACAAAATCCGGTAGTTAGAAAAATGAATAAGGCAGTTCTTTCATATTGAAGCCACTTGAAGCCTTTTATACTTTCTCACCCTTTTATTTGATATTTGTTATTACTTATCCGTCTTAGCCCCTCTGAGCCTTTCTAAAGCCTTTTTATTGAACCACATTATAATCCATACCCTTAGTTTGTAGGACTTATCTATATGACCTGCACTCGAATCGCAAAACCTGAGACAACTCGTTTTAGAGCTTGAGCTGGGGGTGGTGGGTTTCATCATTAAGGAACATTGGGTTTTGGGAATTATATTTGTGATTTTATTGATGATGAAATTGATATTATTGTAACCCTTTGCCGGGGTAATAGTGAATGGAAAAGAAGCTACGAGCTAAATTTGCCAACAAGGGCATAAAAAGAATATATATATGAAAAATAGCGTGATATCTCGAACATCAAAAAGAGAATCATAGCTATATAAAAGAAGAAAATTAATTTGAAAAGAAAATATATATTCGGACCGGCAAAGTGGAATTTATATATCATCATGAAAGGTTTTAATTGGGATTATTAGGCATGCAAATCTAAAGCATCAATAAAATGGGTTGAGTGAGAACATCTTCGAGTGAAAACTCAAGCTCTAGGGCGATTCCTTGATGGCTAGTGAGGAGAGAGCCAAAAGCTCACTTTTCATTATCCAAATATATCATACCGTCCCTAAGCCAAGTTATAACCCAAGATCTTAGGATTTCTAACTACTTGGTGGAGAAACAATTGAGCTATTAGGTAATAGGTGAGTGGACCATTGGATGCTATATTAGAACCTATGAACAACCTATAGCCATTAACATGAACTAAGTTATCATCCTCTCCTTCTGGCATTGCAAAATTAATCTTGACTTGAATTTGTGGATTGTTGATTACATGTGTATTAAGCATAATTGTGCATTATTTCTTGAGCATTACTACATGAGACTTTTTAGATATTTATGCTCTAGGATCATTCATTATGTTCTATCTTAATCTCCTCATACTTCTTCTTCTTAAACTACCCTTCTGTTCTTTACTTTTATTGTATCGGGACGATACAACTTTTGAGTTGGGGGTCTTGATGTCTCCTCATGTGTGATAATTAAATATATTTCTGAGACATCATTTTAGGCGTATTTATTAGTTTATAGGTCGATTTGAGCTTAATTTAGTGCACTTTCCTATTTTGAGTCTTGATTTAGTAAAATAATATTTTTAGAGCATATTGGGTTTAATGATTTACTTAGTGTGAAGCTTTAAAGATAATTATGGAGATTAATTAGAGTCCAAGTCAAAGACTACAAGATATGGAAAGAGATTAGCATGGTAATTGGAGATAAAGAAAATAAAAGCTAAAATCATGGAAAAGGAAAAGCTACCTAAATCTGAATTTCTGCAGCTACGCCTAAAGAAGTGGTGATAACTCCAAAAGCAAGCCGATTTTGGAAGATTCCTTTCATAAGGACGTAGATAATTCTGTGAGGATTCTTTTGGTATATTGTGGAGCAAAAACCGACCAATAACGAAGAAGATATGCTCAAAACAGTTCAACAGTAATTATCTTTATTTCCATACGAATTTGAGTTGGGCTTGGAGTCCATTACTTAACCTCTCCTTCAAGAAACGAATTAGGTCAACCTATACACTATAAATACAGCCTCTTAACACTCTTAAATCATCCTTGGCCAGACCTTAAGGCCAAGAGGAAGCTGCAACACAAGAGAAGAAGTCTGGAAGGAGCTGTGCATCAATCATGTCTCCTTCAACCTCTTATTCTTTAATTCTTTTTTCTTCTCTTCTTAGTATGAACTAAATTTCTATTAGTTTGAGTTTTTAGCATATATGTATGAACCCTATTTGTGATTGACATCTATCTAATTTGGGAATTCTATGTTTTAAATTGAATTATTGTTTTTATTCTCTGTTTATGTGTTTGGATTTATATTCTGTGTTCTTGTGGAACCTAGGCCATATAGAATTACCATCTAGTAATTAGGTCACCATTGACAACGGTGTTTAATTACATATTTAGCACATAACGTCTAGTATTCGGTTTAGATCTGACAAATCAACCTAACTAGATAATCACTATGGTTTAGTACATGTGACTATTTACCAATTACAGGAACAGTTTGCTTAAAGAGCCTTATTGACACAGGTAAATCCTATTTAAAACTACCTAGCGTAATTAGAACCGATTATTGAAATACTACATAATTCACCCTTACATGTTTAGAACGGCAAAACTAGTGGGGATTACATGCTAATTATTCAAGCTAAACTTTCATACTACCTTCTTTTCTTTTCTGTTATTTAATTTTCTGTCTTTTAATTCATTAGTTTAGTTTTCTCTTTATAAAAACCAAATAAAAATCTATTTTCATTTTCTTTCTCTTGCGTATTATCTTTTCTATCTTTCATATTTGCACTTGATAATTTGCATAAGTTCTCTATAACTTTCGTAGTCTCTGAGGAACGAATCTTCTTATCATTAAAACTTGCATACGTCCTGTAATACTTGCAGAACCGTGCTAGCTTAGGGTGTTTATTTGTATCTAAATTATATCATCTTTTTATCACACCCTAAACCACACCGGATAGTCTAACTCTCAAATGTAGCTTTTAGATATAATTGAGAATCCATTAAACTTAACTTTAATTTTACGTTTTGATATTTTTACACAAGTCTTGATGGAGGGACCCTTTGTACATATTTAATCATAAGTGAGCTCATTTTTTACAAAAAGAAAAATCTGTCATTTCTCACGTGAATATTGCTGCACTTAAATAAGGGGCATTTATTATAAGGCCCCATATTTAAATAATTGCCAACCTTATCTGTCATTTTGGTTGGCCAACCTTAACGTTTCGTCCAATTATTATGTTTCATATATACTTCCTTCTTCTATAAAATAGTTTTTATCTCTTTTGGAAAATAAAATAAATTTACATTGCGACGATTCTCTTTATCTGATTCCTATTTTTAAGAAACCTTCCATGATTAAGGTCAGACCCGTTATCCCTCTCGTAGCTCTGTGTCTAGCATTTTCTGCAAAAGTATATGTATGACCGTTCATTCTATACGATAAATGCTTATAGGATATTGGGCCAAACTCTTCCGCCATCAGATTAATATGTCGGATGATCGGTTGAATCGTCCATCCTACTTAGCCACCCTCCTTATACCTTGTATGAGTACAAATTTGTCTGAATAATTGTTTTTTTTAAAATCCAGAAAGTCCTGATATTGTTGTGTTGCTTCCATTCCGATGTTGCACCCGTATCACTCCAATGCCTGTATTTTTTTAATACATTGAAAAGTTATTGTGGACGCGGAGTCATTGATTCAGCTCAAACCTATACCGTTTAAAAGGAAAATCAACGCCCTGGTCAATTGAGCTAACTTGCCTTTAACCACTGAGATTTAAACATTTGACTACTTTTGTATTTATTACCATGCTTAACTGCTGCAATAACCAGCATTATTATACTGGTTATTGCATCGAAATATCTTGGTCAATCATGACTATGGTTGTAAATGAACCAAGCCGCTCACGAGCTGCTCGAGCTCGGTTCGTAGAAAAACTCGTGCGAGATCGGCTCGAATATAAACAAGTTCAAGCTCCATTTTAAACTCGATAAGTAAACAAGCCTGCTCGAGCTCGGCTGGTTAGCTCGTTAAAAATTATGAATTATAAATTAATATATCATATATTTATAAATATATTATTAAATATTCAATATCAAATTAGATATTTTAATGTCTTTAGACATTTATTTATTTTTATTAATGTTATATTTCATATTTTCATACCACACACTCCATCAGATACCACCCGTTCATGAAAGTCTCATTTCGACCATAACTGCTCATGAGAAACTCATACTCGACTCTAAAAAAGACTGTTCTATAAGTTAAACAAACAAGTTCTAACATTTCTGATTTGAATCATTGGAAGCTCGGGCTCGGCCCGGCTCGTTTAAATTTGAGCTTGGCTCGGCTTGAGAAATTAAACAAACAAACAAACCTATATATCTAGTATTCGACTCAGCTCGACTCATTTATAGCCCTAATCATAACAGATTCTATGCAAAACTAATTTCACTATATAGGAGTTTCAAACCCCTATTTTACATAGTTGGTAGCAAGTCTGTTGAACCATTGAGACAAATAATCATGTTAACCTATTTTTTTTTTTTTTATATATATATATATATATATATATATATATATATATATATAACATATAAACAAAATAATATTACATCGAACAAGGTAGTCGAATCCACAACATATTTGAATATTTTGAGGTATTAATGTGTCCATATTTGTGACTAATTAATCCATTCATAAGACATCATTTTAGGTGTATTATTTTGTTAGTTGATTTTTGTTTTCCTTATTTATTGTTAGTTTCTCCATTTTTGCATTGTCTTGGAGGTTTGTTACGTTTAGAGCATTTTTTAGTGTAATTTGTGTGTTAATGTGAAGCTTATAGGTACAATAATGATATTAGATTCAAGGAGTTGGGGAAATAAATTCCAAGACGAAATCAAGAGTTGAAAATAGATAAACTCGTTTTAGGAAAGTACAAAAGCTGCCAAAAGTTGTTGTCCAACAGTGAAGACGTGTAGTATATTTGATGCTGCATAAAATCGACAAGTAATTTGAAGGATCCCTTTTATATCTAGAGAGGTGTTTGAATTGCGTTCTTTTTTATACCAAGATCGCTGGATTTGGATTTGTATCGAAGGAGTTATGATTTTTACAAACTCCAAAGGTCAACTAGTCTTATTATTAAGGAAAACGAGTTTAACTTGGATTAGGACTCCAAGACTTGGCCCATGACCTAGATTTCAACCTTACACTTATATATATATGACTACTTACCTTTATAAACATGTCCTTTCTTGTATTTAGATCTAGAATTACGCTTATAATTATCCGAAGAAGCAAGTTGATAAGTAGAGGAAGACAAGAAGCTTGAGAGTCACAATCTCCTCTTCTTACCATAATAGGGTAATTTATCTTAGATTATTGGCTTAACCATGTTTGTAAGGTATTTTATCTTTAGTTTTATTTCTTTAATTATGAACAAAATTTCCCATATCTTGGGTTTGCACTATGTATAATCTGTGAATTCAATTTTGTTGTTTTATGTTATTTAGGAAAAGTGACAGTTAATTGATTGAGATTTTATTTATATATCTGTATTACGTGCTTGACTTATTCTAGCCCTAGATCTGGCCAATCTTAGGTCTGTCCATAGTAGTTGGATTGTCACCCTAGCGGGGGATTCCATTATAGACAAGACCACATAATGTCTAGTGTGCGGTATTGATCCCAACGGGCTTGCCTAACCAGATAGTTAATAGGGTTAGATTTCCATCACCGATCTTTGTGCAAGGTTTCCTTACCCAAGTCCCTTGGTAGTGTTGAGGTTGTCTTCTAAGCTACCCTGACGGGAGTTAGAAGGAGTATAGAATCCCGACTATTTATATTTTCTCAAGTCACCCTTATAATTAAAATATTGACTTAGAAGGATAGGTGCATACTATCAGACCTAAGTTATATTTCTCATCTCCATTTTTAGTAGTATATTTTATTTGCATTAGTTAATATTATTTTCTTTTAATTCTTATCTTAGAAAACCAAACAAATATTTATCTTTTTATTTTATTTTATTTTTATTTTTAACAATTAATCTCTACTATGATTTCTTATCTAAACACGAGTTTGAGCTAACCGGTAAATCCCTGAGAACATATCTTATTTATCAACTATAACTTGCAAACTATCTGTGCACTTGCAGTGAGTTTATCGTAGTGGTATTAGGCGTGTGTGTATTTTTTAAATTATTTATTCGTTTATTTATCACACCTTTTCCACCACCAAGTTTTTTGGCGCCGTTGCCGAGGATTTTTCTAGTTAGTTATTGTGTTTAGTTTTAGTGTAGTAGTTTTTAGTTGTTTTCTGTTTTACGTTATTTTTTGTTCTTTTCAGGTTTCTTTCTAGGTATTTGTGTATGCTCTTGGATTCCAAAAGAAGAAGAGGCAAAGAGAGGAAAGAGGAAAGAAGCGATGGCGGAAGTCGTAGATGACATCGTATTAGATGACAATGTACCACTTAAGGAGAACAATCAACAAAATGAAATCACCCAAGTAGTACCACCACGAGGAGCGAATACACCTGTCAATCAACACCGTGAACAAGGTCTTCCTGGTTTAGGAGCACCTTTTCGAGTACAACCAATAGGGATTCGCCCTACAGTGATCTAAGTTGCGAGATTCAAACTCGACCAGGTATGATTAGTCAGTTTTTGAGCTTTGGACACTACAGTGGTGTAACACATCAAGATCTGGTAAGGTCGATCCGGAAGTTTATGCAGTTTTGTGATGCCTACATTACTCAAGGCATTACACGTGAGCAGCTGTATTACTTCACGTTTTTGTTTTTCTTGATCGGAGGTGCTAATGAATGATTGAATAGTCAACCATGTGATTCGATTACGTCATGGGATGAGTTACAAGTCAGGTTCTTTGATCGCTATTATCCTAAAAGTATGAGAATGAAGGATCAAATGGTACTTGCAAGTTTTCGCCAGGAAAATGACGAGCGTGTAGGAGAGGCATGGACAAGATTTCAGCAAAAATTATCTAGATGTCCACTTCATGGTTACACTCTATGTTCTATCAAGGCATCAATATCGAGGAAATATTGAGGATAGATGATCTTAGAGGAGAAGGTTTTGTGTCCATGGATCCTATAGAAGTTGCAGTTGATATGACAAGAATAGTTTAAACATAAAGGAGTTGGCCAGAGTCGCGAGTTCTTATTACAAATACCAAAGGCACGCTGCGATTAGATATTGAAATTGCTCTAGAAGCTAAAATCTCTGTGATAGAGAATCAAATGAAGCAGATGTCACTTACAATGGAGAAAGGTTTCCAAGGTAAACGAGTTGAGATGAAGGTAGTGCAAAATTTAGATGATTTGTGGGTGTATATGTAATAATACTGGGGTGTTTATAAAACATTGTGGGTTGTTCACAAAATTTCACACGCAAACATATATAATATTGGGTCGATAGCATAATTTTAATGGGGTAATAGTATAATACCAATGTTGTTTTAGAGTAATATCGTTGGTTATTAATTAGTCGTGTGAGGACAACGTATATTCAACACAAAATCCAACACAGTTCATAATTCAAAAGCAACAACTGAAACAAAATAAAAAATATATGAGAAAAAACAAACAATGATAACAAAACATGTATGCGAGACATTAATGATGAATAAAATACACTCATGCAAAAAAACAACTCTTACAAATAAAAGTAAATGCAAAATATGATAAACATTCTATTATTATAGAAATAGTTATGAATTACTTGACTTCTGCGTGAATATTTTAATGAGAAGTTTGTACTTTTGATATCAGTATTTTTCGGTATATGGAAGATGGAGATATTATTTCATATCAACCCATATATAAAAAAATCAATCATCCATATAAAGCTAAGATGATAGTAGCTTTTTTTTTTTTTTTGGTCGAAAGTAAAATATCATAAAATTCACAAAATATTACAAGTTAGCCAATTCCAGTAGGTTCAAAGTCAAGCCTAATCAACGAAGCTAATTGGGAAGGAAGGTGGCTACTCCAAAGGCCAAACAAATCTCATTTAAGTTTATGTTTGGCCACCCAATCCGCTATCCTACTCTTTTCTCTCCTAACAAAGGAGATTTTCAAGTTATATAGCTCTTTACAAAACATAATGTTTTTAACCAAAACCTTAGTCAAACTAGATAAATTACATTTAGCATTAATTTGATCTACTAATCTAGAGTTATCACATTCAATTTGGACACTTCCAATAGGGTATCTCGAAGCCATCTCACAAGCTGCCAAGACACCAAAACCTTCAGCTTCCTCTATTGAATGTGTAAAAGAAGTTCTCGCAAAACCTTCCACCAACTGTCCCTTTTCATTCCTTAGAACACAAGCAAAAGAACATTTGTTAGCTTTTAGTAAAACTGATGCATCAGTATTAATTTTAAACTTCCCATTTGGAGGGGGATCCCATTTGAGGTTATAAGAAGAATTAACCTCAATAGAATCATTTGAATTAAGTAAATCCAAGTTAACATTTCTAGAATTCAAAACTCCAAAAATATTATCTGGGATAATATTTTGAGTAGCCTCAGAGATTTTAAAATTAGCATTTTTATACTCATCATAGGCCATATTGCATTTTTGAAGAGTAAGTAAAGGGTCAGGAGAGATTCCTTTGAACAAAAATTCATTTCTGCCTTTCCAAATAAACCAACAAATGTTCATAGTTACTTCACTAAGATCAGTAAGTATATCTGTTCTGTCAATGGAGCTTAGTCTCAAGAAAGAGATCCATTTAATAAAGTAATTAGAGGGCTCAGCTGTTGATAAAAAGGACAAGGGACTAGCAAGCCAAACAGCTCTAGCCCAAGAGCAATGAAAAAGCAAATGTTCAATTGTTTCATCAAAGCAACCACAAAGTTCACATTTAGGGGAAGGAGAGGACCTCCTCTTAAACCTGTTAACATTAGTAGCAAGACCATTACCACAGCATTTCCAAATAAAGTTTCTAATTTTAGGAGAAACTTTTAACTGCCAAATGAAGTTCCAGTCAATAGTTTCAAGTCTAAAAGAGGTGGATCCTTTATTACCATTTTTTCTAACTTCAAGGACTTGTTGAGCCTTCCATATCTGATTATAACAATCCTTCACTTTTACATCTCCACTCTTAGAGCCAATCCAAAAGGGAGTATCAATGCAGTAAAAGGAGGGAATGTTAATAGAACAGATGGTTGCTACAACAGAGTCCTCAAATAAAGATTGTAATAGAGGGACATTCCATACGTTAGAGGGTAGGATTAAATCTGAAACAAACTCAAAAACACAACCTGAAGGTTTGATAATATAAGGTTCAGAAGGGATCCATTTATCCCTCCAAATAGAGATTTTTTCACCATTTCCAATAGACCAATGAACTTTATCAAGAAAACAGTTTCTACCCTCTATAAGGCTCTTCCAGCCCCAAGAGCAATTGCACTTCAGAGAGGCTTCAATGAAGTCAGATTCAGGAAAATATTTTCCTTTAAAGACTTTATGAATAAGAGAGTTTTCATTGTTGAGAAATTTCCATGCATTTGAAGACAACAAAGCCAGGTTCTGAGTATGGAAGTCCTTAAATCCCAGACCACCATCCTCTTTGGCAGTCATCAATGTTTGCCATTTAATCCAATGACACCTAGATTCACCTTGATTGTTCCAATAGAAGTTAGAAACCAGTGATGTAAGATGAGATGTCAACTTTTTAGGAATCAAGAAGACTGACATAATATAATTTGGTATAGAGCCTATAATGGCTTTAATAAGTATCTCTTTTCCACTTTTGGATAATAATTTTGTTTCCCAATTATCCATTCTTTTCATTATCATTTCTACAAGCCATTCCAATGATTTAACTTTAGAAATACCCCAAGAAGAGGGAATACCAAAGTATTTACCAAGATCTTGTAATTGATTCATTCTAAGCAAAGAACTTAGTTTGTTTTTCACCTCAGAAGGGGTATTCTTACTAAAGAGAACACCACTCTTATTTAAATTTAACTTTTGACCAGAAGCAAAGCAATACCAGTTAAGGACTGTAACAAACATCTCAACATTATATTCCTCAGCCTCTAAAAAGAAAAGGCTATCATCTGCAAAAAGCAGATGAGTTAACATAGGGGCTTTAATAGCAATTTTAATACCTCGGAGAAGATCCATTTGAACATAATATTCAATAAGATAGGATAATGCTTGAGTCACAATACAAAATAAGTAAGGAGAGATTGGATCTCCTTGTCTAATACCTTTGTGAGGTTCATCTATAGCATGAAGTTCACCATTGATTTTCACCTTGTAAGAAACTGATGATATACAATTTTCAATCCACTTAATCCAAATTTGATGAAATCCCATATATCTCATTAAATCCAACAAAAAATCCCATTCAATATTTTCATAGGCCTTAGACATATCTGCCTTAAAGGCTAATGAATAATTTTTTGAAGTTCTTTTGTTTTTAAGAAAGTGACTAACTTCTTGGGCAATCAAAATATTTTCAAAGATTGATCTACCTGGAATGAAAGCTGTTTGAGTTTCAGAAACAATTTTATCCATCCAAGGTTGTAATCTTGTTGATAAAATTTTAGAGATTACCTTATAAATGAAATTTGCGCAGCTAATAGGCCTGAAAGAAGCCACAAAATCAGGAGACCTAATTTTAGGGATCAGCGCAATAATAGTACAATTAATATCTTTCAGAGAAGTATTATTAGACATGAAGTCTTCCCCCAGTGAGAAGACATCAAATTTAATTTCATTCCAAAATTTTCTAAAAAAGAAGCCTCCAAAACCATCAGGGCGTGGAGATTTATCAGATCCCAAAGCCCAAACCGCATTTTTAACCTCCTCCATAGTAACCTTGCAAGTTAAACATTCATTCATTTCTGCTGTAACATTTTTTTTTACCCTATGGAGTATAGGTTCATAAAATCTATTTCCATCTGATTTAAAAACCTTATTGTAATAAGATTTAACCTCAGAGATAATCTCATCCTTATCATAAAGCCAATCTCCATTCTCATTTTTAATTTGAGAAATTCGATTTAAATTTCTTTTTGCCTTAGTAATAGCATGATAGTACTTTGTGTTTTTTTCTCCCAATTTAAGCCATAAATTTCTAGATCTCAATTGCCAGTACATTTCCTCTTTTTTCCAATGAGATTCCAGTTCAAAATTAAGCTTTTCAAGCTTAGTTTTGTTAATTTCCGAGTAGGGACTATTAAATAGCTTCTCAATCTGAGCTAAGGAAGTTTTTATGAGTAGTCTATTATTTAGAACCCTCTTCCTAGCCCAGAGAGAAACATATTTATTAATATGTTTGAGTTTCAGATCAAATTTGAGCACACCTGAGAAAGAATCAAAGATTTTAGTACTCCATTTATCAGTAATAAGTTTACAGAAAGATTCATCAATCAACCAACTTTTATCTATCATGAAGAGCTTCTTAGAGGTTTTAGAGATACCATGATATAATAAAATAGGAGAATGATCTGAGCCCACAGGAGGTAACACTGAGCACCAAGAATTTGGGAATTTTGAACTCCATTCCTCATTAATTAGAATCCTATCAAGCTTTTGTTTAATGAGTTGGTTGCCACTTCTCTTATTAGACCAAGAGTAGTTACATCCCTTATCTGTTAACTCAACAAGATTATTAGAATAAATTGTAGAATTAGATAAATCCATTAAATTCTTATGAGAGTTACAAATTTCACCTCCCAACTTCTCAGAGGGAAATCTAATAATATTGAAATCTCCCATAAGACATCTACACAAAGCAGTCTGAAGGAGAAGATTAATTTTTTCCAAGAAGACAGATTTATCAGCATCAACTGGAGGACCATATACAAAAACCAATTCACACTTACCCATCATATAAAAATCATATAGGCAGTGAATTAAGTTCTTTTCAGAACTTATAATATTGAATTTGTCTGGTATTTTAGCAAAAATTGCCAAGCCACCTGATAATCCTAAAGGGTCAACAAATTCAACTAAACTTAAACCAAGTTTAGTACTAATATTATAAAGAAAAGGAGATTTATTCTTAGTTTCAGAGAGGAAAAGTACCTCAATTTGTTGAGCCTTAACCATGTCAACTAGGCTCAGTTCTGTCAAGGTCGTTGCAACACCTTGACAGTTCCAAGCTAGAATCATCTTGGGTTTTGGGGTTGATTTGGGTCAACCCCGCAAACCACTTCAGAATCAGAAGCTTCCAAATTACCAACATCCTCCCACTTAAGCTCACCATCTTCAGTTTCATCATTTGCATAGTCCAAAGCATCTGCCATCTCATCAGCTTCTGCCTTGAGGGGAGAAGAGAGAGTTGCAGGAACTTGGGACACTTCATCATCATCTATAGGGAGCCAAAGCATATATTCTTATCAGAGTTAAGAGTAATAGAAGGATTTATCAGAACTTTAGGGCTGAAGCAAAAAGCCTTTTTGGGCTGAGGCCCACAAAGAGAATGAACCTCTCCTGGGCTAAGAGGCCTAATATCAGTTTTAAAAGCAACCCCTCCTGAAATATTGAGGCCCAAGTCAGCTTTGGGCATAACAATGATGGATTGAACCAAATTTCCTTGCTCAATTTTAACTTTCTCCACATTATTCTCAGTCTTACTGTTAATAATCTTATTTTTGTTCTTCAAAGGCCTTTTAGTCCTCTTCTTCCCTGACTGACCTTTATCCTCAGCTTTGAATACAAATTCATTAGCTTTTTTCTCATTTTCTGAAAACCTAATCCAATTACCAAGTTTATTGATGAGCTTTGTAGGATTATCACAATTCTTTTCTTCATGAGATAAGATACCACAAACATGACAGAAGTCAAAAAGTTTTTCGAATTTAAAGGATATCCACACATATTGACCACTTGAAATTTTAAACATAAACCCCGAGGAGAGTGGGTTTTTAATAGCAACATTAACTCGAGCTCTAACAGTTTTATCATCTTTAAAATTGTTAGGGTCTGGTAATTCAACTGCAATAACTTCCCCCAATCTAGAGGCTATCTTAGCAACATTAGCTTCTTTAATGAATAGGGGAGGAATACCATAAATACGAATCCAGAATGAAGTTTCATCAAGAAGTTTAGGGTTCTGTAAACATTTATCAAATTTTTGCACAAGAACATGAAATCCGAAAACATGATAGGGTCTATTCTTCCAGACAATTTCAAGATCCTCTTGTTTCTCAAAGCTAATCACACATAGGTTAGATCCACGCTTATCTAAAGAAATCTTACCTGAGATACCCCAATATTGGGTAATAACTTTCTTTAAATAGTTGAGATTGATGTTTCCAGAAGCAATAATTCGAGTAAACAGTTTTGGCTCCTCAAAGGCGGCGTAAATAGCTTCTCTGTCAGGCGAGAGAGTAAATTCTTCTTCTGTACCATTCATCCCATCATCTTTAAAGAGCGCCATAAAGACGGAGAGAGGGAGAAACTAGATCAGAAGATAAATGTGAAAGTAAAGTCTACAATGAAAGAGATCGAAACCCTAATAAATCTGATATTAGCAAAAGTAATATAGATTAAATCAAACTTCATAGATCGGGGAGAAGAGGGAGAGGGTAGTGATGGGAGAGAGAGGGAGAGAATCAGGGTTAGAAGACGGATATTTACTGGTGGTTAGGGGTTAAACGGTGGCGGAGACGGTGGAAAGGGTAGGTCGGGATTGGCATCTCGGGATGCGGGTCAGAGAGAGTAATTTTTTTCTTTTTGCCTTCGCAGTATAAAGCGATAGTAGCTTATTATATGGGAAGTTTATACATAGTAGATATTATTTCATACCACGATTAATTTTATAACAAATATATATATGTATCTCTATACATACCTTCAAATAAATTAGAATTAAATTATTCATATTTAAAAAAAAAAATGAATCTTTCATTTCATTCCATTTAAATGCAGCAATAATAAAAAGACTTTTATTAATCAAGTTATTCCAAATGGTTTTAATAAAAAAAAAACTGAGTCTTTCTCTCTCTTAGGTGATATCTAGGTTTCATAGGGTTCCTTTTTTGGTCTCACTCAAATGTCTTATTCCGATCGATTTTTTCAATTATGATCTCGTTAATCCTTGTTTTCTGATTGTAATACACATAGATGGGTTTATCCAATGATGTACGGCGTTGTTTGATACCCTTTCGACCCAAGTGGCGAAATAGGGTTTCATCAGCGGACAATCTACGACGAAATCAAGATAACTGCAAGATGGGATATCCGACTTTTTTAATCCTCAGGATTATTAGCGGTCGCAGAGGCATACGTGTCAGAGGTTATACAACGTCACAGGTAAGAAAGCATATCCAGGCTCATCGTCAGCAATATTACAATAACTGCAACAGATCCTTGTATGATTACCGAGTTAATGAAATAATAGGATGCAAGACTCAGAACGACGATAGAGATCTGAAAGGGCGGAAAAGATTAATTGGGGAAAACAGTACATGCTATCGATTTCCACGGTTTCAGTTCATCAACAATCAGAAGGAACACACTCTCTTTCAACACATGAGGTCTAATGAGAAAGTGTTCAACATCGAGTCTTTTGGGAGTGCTATAATAAAAAATTACCTTTCCGGTAAGGACTGTAACCAATGGGATTATTATGGAATTGCGAAAGCCTTATTTGGTCTGTTGAGGACCATTGGTTTAGGGGGTATGTGTAAGATGAATACGGGAGGATAGAGACGTAACAAGAATAGGAGAAGGCGTTTATCACAGAATATAGAGGATATACATGCTCAGAGTTTTGCAGATTATGGACTTAGAAGTACAACTTTTAATTAATTTTTGGTTGGGATAAATACGGAAGTGATGTCTCCCTATTTGTGATGATTTAATCTTAGCTGGAGACATCATTTTATGTGTATTTATTAGGTTATAGGTCGTTTTTTACATTATTTATTACAATTTCCTATTTCTTATCTTGATTTGATTATTTATTATTTTTAGAGCATATTGGGTTTAATTTGTTTATTTAGTGTGAAGCTTTAAATATATATAGCAATTAATTAGATGCCAAATCAATTCTAAGAGATAAAGAAAGAAGATAATGATCAGAATTGGGGATAAAGGAAAGAAAGGATAAGTATGGAAAGATAAAGTTTCCAAATAACTCTGAATTTCGTCAGCCACGTCCATAAAAGTGATCATAACTCAAAACGGTTGGGAATTTGGAAGAATGGTCTGAAGCAAATTGATAGAGCTTTCCGAAACGATCAGTTTTGATACAAAGAACGCGTCAATCGGATTTGAAACGAAAAAGTTACGGCCAAAACAAAACAGCAACAGTTTATTACTTTTCCTATGTTTTAGGGTTACGAATTTGAGTTGGGCTAGAAGTCCAATACTTGTCTTCAATTCCAAGAAAACGTTTAAGGGTTTCCTATACCCTATAAATACACCCATGTAATCAGTTTAAACACATCCTTGGCAAAACCTTAAGCCAAGAAGAAGCTTACATTAAGAGAAGAGAAGTCTAGAAGGAGCTGAACACTATATCATGTCTTCACAAGCCTTCGAATTTGTAATTGTTTTATTTTCTTTCTTTAGTATGAACTAATTTACTTTTAGCTTAATATTTAGCATATATGTATGAACCACATCTACCTAATTTGGGATGCCATCGTATTTAAATTGAATTCATGTTTTATTCTCTATTTTATGTGCTTTGATTTATTGTCTGTTTTCCTTGCGGTGCGCAGCGTATAGGATTACCTTAATAGTAGTTAGATGGTCACCCGGAAGGGGTATCTAATTATTGAAACACCACATAGACATCTATTGTACGGAATCAATCCTAACAAGATTTGCCTAACTAGATAATCATTAGGGTTTGATTTAATCACCAATCATCATTAGAAGGCCAGTCTTACTTAGGAACCTAGTGGCGTAGGAACACCCTATTTAAGCCCCCTCGTGATTGTGAGGTCACCGCCCTAGTTCGCTCTCCGGGGATAGGGAGGAATTTAGAATCCTGGTTATTGCAATTCTACACAATTCACCCTTACATGTTTAGAATAAACAAGACTAGTGGGGATTACTTGCTAGTTTCTCGAGCTAAACTCTCATACTATTGTTCTTTCTCTTATTTAATTGTCTGTCTTTAATTTATTTAGTTTAATTTCTTATTTACAAAACCAAATAAAAATCTACTTGTCTTTTACTTATTTGTGTATTATTCTTCTAGCTTTATATTTGCACTTGATTTTTGCATAAGTTCTCTCTAACTTTCGTAGTCTCTAAGGAACGAATCTTATTTATCATTAAAACTTGCATACGTCATGTATACTTGCAGAAACCTTGCTAGGCTAGGGTGTCTATTTTTGCACTTATTCATATCATATTTTAATCACACCCTAGTCGACACCAATTTTTTGGCGCCGCTGCCAGGGACTACATCGTTAGTCTTTGTGCATTTATTTAGTGCTTTTATTTTAATTAGTTCTATTTTACGCTTTTCTTTTTAGTCAGGTCTTACAGATTTACAGATGGCAAGCCCAAGGAGACTTGATCTTCCCATCTCATTCAGAGTGCAAGCGAGAGGAATCCGCACTCCAGAAATCCAAGCCACTAAATTTAGACCAGATCCAGGCATGATAGCGCAGTTTGCGAGTCATGGATAATTTAGTGGTGTTGCACAACAAGATTCGGTCCGTAAGTTCAGAAATTTATGCAGATCTGTGATGCTTATATCATCAAAGGCGTTACAAAGGAGAAGATGTATTACGTTATGTTCTAGTTCTTTTTGACCGGAGGTGCAAGCAATTGGTACGATTCCCAACATACCGATGATATTCCAGACTGGGCAAACTCCAATCAAAATTATTAGACCGATTCTATCCGGTCAGTAGACACTTAAAAGATATGTTGGATCTTGAACAGATTATGCAAGAAGAAGGGGAAATTGTTGGTGAAGCATGGTTACGTTTTAACGAAAAGAAGGCAAGATGCCTATTAAATGTATCTTTGCCGGAATATTATTTGACCATGTTCTATGGATGACTCAATAATGAGTCCAAAAGAAAAGCATATTTGTTAGGAGATGGAAGTTTCGTATTAATAGATCCTGAAGAAGCTCATACTATTTTGGAAAAAGTTCTTGAAACCGAGAGAAGTTGGCCGTTAAAATCAGAAAAACAAGAAGAGACCTCGGAATCTCTAAGGCTCAAAGAACTAAACCAACAACTCAAGGAATTACGAGAACAAGCATGAACAACATTTCAGGTAAATCTAGTACATACTTTACCTTCATGTCCTGGTTGTGGAGCAAAGAATCATCCATGGGAGAAGTGTATGAATAATCCAACTTCGATTTCCTTTGTATATCATCAAAGAAACCGGTATCCTAATGGTTATCATCACCCTCAAGGAAATTACACTAATTATCAGTCCCCACAGAATCGAAATTGGGTAAAAAATCAAGAGACTTATTATCAACCTTGACCTCAATCTTACTATCCACCACAAACGATCTATCAAGAAGCGCCAGTTTATACAAAAGCTTATCAAGAACCACCTCAATATCCAATGCAACAAGCTACACAAGAGCAACCTTCGAGTTTGGATTCAAGTATGGCTAATATGATGAAACTAGTTGAAGAAAATATGAAGATGAGCCCGCAAAGATTCATAACCCAGTCCAAGGTAATCAAGAATCTTGAGCATACACTGTCATACATGGCGAGTACACTTCAAAACAGGCCAAAAGGGCAACTCCCAAGTGATACTTTGCTCCTAAAGATGATGATTGTCATGCAGTTGAATTAAGAAGTGGAAAACAATTATCTCCAACTAGAGTAGAACCAAAATCAACCTCTATTCCTGATAAAGTGGTTGAAGAAACAGCAGAAGATAAGGTTGAAGAGGTAGTTGAACCAAAGAGTGCCCCAAAAAAGACACCAGAAAAGAAGAAAAGCTCAGTGGAAACTAATACACGTCCTCCTCCACCATACCCATCACGTGTCAAAAAGAAGAACAATGAAAAATAATTCAAGAAGTTACTTGACATGGTGAGCAAGCTAGATATTAATATTCCATTTATAGAAGCGCTCAAGAGAATGCCGAAATATCTGAAGTTCATGAAGGACATTCTTTCTAATAAACGAAGTTTAGAAACTGTGGAGACGATTGGTTTACCAGAGGAGTGTAGTGCTATTTGTCAAGGCAAGCTACCACCGGAGCTACAAGATCTCCGAAGTTTTACGATTCACATTGCTATTGGAGAAAGTTGGACCAGGAGAGCATTATGTGATTTAGGCGCTAGTATCAATCTCATGTCGAAGTCCCTATTCGAGAAGCTCAATATAGGAGAGGTGGTACCCACTTCAGTGGTATTACAGATGGCGGATCGCTCCCTCTCCCAACCAATAGGTAAAATTGAAGATGTTTTTGTTAAAGCTGGTAGTTTTATATTTCCTTGTGATTTTATTATTCTTTACTACGACACGGATAAGAATGTCCCCATCATCTTGGGTAGACCATTCTTAGCCACGGGGCGTACACTAATGTATGTTGAGAATGGTGAGTTGATCATGAGGGTTCAAGACGAACATTTACGATTCAATGTGTTTAAGGCTATGAAATATCCAGATACGAAAGACGAATTCTTAAAAATAAATGTCATCGGCAAACTTACACAAGAGGTCTTTAATGAAACAAATTGTGATGACGATCTAGGCGAATCCTTGGCACTTGAATCACCAGAAATATACGATGACAACACTGACGAAGTTGCAGCATTAGGCTTAAACATACGAGAACAACTTCGAGAATCAGGAGACATTGAACCAATGAAGAAACCATATATAATATGTCCACCTGTTCTTGAAGAAAAACCACTTCCAGACCATCTGCGCTATGCTTATTTAGGTATGAACAAAACTTTACCTGTTATTATTTCTGCTAACCTTTCAAGTCCTCAAGAAGATAAACTACTCCATGTGCTTCGTGCTAACAAAGAAGCAATTGGGTGGACTATTGACGATATCAAGGTAATTAGTCCGTCTGTTTGTAAACTTAAGATTATTCTTGAGAAAGAAGGAGGGCGATCTATAGAGGGGCAAAGAAGGCTCATGCCAGCTATGAAATAGGTGGTAAGGAAGGAGGTAATCCAGTTATTAGACGCGGATATTATCTTTCCAATTGCAAGCAGTGGTTGGGTTAGTCCAGTGCAATGTGTTCCAAAGAAATGAGGTATCACTACCATCCTTAATGACCAGAATGAAGCCATTCGATTAAGAACAGTTGTGGGGTGGAGAGTATGCATGGATTACCGAAGACTCAACAAGGCTACAAAGAAAGATCACTTCCTTCTACCATTCATTGATCAGATGCTAGAAAAACTCGTAGGGAGGGAGTATTATTGTTTTCTAGATGGATATTCACACTATAATCAGATTTGTGTGGATCCCCTTGATCAACACAAAAGAACTTTTACTTGTTCGTTCGGCACCTTTACTTAAAGAAGGGTGCCTTTTGGTTTATGCAATGCACCTGCCACGTTCCAGAGGTGTATGGTGGCTATATTTTGGGACATGATTGATAAATACTTGGAGGTCTTTATGGATGATTTTTCGGTTTTTGGAGATAGTTTCGATGATTGCCTCAACAATCTTGAAAAAGTCCTCGAAAGATGTAAAGAAACAGATCTTGTGCTTAATTGGAAAAAATGCCATTTCATGGTTCAAGAAGGGATTGTGTTGGGACATAAAGTTTCGAAGGCAGGGATGGAGGTTGATCGTGCTAAAATTGAAGTTATAAAAACCTTAACACCTCCAGATTCTGTCAAAGGAGTGAGACGTTTCTTGGGTCACGCAAGATTTTACAGAAGATTTATTAAAGATTTCTCCAAGATCGCCAAACCCCTTTGTTCTTTACTTGAGAAGGATACTCCTTTTAATTTTAATAAAGAATGTCTTCAGGCGTTTGTGACGATCAAATAGAAGCTCATCTCCACCCCGATTGTTATACCTTCAGATTGGAACGCTCCGTTTGAACTTATGTGCGATGCAAGTGATCACGCAATGGGTGTTGTGTTAGGCCAGAGGAAAGAAAAGATCTTCCACACGATTTATTATGCAAGTAAGACCTTTAACGCTGCCCAAATGAATTATACAGTAACGGAGAAAGAAAGGTTAGTCGTGGTGTATGCCTTCAATTAATTTCGCTCCTATCTTATCCGGATGAAAACTATTGTATACACGGATCATTCAACAATCAAGTGCCTTATGGAGAAAAGGGACGCTAAGACGCGTCTTATAAATGGATATTGTTGTTAAAAGAATTTGACATAGATATTCAAGACCGAAAGGGATGCGAGAATCAAGTAGTTTATCATTTATCCAGGCTCGAAGGATCTGATGCCAACAAAGAACCATTATTGGTTAAAGAGGTATTCCCTGATGAACAACTTTTTACGATTAAAGATGCGTTTGTGCCTTGGTAGGCAGATATAGTTAACCTCCTCATGAGTGGTGTATTCCCTACGGACTTCAATCCACAACAAAGACAGAGGTTAAGTCATAAAGCCAGATAATTCTTTTGGGATGAACCCTACCTCTTCAAGGTTTGCAATGATCAAGTTATCAGAAGATGCGTCCATGAGGGCGAAATTACTAAGATCATGGCAAGTTGTCATGGCTCACCATATGGTGGCCATTTTAAAGGCGATAGAACTGCAGCTGAAATTCTTCAATCCGGTTTCTATTGGCTTACCCTACACAAAGATTGTCATCTATTCGTTCAGACATGTCATAGATTTTGTATCAATGCGATTCTCATACCTATATTAGTGTCCACCATTGCCAATACTTCATCCATAACAAAATCCGAAGTCAATTGCTGGTGATATTTTGTAAGAATTAAGGGTTGACACTTATATTCGTCTAACCTTGTAATCTCCCACATATTACTACTTCGTTGAAAGACACCACGAACATAAAACCTGCAATTGTCTTTAGCATGTGCAAATTTGTGTTTTAAGTATCTCATGTTTTACCTACCCGCTTTACATTCCTTGTGGTTTCGAAGGTGCCACCTACTCACGTCCAACAAAAGATCATCCTTTGATGCATAGCAATCACCCAATATGAGCTTGACTCCTTTCTCCATGAAAAATGGTTGACTTAATACCTAATCATGACATTCTCCTTTTCACACGCATCAATAGATCCAAAATTTTGAATGGTTGGATTAAAACATTCTTCATCGTCATCTTTCCCACTATTTACATTATCATCAAAAAAATATCAAGATTAGCCTTCTCTTCATTAGATGCCTTTGTGTCGGTTCCGCTTTCACTATCAATATATCTATCACTTTCGACAATCGGCTCACCAATCGACTCACGAATCGACTCAAAAGATATAGACGCATTTGCGCGCCCATGAATCTTTTTTTTACCCTTTTAACGATAAGTGGATTGTTGCATTCTATGCATTTTTTTAAGCTCGGCATAAGTATCAATAAAACTATATTGGTTGTTGTTTGCCCCACCTATCATCGTTTTGACCGTATCATCCGCAGTGGCTAGAGCATGAAACCGAGGAGGGTTTGACGAAATCGAACAACACCATATTTAATAAAAATTTACTTCTATAACATTCCATTTTCAAACCGAACACACCGCTTGTTTTAAACCGTTTAATTTAACATCTCCTCCGGTCATAAATGTTTTACAATCTCCCGTTGTATATTCAACAACCCGTTACCACTACGAACAATACTACCTCCATAATAACATAACCACGTATAATTCATATTAACCTAAAAAGACAACAAACACGTTATAATTAATACTAAATCAAAGACAACAAACACATTATAAACAATACTAAATCAAACTCCTACAAATTAGAATTACTCAACCTACTTTAAATTTTAACCATTAAACCTAATTTTTGCAAGATATATACAACAAAATAATAACAAATGAAGATAACAATTACCTTTAAGATGAAATTCCTATGAATTGGAAAGAAATATGGAAATTTTAGAAAGGGTTTTTGGTTAGTATGGATGGGAGGTGAAAATGGGTATAGAGATAAGGTAAATATGAGAAGGGTTTCTATTAATAGTCAATTTGTCTACTAAAGACAGTCATTAGATGATCGACTTTGTCTTTCACCGCACTTACTTAGAAGATGGTCAAATTATTTTACTAGGGGTAATTATTTGTCAATTTTTTATGTAAAACATGCTACACTTTAAAAAAATCTAGTTATCACATAGTATATCTCAAAATATATGCATCTTATTCAAAAAAAAATTTATAGATAAAAAACTACCACCTTCAATTATTAAGAGTTTTTTGAGAAATATTGTTTTCCTATTACTTTTTGAATTGTCAAAACTTTTGATGGGATTAATCCCATCAAATAAAATAAAAGGAAAAAAATTAATATTTTTTAAAAGAAAAAATAAAAAATATAGTAAAAGAAAAGAATAATAAATAAATGTATTAGAATGATATTTTTGGTAAAAAATAATTAAGATGACATGTTAAGAATTTAAATTTGTTATAATGATTTTTTTTGTCATTATATAGCGGTATATATTTTTTAAAACAAAATTTCCTTATTCATTTTTATTGATCTACAAACCATCCATAATACACTCCTATATATACTATTAACCGAGCGGCTGGGCAGTACTTCTCGTTGAAACTCGTCTCATGGCTCTTCGTCTAGCCGATTTTGCAATGGTGTTAGCCTAATGTTTAGGGATCTTGGTAAGTGATGGAACGTAACAGTGCCGAAACATTTCGTCATTTTTACAATCTTCCTAAGAACCGGTTGAATAGACCATTTTATTGTTGACGGTCATCTAATAACCTAAACTATGTTTAGGTTATCAGAAAAAATAAGTTTATCGGCGTTTCCAAATAATTCACACAGTTCTGTCACAAAAAACACTACATGTACCTCCTCTTCAATAACTGACAAACACGGTATAGTTTAGACCGATCGATCCTCATCTATGTAGTCTTATGAGCACTGCATATATCTTCCCTTCTATTTTTCATTAAATAACACATCGCCTAGTGGGTCTATATCAATACATCTTCAAGTTGTTGGTAAAAAATCGGAACTGTAATGGTATTTTGGAAAACAAATGCAAAAAATAAGCTTTAGCTGATGAGTATGAAAATAAATAGTAATGACAAAAAAATAAAAGACGAGAAAAAATACAAACCCGGAAACTGGAGAGGATGAACGGACTGTAGTGTCGTGGAGGAGCCACTGCCAAAAGAACGAATTCCGGGTAGCCGAGATGCTATACTGTTTTTCCGAACGTTTCCCAAGGTTTGAACACTACTAACCAACTCTCGTGTGCACTCACAAGAGATGGTTTGGAATCTGTATACAAGTTTCGCTCAAGAACAGTAGGGAGAAGATTTCTGCAGAGGATTTTCGTAAGAGGAGAGGTGTGTTTTCCTGAAGTGAAGAACAACTCTTTATATAGGGGAGAAAACCCGAGATGTTAAAATATTAGACAAGATGGGATCATGGGCAAAGAATCTGCGGGCAAGAAATCCGTAGCAGTTACAAAGCAGAAGTCAAATGGCAGCTTAAAACGTGGAAAATGTGATTGACCAATGTGGGGAAAAAAGTCTAACGGTAGACAAAGCCTTAATTAAAAAATAAAATAAATTATGGTAATAAAACTTATTTATTTTTATTTTTTAATTCCCCAAGACCTAAGACCCGGACCCGGGCTCAGGCCGGGTGGGTGGTGGTGGTGCGCACGTGTGGGCTAACTCATTACCTTTCCATGTGCATGGGTGTTGGTCTTTTGGTAGCTAATAGGACCACTTAATATTTAAGAAGTATTAGCCTCTCTCACACCACTGATGTGGGAAACCAAAAACCCACCCCCACGTACAAAAGCTTGTGGACAAGGAATGTTTATGGGGTACTCGGTATAACACATAACAAGCAGATAAGACAGCTTCCCCCCACATATTGGATGGTACGCCTGAACTAATTAACATGGCATTCATCATTTCTTTAATGGATCTATTTTTTCTTTCAGCTATACCATTTTGTTGGGGTGTATAAGGGGCACTAAGCTCATGAATAATTCCAATAGTTTCACAAAATTCTTTAAGTGTGTTTGAACTATATTCTCCGCCCTTATCGGGCCTAAACCTTTTGATCTTCCTATCTAATTGGTTTTCAACCTCAGCCTTATATTTTAAAAAGATGGATTCTGCTTCATCTTTAGACTTGAAAAGGTATACTTTGGTGAACCTAGAGTAGTCATCTACAAGGGTCATATAATAAAGTTTTCCTCCTCTATTAGCGGTAGTTTTAAAGTCGGCTAAGTCAGAATGCACTAGTTCTAAGAGTTGAGATTCTCTAGTGGTTACATTTTTAAAGGGCTTTTTCGCATGCTTAGCCTCTACACATATATGACACTTAACTAGATCATCATTATGGTTTCCAGGTATTAGACGATGAGCTTTAAGTCTTTTAATAGAGGAAACATTTAAGCTAATCTAGCATGCCACATATCAAGAAATTCAACAATATAAGCAGAAGTAGATGCATTTTCATTCAAAGCAGAAAAAACGTTAAGTAAAAATAGTCCACCATTAAGGTAACCTTTCCCTACAAACTCACCATTTCTAGAGATAATGATTTTCCCACCCTCAAAAACTAGTTTAAGTCCAGCTTTGTTTAGAAGAGACCCAGAGACTAAATTTCTACGAAGCGTGGGGACATACAAAACATCATTAAGGACTAAGGTCTTGCCAGAGGTAAGTTTGAGACACACCTTTCCCTTGCCAAGGACGCCCGCAGTTGTAGAGTTTCCCATATATGCGCATTCCCCATCAGCTACATCTTCAAACCCTTTGAATAACTCTTTGTTGGCGCAAAAGTGTCTTGAAGCTCCAGTATCGAGAATCCATTCGGCCTTGTTCTCTACCAAATTTGTTTCGACCATTACCGCGACAATTATCTCTTCAGTTTCAGTCAAGTTTGCGCGAGGTGGGTTGTTTGATTTGAACATGTCGTTGCATTGGTATGCCTTGTGTCCTTCCTTCCCACAACAGTAGCAGGTTGCCTTGTTTTTCTGAATATTACCAGTAGGTTTGAAGTTGTTACCTCCCGATTTGTTGAAGTTATCTTTTGATTTGTTGTTCTTATTCTGACCATGAGATTTCCCTTTACCCTTGAAACCGTTTTTGTTACCATACCCAGAATTCTCGACCAAGTTTGCTTTCTAAGAATAATGAGGAAGAACTTCAGACTTATCTTTGAGGTGATTTGCCTCTTTGGTTCTCATGTGGCTGATTAGCTCTTCGATCGACATGTCTTTCTTCTTATCTTTGAGGTGGTTGCGGTAGTCACTCCAGGATGGTGGGAATTTCTCAAGTAACACGTTAGCTTGTAAGATTTCACATAAATTCATACCTTCAGATACAATTTTGGCACAAAGATTTTCGTAAACATGAACTTGTTCCATGATTGGTTTTTTATCAGTGATTGTGAACTTAAGCCAGTTTCCGACCACATATTTTTTCTTACCGGAGTCGTCATCTCCGTATTTAGTGTGTAAACGGTCCCAATTTTTTTTTGGAGATTTTTCATTTACGAATAAATTAAATATGGGGTTTGACATGTGGTTTAAAAGATGACCCCTAGTAAGTTTATTTGCTTTTTCGTATTTAAAAGCCTAGCGGATATAGTAGTATCCGTATTACCAGTTGGAACAGAATTGTTTTCAAGTAGTACGAAATCGACCTCTAATTGTTCAAAGAAAATGAGAAGTTTTTGGGACCAATGTTTAAAATTAGAACCATCTAAAGGTTCGAGTTTCGACGTGTCAGGTAAGGTTTTCAAAGACGAAGCTAAAGCCGGAGACGAAGCCATTACAAGTTAGATATTAAAAATTCGTTCTTAAATTGTTAGTAAAAAATCAGAATTGTAATGGTATTTTAAAAAACTAAATGTGAAAAATAAGTTTTAACTGATGAGTATGAAAAGAAATAGTAATGACGGAAAAATAAAAGACGAGAAAAATAAAAGACGAGAAAAAAAAAGACAAGTAAAAAAATACGAACCCGGGAACTGGAGAGGATGAACGGACTGTAGTGTCGTGGAGGAGCCACTGCCTCAAGATCGAATTCCGGGACAGCCGAGATGCTATACTGTTTTTTCAAACGTTCCCCAAGGTTTGAACACTACTAACCAACTCTCGTGTGCACTCACAAGAGACGGTTTGAAATCTGTATAATAGTTTCGCTCAAGAACAGTAGGGAGAAGATTTCTGCAGAGGATTTGCGTAAGAGGAGAGGTGTGTTTTCCTGAAGTGAAGAACAACTCTTTATATAGGGGATAAACCCGAGCAGAAATCAAATGGCAGTTAAAATGTGGGAAATGTGATTGACTAACGTGGGAAAAAAAAGTTTAACGGTAGACAAAACCTTAATTAAAAAATAAAATAAATTCTAGTAATAAAATTTATTTATTGTTATTTTTTAATTCCCCAAAATCCAAGTGCATGCCGAGATAGTCTTTTGGTAGCTAACAGGACCACTCAATATTTAACTAGTATTAGCCTCGCTCACCCCACCGATGTGGGAAACCAAAAACCTACCCCACATACAAAAGCTTGTGGACAAGGAATGATCCCAACCCAAGTGAATTCCTTTGGTCACTTAATTGTGCGTTTTGATATTTTTACAGAAGTCTTGATAAAGGGACCCTTTGTGCATGTTTAATCATAACTGAGCTCATTTTTATTAGACAAAAAAGCAAGAAAAATCTGTCATTTCTCACGTGAATATTGCTGCACTTAAATAATTGCTAACCTTATCGTTTCGTACAATAATTATGTTTTCATATATACTACCTTCTTTGTATTTAACAAACAGGTTTTCTTTCTTTTTGACAAAAAAATAAGTTTACATTCAGATTCTCTCTATCCGACTCCTATTTTTAAGAAATCTTCCATGATTGAGATCGGATCCGCTGTCCCTCTCGTGGCTATGTGTATACCATTTTCTGCAAGAGTATCTGTATGATCATTCATCTTATACGGTAAATGCCTGTAGGATATTGGACCAAACTCTTCCGCCATTTGATTAATACGTCGGATGATCGGTTGAATCGTCCATCTTACTAATGACACCCGCTTTATACCTTGTATGAGTTCAAGTTTATTTTAATAAATGTTCTTCTAAATATCTGAAAGTCCTGATATTGTTGTGTTGCTTCCATTCCGATGTTGCACCTGAATCACTCCAATGCCTGTATCTTTTTAATATATAGGAAAGTTACTTTGGACCCGGAGTTATTGATTCGGTTCAAACCTATACCGTTTAAAAGAAAAATCAAGGCCCTCCCAATTGAGCTAACCTGGTTTAACCACTGAGATTTAAACATTTGACTACTTTTCTATATATTACCATACTTAACCGCTGCAATAACAAGTGTTATTGGAAGTATGAAAGATGTTTTACACACACATGGTAATATATATATTGATTATTCCATTGAATAATCTTGGTCGTTAATGACAGATTCTATGCAAAACTGATTTCACTATTTAGGAGTTTCAAACCCATATTTTCACATAGTTGGTAGCAAGTATGTTGAACCATCGAGACAAAGAATCATGTTAACCATTACTTTTTATATATGTATATGAATATATAACATATAAACAAAATATTATTACATCGAACAAGGTAGTCGAATGCACAATATATTTAAAAAATTTGAGGTATCAATGTCTCCATATTTGTAATTAATTCATTCATGAGACATCATTTTAGGTGTATTATTTTCTTAATTGATAGATTTTTCCTTATTTATGGTTAGTTTCTCAATTCTTGCATTGTCTTGGAGGTTTGTTACGTTTAGAGAATTTTTAGTGTAATTTGTGTGTTAAATGTGAAGCTTTTAGGTACAATGATGTTATTAAATGCAAGGAGTTGAGAAAAGAAGGTCCAAGGCAAAATTAAGAGTTAAAAATAAATAAACTCGTTTTAGAAAAGTGCAAAAGCTACCAAAAGTTGTTGTCCCACTATGAAGTTGTATAGTATTTTTGGTGCTGCATAAAATTGACAAGTAATTTGAAGGAGCCCTTTTATATCTAGAAAGGTCTTTGAATTTTGGTCGTTTTGATACCAAGATCGCTGGATTTGGATCTGTAACAAAGGAGTTATGATTACGAACTCCAAAGGTCAACCAGTCCCATTATTAAAGAAAACGAGTTTGAGTTGGATTAGGACTCCAAGACTTGGCCCATGACCTAGATTTCAACCTTACACTTATATATATGACTACTTACCTTTATAAACATGTCTTTGCTTGTATTTAGATCTAGAATTACACTTATAATTATCCAAAGAAGCAAGTTGACAAAGTAGACGAAGACAAGAAGCTGGAGAGTCACAAACTCCCATTCTCCATCCTTCCACTCTACCATTAGGGTAATCTATCTTAGATTCTTGGTTTAACCATGTTTGCAAGGTATTTTATCTTTAGTTTTATTTCTTTAATTATGAACTAAATTTCCCATAACTTGGGTTTGAACTATGTATAAACCGTGAATTCTATTTTGTTGTTTTATGTTATTTGGGAAAGTGATAGTTAATTGATTGAGCTTTTATTTATATATCTCTATTATGTGTTTGACTTATTCTAGCCCTAGATCTGGCTAATCTTAGGTATGTCCTTAATAATTGGATTGTCACCATGGCGGGGGATTCCATTATAGACAACACCACATAATTGTCTAGTGTGCGGTATTGATCCTAATGGGCTTGCCTAACTAGATAGTCAAGAGGGTTAGATTTCCATAACCGATCTCTGCGCAAGGTCCCCTTACCCAAGTACCTTGGTAGTGTTGAGGTAGTCATCTAAGCTACCCTGGCGGGAGTTAGAAGGAGTATAGAATCCCGACTATTTATATTTGCTCAAATCACCCTTATAATTAGAATAATGAATTAGAAGGATAGGTGCACTAGCAGACCTAAGATATATTTCTCATATCCATTCTTAGTAGTATATTTTATTTGCATTAGTTAATATTATTTTCTTTTAATTCTTATCTTAGAACACCAAACAAATAATTATCTTTTTATTTGTCTTTTTAGTTTTAACAATTAATCTCTACTACGCTTTCTTATCTAAACACGAGTCTAAGCTAACCAATAAATCCCTGAGAACAAATCTTATTTATCGACTATAACATTGTGCACTTGCAGTGAGTTTCTCGTAGTGGTATTAGGTGTGTGTGTGTGTTTTATTATCTTATTTAATCGTTTATTTATTACACCTTTTCCACCACCAAGTTTTTGGCGTCGTTGCCGAGGTTTTTTTATTTAGTTATTGTATTTAGTTTTAGTGTAATAGTTTTTAGTTGTTTTTAGTTTTATGTTTTTTTTTTGTTTTTGTCTCTTTTCAGGTTCCTTTTTAAGTATTGGTGTATGCTCTTGGATTCCAAAAGCTTATTCCGAGCTCAAAAGAAGAGGCAAATATAGGAAAAGAGGAAAGAAGTGATGGCTGAAGTCGTAGATAATGTCGTATTAGATAACAATGTACCACTTGGGGAGAACAATCAACAAAATGAAATCCCCCAAGTGTTACCACCACAAGGAGCGAATCCACTTGTCAATCAAAATCGTGAACAAGGTCTTCCTGGTTTAGGAGCACCTTTTTTAGTACAATCAACATGGATTCGCCCTCCAGTGATCTAAGCTACCAGATTCAAGCCTGATCAAGGTATGATTAGTCAATTTTTGAGCTTTGGACACTACAATGGTGTAACACATCATGATCCGATAAGTTCGATCCAGAAGTTTATGCAGATTTGTGATGCCTACATTACTCAGGGCATTACACACGAGTAGTTGTATTACTTCACATTCTATTTTTCTTGATCGGGGGTGCTAATGAATGGTTGGATAGTCAACCATCTAATTCAGTTACGTCATGGAACGAGTTACAAGTCATGTTCTTTAATCTCTATTATCCAAAAGTATGAGAATGAAGGATCAAATGGTACTTGCAAGTTTTTGCCAAGAAAATAACGAGCGTGTAGGAGAGGCATGAACAAGATTTCAACAAAAATTATCTAGATGTCCATTTCATGGTTACACCCTATGTTCAATCAAGGCATAAATGTCGAGGTAATATTAAGGGTAGATAATATTGGAGGAGGAGGTTTTGTGTCCATGGACCCTATAGAAGCTGCAACTGATATGACAAGAATAGTTGAAACATAAAGGAGTTGGCCAGAGTCGCGAGCTCATATTACAAATGTCAAAGGCACGCTGCGATTAGATATTGAAATTGCTCTAGAAGCTAAAATCTTTGTGATGAAGAATCAAATAAGCAGGTGTCACTTACGATGGAGAAAGGTTGTCAAGGGAAACGAGTTGAGATGAAGGTAGTGCAAGAAGCACAAGGTTTTCCACGTTGTGAGGTCAACGATCATGTATGGGAAGAGTGTGATGGTAAACCGGAATCAGTTTATTTTATATCAAGTCGAGGGAATTACCAATCTGGTAAGCGCAATCATCAGGGTATGCAATAGTCTAATCAGAATGGGGTTGTGAATCAAGATAATTCTTACCAACCACAACCTCAAAACAAAAATTTCCAGCAGGGATCTCAAGGTCCTTATAAAGGGGGCCAAGGTTATAACAAGCCACCACAACCAACCTATGATGCTTAGGTATCCTCTTAAGTCTAGTTATTGTAATAGATAGATTAAGAGAGAATTAGAGTATCGGGAGTATACTCGGTGTCCTTGTGTTGCGATAGCACAAGAGTTTGTCCTTCGTGGTATCGAAGAGGTTGTAAGGGTTATTGTGTTCTCGACCCGGTTAAGAGAGACACGGGAGCTTAGTGAAAATCTTGAAATCCTTAGGAGGCTTCCTTAGGTAGTGGATGTAGGGATAACCGAACCACTATACATCGTCGTGTACTTTCTATCCCTACTCTAATTACTTTCCGCACTTTATATGTTTGATTATATGCTAGTATAATTATCGTAGTAATCATTATCTAGTTAATCAAACCTATTGTCATCTAGAGTAGTAAGAGAATAGAAAATTGATTTACTTGTATCACTTATATATCGAACCTCTAGCTTATCCATTGCATGATCCCTTAAGTGTTTGATATATTAGTTGACTTATAAGTTTCTTGTTTCACTTATATATCTAACCTCTAGCTTATCCTTTTTATGATCCCATAAGAGTTTGATATATTAGTTAACTTAGTAGTTTCTCTCTACAACTTATAATTGTCCAAAAGATTTTTAATTAGGCATTAATCTTATTAGTAATCCTATTCACCCCCCCCCCCCCCCTCTAGGACTTTCAATAACCCTTGCCACAACATCCACAAGAAGGATATGGATTTCAGCTCCAAAAGACAATGCAAGATTTATGATCTCTAACCCAGGACAACATACGGACAAATAACAAAAGATTCAACGAACAGTCTGTTGCATTAAAGATATTGGGTACGCAAGTTACCCAAGTGACTAGTTCTTTCGAGAAATTCCAAAAGGATCTTCTGCAAATGGTCCTAAATATAAAGAATAACGTGAAAGCCATAAGTAATGGTGATGGAAGTGCTAGGTTTGAAGCATGTAAGACTATTTGCCTTCAAACTAAAGAAGTTGTGGAATCACCACCTGCTGGAGTAATTGTCGTAAAGGCTCCATAAATCATTGAAGAACCAACCAAGCCTAGCTCAGAAGAATCAAATTTTGGACTTCTACTTTAGGAAATGCAAATAGAGATCAAAGTAGATCTTGAGTTACAAGTTAACATGGTAGAGAAAGAGGTAGAAGCCTCAAGTGAAAAGAATGAATAGGTGGTTGTACCTGATTTGCAAGAAAAAAAAGAAAGAAAGGTGGACTCGCCACCTAGTAACATTAAACTCAAGGTAGTTGTAAAGGCGTATAGTAAAGAGAAAATTAATGCCCAAGTGCTTGATATTGAAGAGAAAGGGCTTACACCGCAACAAGTTTACACGCAAGCTATTCCTGAAGAGAGCGTGAGTGTACAAGCCGAGATCGAGACCGTGGCTCATACTGAGAGAGTCTCAAAGAAAACTGAAAGGAAGCTACCATTTAAGCTTCAAGATCCTAGAGGTTTCAACCTTCCAATCCAAATCGATGGTAAGCTCAAGGTCAAGGCGTTGTGTGATTTAGGTTCGAGTGTGAACCTTATGCCTAAAAGAGAGTTTATTTTGCGCACATGGACTATAATAAGAGTGGGGATCATACGGTGGTGGTTGTGGGGTTAAATTTAGGATAGTGGTAGTGGTAGACATGGCCGGATCCACACGAATTTACGGTGGGTGGGGGAAAAATCAAATAAAGGAAAATCATGCAACAAATATGGTTAAACATCATCCATTGAATCAAAAAATAAATCTTAAATCCCCAAAAAATACACTTTTAGTCAATAAACAATATAAATTTGTGTAATCGTTATACAAAAAATTAACAACTTACTATATTAATTATCACGCGCATCTTCAAGCATGGATCACGAGAAAGTAGAAAAAAATTATCTTGCTCATTTCCTCAATTATTCGAGACTTTCTCAACCATTTTTGAATGAAAAGGTGTAAGAATTAGAGAAAAATACTAGAATAATGGTTCAAGGATCATGTATTGTTAACGAGCATCATGTTTCTTACTTAATTTATAGAAAACACTTTTGAATTTCTATGGTTCTTTTGATTTAGGGATAAAATATATTTGATTCCACCGTATTAATATGTGTGTGGCTTTGCATGATTTTTACATAATATTTCTAATTCTCGAATATATAATACCTATTTTACATCTCAAATTGGAGGAAAATGTGTCACGTGCCTAACATGTGACGTTTAACGTTTTAAATTGATAGAAATCACTAGGGGTAAGCAAATGAGAACCAGAAAACCAAACCGAACAAAAAAACCAGAAAAACCGAACCAAAATAATCAAAAATCGAAAAACCAAATGGTTTGGTTTCAAGTTTTTAAAAAACCGATTTTTTTTTGGTTCGGTTTGGTAGACTACCTAAAAACCTAACCAAAAAACCGAACAAAAACCGAACCGACTAAGAAAAAATAGTGAATGTAAAATATTTTTATAAGAATTATGCGGAAGAAATTTTTGGTGAGAATTTATCATCTACTTAAACTTTTAGTTTTACTATTATTAATATCCATTATTTAATTAATTTTATTAATATTAGATCAGTTGAGCGTAACTAGTCTTGAAATCATGAAAAAATATTTTGACTAGCACAATTTATGTGTTAATGAAGATTTGGAAAAGAAGTTCTGCAAAGGGGGAATTATAATAAACAGCCCCACGACCTTGTTTCTTACAATCAAAAGCCTCAACCCAATTACCCACTAACTAGTAATCATACCCCAGTAAAAAGACCCAATAGCCCCCTTCCCCTCTCTGTTATACAGTGAACAACAATCAAAAGCCAAAACAAAACATCCATATTAGATCGATGCCCTCCTTCCCCCCTCTCTCTCTCCTCACCTATACCCCTCGATACACCACCACCATCAAAGCAACTGAGCCACGCTCCACCCTTGCGCCGAGCCACCACCATCCAGCGCCACCATCTGCTGCTGTCACCAACCTGTCTCCCACCACCGCCACACATTGATCTGTTCAGCGCAACCCTCCCGTGGACCATCACTGCCTCACCGACGCCGCCAACACACCTTCGTGCTTCGCACTGCTGTCGCAGCAGATCTGGAGAAGAAGAAGACCGAAGCTTCGCACCACCACCGCTGCAGATCTTGCCGCTGCAGAGCTCCTTCCACCACCACGATGACTCATTCCACCACCACCCTGCTGCTGTAACACCGACACCACCACCCACCTTCTTCGCCCCTCCACCAAGACAGCGCCACCAACCCACCAGCAAGAACCGCTGTGACGAGCAAGAACAACCACCATCACTCCGACATCACCCCGATCTGCTGTGAAGACCACCGCAGGAACAAAAACTGCTCCTCCTCCTCTCAGTGGCTCTTCTCCTTGCTGAAACAACTTCTTCATACCCCCTTCCACCTGATCTATTCTTCGCCATAGCCTCCGGTCTGTTATTCATCCAATATTCCGTTTCATCATCGGCGGCCTCCGTCCAGACGTCTGATCTCCAAGCGAAGTGCGATTCGCCATAGCCTCCGGTCTGTTCGTGGTTGACGTTGGTCCAGCCCACTTGGGCCTCCTTCATTTTTTTCTTTTTGTCTGCAGAGCTCCTTCCAGCCCATAACGTGTGTCCAGCCCTCTTGGGCCCATAAGTTTTCTTTTTTTTCTCTAACATCGTGTCTGTACAGGTCTGGGTCCATACCATCTTGGTCCAGACAAAAGTGTTTTTTTGTCAATGATTTTTCTGGGCTCAGCCCGTTTTAAGAAAAAAATTCAACAAAAGTGTTTTTTTTTAAACGTGTTTATGATCGAAACTTTTTATTTTTTAAAACTTAGATTGTGAGTCTTGGTCCAGACCTAGTGGGCTTGAACCTCATGGTCCAGCCCCTTTGATCCACTATAAATATGCTTCTTTTTACTTGATTTCATTAATGACTGGGAAAATAAATCAAAAACAAGGACAAATCGGGCTTGTGTACACTACCTTGGACAAAAACTTGGAGAATACCGACTAATTGGACATATAAAGAAAAATGAAATGGAACTAAAACACCTAAAAAATGTTTAATAAGAACAGGTCTGTACGAAATGGTCTGGACAATGTTGGTACATACCTCCTTGAATATACTGAAAAAATATAGCAAGTAGTAAAAGTTCAGGAAAAAAAATTTAAAAAAAAACGAAAAAGGAATAAAAAAAATTAAAAAGGGTAGGAAAGTAAAATCCCAAACCAGATTTTTGAATTAGGCCTTAAAAAGAAGTAATTTGCAACTAGGCTTTAAATCCTTAACGAGTAACAAATGGGGCCTTAATTTGTAGATTCCTCTTCTGCAAAATAAGGTTAGGAGAAAAAGAGGTTTGGAGAGAAAGAAAAAGGTTTCCGATCATGACAGTTTACACGTGATATATGTGTAAATATATATGTGATAAATAAGGTTTAGCTTTTATAGAAAATTATATTATAAAAAATATCAGTCATCAATGATCTTTTTTTTTGTCAAAGAGTCATCAGTCATCATATGTAAGCATTTGGAACAAAAAGAAAACAAAAAATCATCTGTAAGCACTTGTACATAGAAAATTAATGAAAGAATTTCCAGAAAATTAGACAATCAAACATATCTTAGCTATCATGAAATCTCTAAGAACTTCTACTGCTACCATTTATTTAGTTATTTTTATATGTTTAAATCGCTTAGAGATTACATGTTATTAGAATTATTAATAGAGGAAATTACTTATTCAGGCCCAAAAATGTTAAAACTTATATTATAAGTCCTAGTTAGGTTTGTCTTCTTTTTTAAGTCCTCTTTGTTCTTTTTAAGGCCTACACTAACTAGCCGCAACTTTCTTCCCTTCTGCCAAGTACTGTAGACTAATTAATACTCTTACACCTTTCTCTCTTTCTTACACTCCATCTCATCACATATCTAATACACCTAATATACGATGGTGTATTCTCTCTCTTTCTCTGTAATTCAAATTTGAATTCAAATCAATATTCTCTCTTTAATTATATTTTTTGTTGTTCATTCTCTCTAGAATACTTGAAAGGTAGGAGAGAGGCACTTAAATATCAGGTAAAATCGTGCTAAATGTATGAGTTGTGTTCAATTTTGTAATGGGTAATTTATGTTTTGATATTCTAAATCTAGTTTTTAAGCATTTCGATCCAATTAATTAATTGGGTACTCTATTTGTTAATTTAATAGATGACCCAGTAAGTAATTGCTACAATTTCTTGCACATTAATCTTCTATTTTATCAAGTATTCAACTATTTTTCTTGAGGAATATTTGACAACTGGAATGTTATTTAATATGAGTGTTAGCTTAGAAGTTTAGGCGCTTGAATTAAAACTGGATAGACAAAAATTAGGATCTGGTTTTCTTAATCTTTCAATATTTATTTGTTGTTAGTCCGGTTACAAAGTAACATTAGAAAAATCCTTTCTAATGATGTCGACCTATATTAATTTTTGATATTTTGATCTTAGTTTTTCTTTTGGAACCTTGTAGACAATGTATCAATATGGAGCTGTGGAGCTCCTTAGTAGTTACGGTAAGGTGACCACCCATCAGTTCAACCTGGTAAATATATGTCAGCAAAGAAGAATCATGCATAATGGTTAAAGCAAACTAATAAAATTTTAGTTAATTGCACCATAGGTCCCTATAGCATGTTATATTAATATGATGATATTTTTGTGCAGATTGTGAAATAAAAATTCTATGATAAATGTATCAAAGTGTCATTGAGTAGCTTAAGTAGTACTTCTTTAGAGTATTGTTATATTAATTAGTAGTATATTTTTGGGTAAGTTTGTTGATATATAAGATTATTGTTTGATTTCAGGTACTTAGCTGTCTCGTAATGTTGAGGTAAATCTGTTAATGACATGACATTGCTACAAGTGCTGAGCAATTTGTCAATGACTAGTTAGTGTGTAATATGTGGTACAGGTGTGGCTGATTTTATGGCTAGCAGATAAGCCTGATCAGTTGTGGTGTTTCTAAAAGACTATTAATTTCAGCAAATCACTTTTCAATGCCATTACTAATTACTTTTTTGCAAGTTTTTTGGGAAGACTATTAGACAATATACAGGGGAAAAGTTTGCAATTCTTATGTGTTCCTATTAGTTGACATTGACATATTATTTGCCCAAATAATTGTGATGATTATTATTTATAATTTCCTTTCTCTACTTGATGTTGTACTTCTTTTTAAATATGAAAATTTGGTTTCCTCCCTCTTGTGGTTCATCAATTTAATCCTATTTGATGCGAATGTAATTAAACCTATCAATCAACCTTCTTCTAGTCAAGTAGTTCTTTAGCTAGTGGCTTGACAATGGTTCATAAAAGATAATTTTATTTTATTTTGCAATGTACCCTTTGTAGTTTAGTAAAACAACATTTTACCACACACAATTGTATAATTGACGAGTCTCTATGGGTATATACACACTAAAATATATTTAATATATTGGCAATACATATCCCTGTGGGTATATTAAACAAAATGGGTGTATACCCAAATTCATTAATTGATCTTTAATATAGTATCTTTTGTAATCTTTCCCGCAAATGCATTATCTGTGGTTGGGCATACGCCCATCAAATACGGTTTGTTATACACCCACTCAAAATTACTAGTCAAGCATTTGGAGTTGATGCACACCTGTTTTGTTATAATATTGACCGAGTTATTTCTAATTCGTCCATCAACATCATCTTTCTGTCTTTGACATTACGTAGGGTTGGGTATACGCCAATCAACTTCCTTTTAGGTATACACCCATTTGGAAATGTTTGGGCATACGCCAATCCAAATCATCCTTCCCGCAAGTGACCTTATGTATGGTTGGGCATACGCCCATCAACTACTTTTGCAATACACCCATTCAAAATTACTAGTCAAACATTTTGAGTGGGTGCGCACCCATTTTGTCACCAATAATGACTGAGTTATTTATAGGACGCCCATCAAGATCATCTTTTCTATATTTGACATTATGTAGTGTTGGGTATACACCCATCAACTTTATTTTGAGTATACATCCATTGGTAATGGGTGGGCATGCGTCCATCAAGATCAACTTTACTGCAAGTGACCTTATGCATGGTTGGGCATACGCCCATCAACTATGTTTTGGTATACACCCACTCTATCATTTATTTGATACTATGTAGGGTTGGGTATACTCCAATCAACTTCCTTTTGGGTATACATCCATTAGAAATGGTTGGGCATACAGTCATCAAGATCATTTCACCGGGTACAATAGCTTCGTATTGTGGGTATATCTTATAACCACCTCTTATAACTACCTCTGGTATATACCTAAATGAGAAAACACCAAGTACCACATCTAGTAGTTATAACAACCTCTTGTAAAATAAGCACCTCTTATAACCATCAACATCATCTTTCCGTCTTTGACATTACATAGGGTTGGGTATTCGGTATACACCCATTGAGTGGGTGCGTACCCGTTTTGTCACCAATAATAACGGAGTTATTTATAGGGCGCCCATCAAGATCATCTTTTTCGTATTTGATATTATGTAGGGTTTGGTATACGCCCATCAACTTTCTTTTGAGTATACACCCATTGGTAATGGGTGGGCATGCGCCCATCAAGATCAACTTTACTGCAAGTGACCTTATGCATGGTTGGGCATACGCACATCAACTATGTTTTGGTATACACCCACTCTATAATTTATTTGATACTATGTAGGGTTGGGTATACTCCAATCAACTTCCTTTTGGGTATACATCCATTAGAAATGGTTGTGCATACAGTCATCAAGATCATTTCACCGGGTACAATAGCTTCTAATTGTGGGTATATCTTATAACCACCTCTTATAACTACCTCTGGTATATACCTAAATGAGAAAACACCAAGTACCACATCTAGTAGTTATAACAACCTCTTGTAAAATAAGCACCTCTTATAACCATCAACATCATCTTTCCGTCTTTGACATTACATAGGTTGGGTATTCGGTATACACCCATTGAGTGGGTGCGTACACGTTTTGTCACCAATAATGACGGAGTTATTTATAGGGCGCCCATCAAGATCATCTTTTCCGTATTTGATATTATGTAGGGTTTGGTATACGCCCATCGACTTCCTTTGCAGTATACACCCATTGGTAATGGTTGGGCATGCGCCCATCAAGATTAACTTTACCGCAAGTGACATTACGTATGGTTGAGAATACGCCCATCAACTACGTTTTGGTATACACCCACTCTATCATTTCTTTGATACTATGTATGGTTAGGTATACGTCCATCAACTTCCGTTTGGGTATACACCCATTGGAAATGGTTGGGCATACGGCCATCAAGATCATTTCACCGAGTACAATAGCTTTGTATTGTGGGTATATCTTATAACCACATCTTATAAGGCATATACCTAAATGGGAAAACACCAAGTACCACATCTAGTTGTTACCCATTAGTAGTGTATCTCAACCATATATTTCACAACTGATATATACGAACATAGTTGGTATATACCCACTATTACATTTTGTATTAATATATTATATTGTACGTACCCCCAAAGGGTATACATCCAAATAGGTATATCTTATAACAACCTCTTGTAAAATAAGCACCTCTTATAACCACATCTGGTATATATCAAATGAATAAATACCAAGTATCACATCTAGCAGGTACCCATTAGTAGTGCATCTCAATCACGTGTTTCACAATAAGTATATACAGATATAATAAGAATATACCTATTACTACAGGTCGTACTGTTATAGTATATTGTACGTACCCAAATAGGTGTATCTTATAACCACCTCTTTTAACCACCTTTGGTATATACCCAAATGGGTAAACACCAATTACCGCATCTAGTAGTTTGGGTATCCTTGTTTGTAATCATTTTAATATATCAAAGGGTATCTTATAGCTGAGTCTTGGTTTTGGGTATACACCCATACTGACAGATAATGGTAACTATGATGGTAATCTTAGAGCGTAATGGACTCGTAAGTACAGCTGGGTAAATGCCAATATATTTGTGTTCGGGTAGATGCCCATTGGGTGCACACATTCTGTTAGGAATAGTAATGTATATACGCGCCTAGTTATTTGTCGTTCTTGTGTTTGGGTAGAGGCCCAATTGGTACACACAATATTTTAGGGTCAAAAAATGTATACGATCGCGTAATGGCCCAGACATAGCATTGGGTTAGGTATATGCCCAATTGTACACATGTTATGGTATGGATAAGAATGGTGTACATACGCGTGTTATAAGTTGTAAGTAGGGTTGAACACAATGGGTATATGCGTGATGAATTTTGGTATACACCCATACTAATATATATATATATATATACGCTTTTATTTGGGTAGTGGACAATGAGTATATTGTCTTGATTTTGGGTATACACTCATACTGATAAATAAAGTTAACTTCGATGGTGATCTTAGACCGCAATGGACCCGTAAGTACAACTTGGTAAATGCCCATATATTTGTGCTTGGTAGATTCACATTGTGTGCACACGTTTTGTTACGAATAGTAATGTATATATGCGCCTAGTTATTTGTCGTTCTTGTGTTTGGTATATACGCGTGATGTTTTTTTGTATACGCCCATACTAACCTGTAAGGGTAAGATGATGATTATCTTAGAGCGCAATGGAACCGTAATAACATTTGGGTAGATACCCATATAGTTGGGTTTGGGTAGATATATCGTATTTGTGAAAAGAAATTTATGTATATCCAGTAAGATTTTTGGGTATATACCTGGTTAGTGTTGTGGTTGGTATATTCCCAGTTGGTATACACACGTTGTGATATGGATATGAATTGGTGTATCCCCGTGAGTCAATTAAATATGGATATACGTGCATAGTTATTAGGTTAGTGGACGATGGGTATACGCGTCTTGGTTTTGGGTATACACCCATACTGACAAATAAGGGTAACTATGATGGTGATCTTAAAGCGTAATGGACTTGTAAGTACAACTAGGTAAATGCCAATATATTTGTGTTCGGGTAGATGCCCATTGGGTGCACACGTTCTGTTAGGAATAGTAATGTATATACGTGCCTACTAGTTATTTGTCGTTCTTGTGTTTGGGTAGAGGCCCAATGGGTACAAACCATATTTTACGGACAAAATGAATCAAGTACCTTTCACTAATTATGACTTGGGTGCATACCAATACTAAAGAAATAGTACCTTGAAGTTTCAGATTATATAAATAAGCTACAATGGGTATACATCCATTAACCTTGTTATATTTTTGATTGAAAATTGATCCTTTTGTATAGTTTGTTGTTTTTATGTAGGATATTAGGGTATATACTCAAAACTGATTACGCTTTGGGTGTGACCACCTCTTATAACCACCTGTTTTATCTGTTTATATAATTTTTGTTTGACTAAAATGAAATCTGGAAATAATCTTCATAAACAACAAAAGCCTTCCATATATATATGTACAATGTGCAGTTATCACACCAAGAGTACAAAATTCCCATGTTAAAAGATACTCATACCAAGGATTAACAGTTTTTACATATCTGAGTAGTGACATAATAATCAAAAGTTAAAAAATTCACAATCATATATAAATGAAAAACATAGAGCTGTTGGTCAAGTAGTAGACTAATCAACCAAGTAATGCTCAATCGTACCCAACTTCATAGAACCACCAATTTTTAGAGATGAATGAAGAAAATGCCTTGATATATCATCTGAACTACCTTATATAACTGCTCCAGCTCCTCTTCCTAGAGAAATCAAGTCTTGAATATATATTATCACTTCTAAAATTGATGATTCCTTAATTACAAAAGATAAGGAATAAGCTTCTTAGGGACATGAGAATCTCTAGCGCTATGTTTAGCATCAGTTGCTCAGAAGACAGTGAAAACAAGAACAGAAGAACATAATGTGAATGCTAAATCATAAGATATCAGAACTGGAAAAAAAACAATTTTACCTAATGGACACACTTGACGAGTCTTGAGCCATCTGCTAATGCAATGGAAGTGAAGAGCATGGTTGCAAACACCTATAAAGGACCATTATTAAAAGATATTACCAAAACGAGTAAGTAATTGCAAATAATCCCCTTAAATCAGTGTAACCCAAAAGTTGGAACACTGAACACACATGTTCAAACTAGTATACTGATTGAATAAGCAACGGAAAGCAATATAAATAGTCAAGAAAAGAATAAGAAAACGAGAGTTTATAAAGACATATACATACCCCAAGCAACAATGCATTCCTCGCTAGTAGGACTAGCTTGATGAGCTTGACACTCAATGCCTATTCAAGAATAATTTGAAAATTTAATTTAATAATAAAATTGGACTGATACACAAGAAACAATAACAAGAAGTTTTGGGTTTACAGAATATACCCCATATATTCTTGAGCGGGGAAGGTGAGATTCGAGTGTGACGGCTGTGAGAAGGTCATTGTGTAGCAAGGCTTGTGCGAAGGCTGGAGAAGTTTATATCTGAGTACCTGCAAAAAGAAAGAATGAAAATATCTAGTACCTGCTTCTTCTTTATCCTGATACAACAGTTGGAATGGAGGCTTTCTAAGTAAATGAATTCGGATTCTAGTAATTACGGAGCAACTAGGAAAATTGTTCATCATAACAAAACATCAATACCATATTAAAAGGAAATTTAATGAATCTATTTACCTGAACAAAAACAACAGTTGCATTAACAACATCACTATGGAGAGAATTAATTTTCTTCGCTTCTTTAGCCAATGTTAGATGCATTATATAAAAAGGTTCTTAAGGATTGCATCCGTTTAAATACTTTAAACCTCTTCTTCATTCATCGTTCTCTTAATTGTGTAAAACCTGTCAAATCCAAAACAAGGCTCCCAGAATAGTCGGCAATACCCTATCCAAAACAAAAAATTACAGAAGGCCAAGAGAGAGCTCAATAGGGTTAGAGCAAACAAATTAATACACTAAAATACGGGTCAAAAACTTCTATATACATATCAGATCGTTGGCTAAAGTTAGTGTGTTTGAGATAGCTTACCTGAAAAACAAGACTCCCATATCCAACCCAAAACAAAAGATCACATAAGCTGAAGATAGAGATCAATGGGGGCAAAACAATCAATACACTAAATACATGTCAAAAAACTCTATAATTTGAAAAGCCACCTGTGGAGGATTCAAGAAGGAGAAGAGGTACCTCTAATTAGTTTTTGAATCTTGTTTAATTCATGTCTGCTTCCTGTTCTCTTACCCATTTGTGAATCCAGTTTGTTACTTTTGATTATCTTCACCTTCTCTGATGCCTGATTTGCTACCTAGTTGGGCATTTTCTATTGATTTGAATCCCGTCTTGGTTTCTCCTCGGCATGAATATTAGGGCCACCAGACTGATTGGAATGGGTTTCTTAAGTGGGTTTTGTTTGCTTCTTCTGTAGAGACGTTTATAGAGGTTTGGAAAGAGAACTAGTATTGATTAGAAGAGGAGGAAATTGAAAATTGGGAGATCAAGAGAGATACAGATCTGAGGATGAAGAGATTTCTTTTTGCTTGTTTGTGTTGTATGAAGAGATATGCACGCGAATAGAACTAGGGTTCATGATACTGAATATTCAATATTACCTTGATTTACGGTTATGGTTTGAATAGATGCTTCAGTCGTATTGAGAAAAATCTATCTTGTATTTGCTATTGTCTTCAATGCGTATGTAAAATGAGTCGCACAAGAAACAAAACCTTACACTGATGGAATATGTGTATTTGTTATGAATTTTGTGTGCGTTCCAACTTACCAGTGTGTTTGATTGTTGAACATAAATGAAGAGGCGACATAGTGCAGCAGGAGAGAGAAGCAATTACATCGATTGTAATAAGGAGAGGGGGAAAGTGTTTTGAAACCAGCATAGGTGTAGGCTTGGTATACACGTGTGAGTTGACTAGTATGTGTTTCAGAGTATACTTTTTGATGGCATTTCAGTAATTACTAGGTCCGGTTTGTTTTGTAACTACAACTCTCAACCAGCCTTTACTTTGGGCTTTAAAACATAATGTACCATGCCCTTTAGGCCTTTTAAATTAATTTCCCCTTATTAATACTAATAAAGTATAACAAAAAGACAAAATTGCGTTAACCGCTCCGATTCATTTCTCTTTCATTTCAATGAAAAGTTAGCTGATTTGAGAAAAATTTCAAAATTGAATTTCGTAGTTATTTCGGGAAAGTGATAGTAATTTTCTGAAAACGACGGTATTATTAATTGCAACCTTTACAACAATCAAAATGCTCCATTATTTTGAATATAAGGTCGACAACATTTGCATACAACACTCTGAGAGCTTCCTCAGCTATCATGGACGCTCTTAGAGCTTCTTCATCTTTTCCATCATACAACCTCCACAATTTTACAACGATCACGACAACATTTTTAAGAAAACAACCTGCGTTGCATATTCCATTAACTCATCAGCACAAATCAATTATACCAGTACCACGTCAAACTCGGTTCAAGAACACAAAATTTAAGCTCTTAACTGCTATAACTACTTCAAATGTGTTAACTAACGAGCCGAAAGAATCAACAGAACAAGAAGCCGTAGAAGAAGAGAAGTTTGATTGGTATTCACAGTGGTATCCAATCATGCCAGAGTGTGATCTTGATAAGAGAAAACCACATGGGAAGAAAGTGATGGGAATTGATATAGTTGTGTGGTGGGATAAGAATGATCAACAATGGAAAGTGTTTGATGATGCTTGTCCTCATAGATTAGCTCCATTATCTGAAGGTAGGATTGATCAATGGGGGAGGTTGCAGTGTGTGTATCATGGTTGGTGTTTTGGTGGTTCCGGTGACTGTAAATTCATTCCTCAAGCTCCTCGAGATGGTCCTCCGGTAACATCATTTCTTGTAACCTTTTCCTGCCTTGATATGGTCTTTGAGTAAATTGCATACAAAATTGCTATTTATGCAACTTAGGATTCACATTTCCTTATACGACATGCAGGTCCACACATCTAAGAGAGCTTGTGTAGCTGCTTACCCAAGTTGCTTACAAAATGGCATTATTTGGTTTTGGCCAAACACTGATCCTCACTTCAAAAATATATTCCTCAAGCAAAAGCCTCCTTACATCCCTGAAATTGATGATCCATCATATTATAATAAGTTCTTTTGCAGAGATATACCATATGGGTATGCAAACATTGATATATAAATTCACCATTTGACTGTTTTTTGAAGCCTAAAGTTGAATTACAGGTACGAAGTTCTGATCGAAAATCTCGTGGACCCTTCTCATGTTGCATATGCACATACCGGGATAATGAAACTTGTCGAAACCTCAAAAAGATAAGATATTTGTATAAACATAACAATATAATAGTTGATGCTATTCACTTTCATTAAACTAATAGTATGTTTTCCTGCACCATGAAGGCAGATAGAGAGGGGGGAAGTGTTGGTGAAAAATTCACCGTTCGTGAAGAAAAGAAATGAAAGCAATTCAAAAACAGAAAATAGAAATTTGATTTAAAATGTCAACTAGCTATTACAAACGAAAATCCACAACTTACACGGAATACGTAGCAAAAAACAATTACACGGAAAAGCCTAGCGTTTAAAAGATATTCCGGTGGTGTGCCGGTATCTTCAAACGGAAAAGACTAGTAAACTACTACAAATAACTTTGAGAAATGAAGTAGGGAGAGAGTGTTTTTTGCTGGTAGCTTTGTTGTAATTTTCGTGTTCACTACTGGTGGAGAATGGGTCTTTATATAGGGAGAAATGAAGACCCAAACCAAGCCATTCTGAAACGTCCATTAAATTCCACGATTCCCTCCCGGATTGATTTGATTTGATTGACAGTTTCATTTGACTTTTCAACCTCCACGTTTTTATTTCTTGTAACAGCTCTTGACCTTTGACCTTTGAGATATTCCCACGTGTTTGACCAAGTAATTGCTGCTAGAATATTTCCTCTCTTCTAACGTGTGCGTGATTGGTGGACATTGTCTTTACGTTTACCTTTGAGTTGTCAATGCCCACTATAAGAGCTGGTGGAAAAATCTCCTTCATTTTTCATTTTTTGACTCCCCAAACTCCCCACGAGCCACGAGCCACGAGCCACGACCCCCGACCCCACGACCCCACGCTCCCACGCCGCCGCCGCCGCCGTCGCCGGTGCCGGGCCGGGCCGGGCGGGTGGGTGGTGGTGGTGGTGGTGCGCGCGTGTGGGTTAGATTATTGCTTTGCCATGTGCATGGGTGTTGGCTTTTGGACATTGTTGAGAGTACCAAGTAAAAGAATTGCTTTTCACTCCCTCCACCCACCGATGTGGGAAGTAAGCATTTTGTTTACTTACAAATATTCCAACAATCCCCCACATATTTGAAGGTCAACAAAAAGTTTGAATAGAAGGTGATCAGGTTTCCACGACTTTCAGCGTTTGGGTGAATTGTACTTAAGTGCCAATATCTTTCGATTTGAATTGTCACGTAGTGAAATGAGGCAACCACCGAATTTCGTTTAAAGTGAACCTAGTCTTGAACTTTAACGATTTCCGATAGAGGCCCTCACAACACATACTCTACCCTGCTGAAAGTTATGGTCCCCTCGAACCTCACCTTTCAGTTTAGTTCATCAAGTCCTTCTCTAAGAACCACCCTTGTGGGCTATGAACTTTGTGGATACCTTTATTTACATTTGTTCAGGACGTCTCCTTAACATTTTGTCTATAAAGGTTTTGGGTTTTGCTACTACCCTTGAATTCATCAAGTCCTTCTCGAAAGGACCACCATTAAGGCTATGAATTCTGATTCATCAAGTCCTTCTCAAAAGGACCACCACAAGTGGCTATGAATCCATATTACTTTAGTTTTATGCCATAGGGATGGATGGAGATCATCTTGACTCAAGAGTCACATGTTCCCCATTAATGGGTCTCAACCCCATCCCCCTCGACGTTTCCAGGACTACTCTCCTGGGTAGGCCTTTGGTAAAAGGATCAGCGAGATTCTCCTCTGATCGTACATACTCTAAGGCTATCACACCATTCTTCAGTAACTGTTTTACTGAGCCATGTCTGATGCGTATATGTCTCTTTTTTCCATTGTAGGCACTTTGATGAGCGACTGCAATGGCTGCTTGTGAATCACAATGAATACACACAGGTGTGGCCTTGCCTTCCCAAAGGGGCACATCTGATAAGAGACTTCTCAACCACTCAGCTTCTTGTCCAGCCATTTCTAGTGCTATAAACTCAGACTCCATGGTGGAGCGTGCTATACAAGTCTGTTTGGAGGACTTCCACGATATAGCACCTCCTCCTAAGGAGAAAACATAACCACTGGTGGAGTTAACTTCGTCATTGTCAGAGATCCAGTTTGCATCACAGAATCCCTCAAGAACTGCAGGGAATGAGCTGAAATGCAGACCTAGATCCATAGTACCTCGCAGATACTTTAGAAGACGACGAAGTGCAACCCAGTGGTCATTACTCGGGTTATGAGTATAGCGACTAAGTCTACTAACGGCGTAGGCAATATCGGGTCGAGTGTAGTTCATTAAGAACATCACACTACCTATGATTTTGGCATATTCATTTTGGGATACAGCATCTCCAGAGTTTTTAGACAAATGAATACTAGAATCATAAGGAGTGTTTACAGGGGTCACCTCAAAGGAGTCGAATTTCTTCAACATCCTTTCTACGTAATGAGACTGACTCAGGGAAATACCATTACTACTCCTAATGATTTTTACCCCAAGAATTACATCTGCTTCTCCCATGTCTTTCATGTCAAACTTAGAAGACAAGAAGCGTTTGGTCTCATTTATGGTATGAAGAGAAGTGCCGAAGATAAGCATGTCATCTACATACAGGCAGATGATAGTACACTCTGATCCTCTTACTTTGGAGTAAACACATGAATCAGAAGTGTTGACCACAAACCCATTGGAGATAAGGGTACTATCGAGTTTTTCATACCATTTTTTGGGTGCCTGTTTTAAGCCATACAGAGACTTCTTTAACTTGCACACCTTATCCCATTGACCAGGAACCACACACCCTTCAGGCTGAGCCATATAGATCTCTTCATCTAGGTCCCCATTCAGAAACGCAGTCTTAACATCCATCTGATGTATGACAAGTTTGTGAATGACCGCAAGAGCGATGAGGGTCCTAATGGTGGCGATTTTGGTCACAGGGGAATAAGTGTCGAAGTAATCAAGGCCTTTCTTTTGGGTGAAACCCTTAATGACAAGCCTAGCTTTGAATTTTTCTATTGAGCCATCAGGTCTCAACTTTTTCTTAAAAATCCATTTGCTGTTTATGGGTTTGCTGCCTTTGGGTAGGTCAGTTAATTCCCACGTATGATTACTTCTAATAGACTCAAGTTCGCTATTGATGGCTTCTTTCCAAAAACTAGCATCTACCGATCTCAAAGCATCGGTATAAGTTTTTGGGTCTTCCTCCATGAGGAGACAGGTGACAACCTGTTCACTTATCAGGTCAATGTGAAAACCTTCGGTTAAGAAGGCTGTGATAAAATCAGGTCCGAAACTGGTCTCGGTCCTATGCCTCTTACTCCTCCTAAGTTCTTCCTCAGGAATACTACTAGGCACATAGGAGGTAGAGGGGCCAGGGGCACTATCACATAAAGGAACATTAACCTCATCAGATAAGTTACTAGAAGACAAAGAAGCATCAATAGTATGCACAGATTTCAAAGGGAAGATGTTTTCAAAGAATTCAGCATCTCTAGATTCAAAAACGGAGTTATCGTCTAATGATAGGAATCTATAGGCTGCACTATTCTGAGCGTACCCTATGAATGCAGAGTCTATTGTTTTAGGTCCAACAGTGACTGTTTTAAAATCGGGTAATTTGACTTTAGCCAGACACCCCCACACTTTTAAGAATTTCAGGTTAGGTGGGAACCCTTTCCACATCTCATATGGGGTCTTATCTAGGGATTTATGGGGTACCCTATTAAGGACATAACATGCTGATAGAACAGCTTCCCCCCACATGTTGGTTGGTAAACCTGAACTTATTAACATAGCATTCATAGTCTCTTTAAGGGATCTATTTTTCCTCTCAGCTATGCCATTTTGTTGGGGTGTATAGGGGGCACTAAGTTCGTGGATTATCCCATTCTTTTCACAAAACTCTTTAAGTGAATTAGAACTATATTCGCCTCCTCTATCTGACCTAAGTCTTTTAATTTTACAGTCTAGTTGATTTTCTACTTCAGCTTTGTATTTTAAAAACGCGTTTTCCGCCTCGTCTTTAGTTTTAAGAAGATACACTTTAGTGAACCTAGAGTAGTCATCTACAAAGGTTATATAGTAAAGTTTTCCTCCTCTACTAGCGGAATTTTTAAAATCAGCTAAGTCAGAATGCACTAATTCAAGTAGACTAGTCTTTCTAGTGGTCACGGGCTTAAAGGGCTTCTTCGCAAGTTTGGATTCAACACAAATTTGACATTTGGAAAAGTCATCTATTTTAGTGAGGGATATTAGTCCAAGTTCTTTAAGCCTTTTAATTGAGGATATATTAAGGTGACCTAGTCTACTATGCCAAGTGTCAAGAGATTCAACAACATAAGCAAAATCAGAGGCATTCTCATTCATTGGTACAGTATTTAAAACAAACAAACCACCATTCATGTACCCTTTCCCCACAAATTCATCATTTTTGGTAATAACCATTTTCCCCCCTTCAAATACAAGTTTAAGGCCTACTTTATTAAGAAGAGCTCCGGAAACTAGGTTCCTACGGAGACAGGGGACGAAGAGAACATCATTCAACTCTAGGGTTTTACCAGAAGTGAGTTTGAGAGAAACCTGTCCTTTACCGAAGACCATGGCGGTTGAGGAGTCACCCATGTAGACAAATTCATCATTTGTTGCTTCTTCGAATTTCTTGAACATGGATTTCGTTGAGCAGAAATGACGAGAAGCTCCAGTGTCAAGAATCCACTCCGTTTTGTTCTCAATTAAGTTTACCTCAACCATCACTGCAGCAATAATCTCTTCGGTCTCGACCAGATTTGCGGCAGGTTTGGGACCTTGATCAGCTCTAAGGTTGCACTCGAAAGCCCTATGTCCTTCCTTCCCACAACAGTAACACGCTCCTTTGGGTTTTTGAATCTTACCAGAGGTTTTGAACCCACCACCTTTGGAGTTACCGCGATTCTTGTTTCCCCCAGATTTGGATTTGTTGTGGCCTTGTTGTTTACCCTTTCCTTTGAACCTGCCTTTGTTACCTTCACTAGAACTTTCAACAAGATTAGCTTTGGAGGAATGAGTAGGAAAAGAGATAGACCTGTCTTTGAGTCGATTAGCCTCTTCGACTTGAATGTGGCTAATCAGCTCTTGTAGTGTCATTTCCTTCTTCTTATGCTTCAGTTGATTACGGTATTCGCTCCAGGAAGGTGGGAATTTTTCTAGCAGGATATTGGCTTGGAGAATTTCACACATTTTCATACCTTCAGCAATCACATCTGCGCAAAGGTTCTCATAGACGTGGAGTTGTTCGGTCATGGGTTTTTGATCGGTGAGACGAAAGTTGTACCAGGCCCCAGTCACATATTTCTTTTTACCAGAATCCTCAGCCCCATATTTTTTCTCGAGTGTCTCCCATATGATCTTTGCCGATTTTTCTTTGGCAAGAAGATCAAAAATGAGGTTTGAGACATTGTTCAACATCCACCCTCGAGCCATGGTATTAGCTCGTTTATACTTGGCTTCCAGAGCAAGATGCCTAGTCTGTTCTTCTTCAGTGGGAACCCCATTGTCCACTAATTGTGGAGGATCCTCGTATAAAACGAAGTCCAGTTCGTACTGTTCAAGACAGATAAGGATCTTTTGTGCCCAACGTTTGTAGTTGGAACCATTAAGAGATTCCACCTGATTCACGTTGGGAAAAGCCTTTGCGTTCAATGATGAAGCAACTGCTGTGTTTTGAAAAGCCATTTCAGAAAAAAAGGAGAACAGTGAAAATCAAAAGCACCGGATTATCTTTTAAAATTGTTGGTGAAAAATTCACCGTTCGTGAAGAAAAGAAATGAAAGCAATTCAAAAACAGAAAATAGAAATTTGATTTAAAATGTCAACTAGCTATTACAAACGAAAATCCACAACTTACACGGAATACGTAGCAAAAAACAATTACACGGAAAAGCCTAGCGTTTAAAAGATATTCCGGTGGTGTGCCGGTATCTTCAAACGGAAAAGACTAGTAAACTACTACAAATAACTTTGAGAAATGAAGTAGGGAGAGAGTGTTTTTTGCTGGTAGCTTTGTTGTAATTTTCGTGTTCACTACTGGTGGAGAATGGGTCTTTATATAGGGAGAAATGAAGACCCAAACCAAGCCATTCTGAAACGTCCATTAAATTCCACGACGTGTGCGTGATTGGTGGACATTGTCTTTACGTTTACCTTTGAGTTGTCAATGCCCACTATAAGAGTGGGTGGAAAAATCTCCTTCATTTTTTGACTCCCCAAACTCCCCACGCTCCGCTCCGCTCCGCGCCGGCGCCGCCGCCGCCGGGCCGGGCGGGTGGTGGTGGTGCGCGTGGGTTAGATTATTGCTTTGCCATGTGCATGGGTGTTGGCTTTTGGACATTGTTGAGAGTACCAAGTAAAAGAATTGCTTTTCACTCCCTCCACCCACCGATGTGGGAAGTAAGCATTTTGTTTACTTACAAATATTCCAACAGGACGTCGTCCAAAAAAAAAAAAAAAAAAAAATATTCCAACAGGAAGACCATTAGATATTACTTTAAATAAACTAGACATAAATGGATTCACCTCAATGCAACCCAATGATTCCAACATTTTCATTACAACACAAGAGCGTGGTGCTCACAATTTTATTGCCCCTTGTCTCTATTATTTTACATCTGGAGGAATTTCAACTTCAGCTGGATCCAAAAAGGTCATTAATTAATATCAAGTGTATTGTGCTCCCTACTTAATGGTTTTAAAAAATCAACTTACATATTGTTTTTCTCTTGCAGGCTGTGGCACAAAAAAAACTTCGTCTTATTTTCTTTTGTATTCCAGTTAGTCCAGGGAAGAGCAGATTGATATTAACATTACCAAAGAATGTTGGAGCTTGGATAGACCAAGTTATTCCGAACTGGATGTTTCACATTCAACAACATTTAATTATAGATTCAGATTTACACCTTCTTCATATGGAGGTAAGTAAATTCATGTATCCTTTTGCTTTATTATGAGATAATAACTTCTAACTTTTAGATTTATCATTTTCCTATTTGTTTCTCATCAGGAGCGCAAATTGAAAGAGATAAGCCCTTTTAACTGGAACAAGTCTTGCTTTGTCCCAACAAAATCAGATGCCAATATTGTTGCTTTCAGAAGATGGTTAAATAAATATGGTGGTGGTCAAGTTGATTTTGGAACTAAATGTAGTGGTGCCCTCCCTCCAACTCCTCCTAGAGAGGTGTTGTTTGATAGGTACTTATTTACAGATTTGCTTCTTCCAAATTGCGGTTATTGTTTATGAGTTTGTGACAACCTTAAGGAAATTTATTCAGGTATTGGTCTCATACGGTGAATTGCAAAAGCTGCATTCTTGCATACAAAAGCCTAAACATGCTGAAAACTGTGTTACAAGTATTCACCATTGCTTCAATTGGAATAGTTGCTGCAACCAAGCAGAGTCGGAGTGTAATAATGTCTGTGGTCTTACTGGTTGTGCCTGTATTATGTTTCATGGGTTCCAAGTGGTTGTCACACTTCATTTACAAAAGCTTCCATTACCATGATTACGATCATGCCTTCCACTGAGAACTCTGCTTGTTCTTCTACTTGTCTTTGAGGGATTAATTAGGTAAGGATTGTGTCCAGGTGGAATTATTAATCTCGTGTTAAATATTTTATAGCAAAAGAATTCCTATGAATAACACAGCATGGAGGCTAATTCTCCAGTTAAGCGTAGTTAGGGGGAATTGTAAACCTTGGAGTTGGAGAGAGGCTAACCTGGATGATATATTCCACAATGGTTAGAATTCTTTTCAAGGATGGATTAAGGGTAATTATAGGTGTGTGTGTGCTGTATTAATTATTATAGTACCTGTATTTATTGAATTCCTTTCTTGTTTATCAATTTGAATTGCTTTTTAAAGTGCTCTAGTATATTTGGCGTTTTTGCTTGGCGATTAATATAAAAGAACCTGAACTTAGGAACCAAAGTCTGTAATGAGAATCTGAGATGAGTATTATTAAAAAAAAATTCAAAGCTCAGTCACGTCTGCTTCATTTTGGCTGAAAAATACAAAGGGTTGAATATTAAGTCTACAATACAAACGCAAACGCTTTATTGTCGGTCCAATAATCAGAATTTAGGTGGTGTTTATTTAAACGGTTTTTATATAATTTTATATTAGATAGTGTATTAATTTGAATAATATTTACACTCTAATATATTTAAAATAGATCAAATTAACATAAATAACATATATTTTATTATAAAATAATAATAATTCATTATTATTAACTTAATAAATAACCAATTAATAAATCTAGATTTAAAATTTGAAAACTTCTATTTTTTTATTTTTCTCGCGCGTTTAAATTCTAAATTAAGTGGTTTTTTCTTTATATCTTTTTTATGAGTTAGGTTAATAAGATTGAATTAGTTATTTGTGACCTAGTATGCTAGATAGTATTCGGGTTAGGCGGCCCATTAATCTGATTGAATCGTTTATTTATTAGATTATGAGTAGACGAACCTTTGAGCCACTTTCGCGAGAAATTTTAGGCAAATCGTACTTTGGAACGCTAAGCGGAGCACCTAGGTGGGTAGGCGGGCTTGTTTTAGAACACTGGTTGCAATCCCAAACGAACCCTTAATTATGGTTCTACCAGCAATAGAACGGTAAGACTTCCATCCAATATTGAATGGTCCAATATATAAATCATAATCATTGGATATAATAACAAGAAGACAAATGTCTATAGATTAGTTCATCTGATTCTAAAATTATGGCTCTATATGTCATAATATAAATAGTTAATCTTAATATTAGTCTATTTAATATTAGATTTTTACAATAAAATCATATCACTCGCCTTTGATCCTAGACATGTCTATTTGCCATAAAAAATGTTCAAACCTTTGATTTTGAATTGTTTTAGATAGAAGATCCAACATGTTATGATATCATCAACAAAGTTTGGGAAAGTTATGGAAAATAATTATGTGGAAAACTTTGTAAAAAAAATTCAAAAACTACACAAAAATTGAGTAAAGTCTCGAAAAAAAAATTAAGTAAAGTCGCATTTGAACATAATAAATGAAAAATCAATAAACTACAAAATCAACTAGTTTAAATCCAAAATGAACCAATAATTAGGAGATCACAAGAGTTTGAAGAAAAGCTGAGAAAATATCTTCAAGAAATTTAGGATAAAGAAAAATAATATTGTGCAAATAAAGTAAGATAAATATAATTTAAGAAAATTGAAATACAAGATTCTTTCCTATCTCAACAAAAACAAAGAACGATATTAACAAAATTGGTATAATTAAAGATAATACATGAGAATGGATGGAGGACCCAAAAAGAAGTTCAATTACTAAATTCTACATAAAGATATTTTTCAACAACATGAGACAGGAGTATACTTCGAGGCAACACAATTCATTAATAAGAAAGTTACATTGGAAATGAATGACGAGTTTATAAAGAATCCAAATATGGAAGAGGTTAAAGAAGTTGTTTTTAGCATAGGGTATGATAAGTTATGTTGTATATCTCGGTTTTGCGGTTTAAGCGGTCGACCGGGGCCTAATGCCTAGACATGATTATACAAGGTCTAAGCGGGATTAGGCGGTTTTGAATCCCGCTGTGTAATTGTATATTTAGTAATATATATGAAATAATTATAAAAATTTTAACTATTTAAATTATAAAATTTTATCTAACAACATTATTGTAAATATAATAGTAATAAATTTTAAGTTATAATATTAATTCAAGAATTCTCGAGAATAAAAAAAAAGTCTAGGCGGCCATTTTTTTCCATTAATCGGCGCCTAGGTGGGCTAGTCGCCTCTTCTACTGCGACTAAGGCACTAGGGTAATAACGCCTAGCATTTTTACTAGGTGTAAGCGACTGACCGAGGAGTTGATGTCTAGGTGCACCTAGGCGACGATTCCTACGGCATAGCTAATAAGGCCCTAAGTCCAGCTGATTTTACAAGAAAGTTTTATCAGAAGTACTGAAAATTGAAGGAAGATATTTCAAGACGATTCATGAATTTTTCACGATAATATATATCTCAAAGGGTTCAATCAGACTCTTATTACACTTATCATGAAAGGAGACTACCATGAAGGTGTTGGAGATTACAAACCCAATCCTTGTGTTAATTTATTTATAAAATTATTTTAGAATTTTTTAGCTAATCAATTGCAGAATTTCATGTAAGAATTAAGATATAATATTCAATCAACTTTTGTACATGATATAAGTAATTAAGACAATATTCTTATAGCACAAGAAGTTTTGTTTTTTCTTAACAAAAAAAAGAAGAGTAACAAACATTATGCAGCAGTTCAGATGGATATGACTAAAGCATATAATCAAGTACGTTGGGATTTCTTATTTCATGTCCTGTGTCAACTTGGATTTGCAAAAATATGGATAAAATGGATCCGCATTTGTATTTCAATTGTTACTTTTTCAATCAAATTTAATGGTGAACCTTTATCGTCATTCATTTTTAGTCTAATGACTGATGCCTTGATTACTTTAATTCAACAAAGGTGTAGGAAAGTTAAGTATGAAAAGAAGGATAAAGAGGAAGGAAATAAAGTTGATGAAAGTAAATTACTAGAAATTGTCCTGGTCAAACACATCTCTTTTTTGCAGAAGATTCTTTGAGTTTTATTTCCCTATGGGATAAGGAAGTAGGATCTTTCAAAAAAACGCTGACAATTTATTGTAAATATTTAGGCAAAGAACTAATTTTAACAAATCATCCACCTACTTTAGTTAAGGGACCCAGAGGAACTAATGTGAGAAACTACATCAACACTTAATATCCAACATAGATCTAACTTAGGTAAGTATTTTGGTATTCCACTTTGCCATCAAAGATCCACTTCGTAACACTAAGATGGATTGGAGAAAGTATGGTTGCCAAGGCTCAAGGATGGAAACAACAACAGTTGTCCAAAGGGGAAAATAAGTACTTGTTAAAGCAGTATTACAAGCTATGTCTTCTTATGTTATATCTATTTATATGTGGCTTTTTGTGATTTTAAAAAAATGAATACTTCTCTTTTGGCAATACAAACTTGGAGAATATGAAAGAATCCAACATCTTTGGTAAGCAAGTGTAAGACTTAGCAAACAAAACTGTAAGGATAATGGCATTCTTAGACACAAAACTATAAGGCACACACCACAACAAAATGGTGTAGCTGAGAGAATGAATAGGACTTTACTTGATAAAGTGAGATGTATGTTATTCACTTCTGGGTTGTCTAAATAATTTTTGGGTGAGGCTTTGTATATTACTACCTATCTTGTGAACATGAGTCCCAATAGGTCAATTGACCTGAAAACATCCATGGAGATATGGAAAGGCCAAAAGCATGACCTTTCTTACCTTATACCTTTTAGGTGTGATGCTTATGCACATACAAAATATGGCAAGCGTGACCCAAGGCCCCTTAAATATATTATGCTTGGTTATCAAAATCAACATGGAGTCAAGGGCTATAGATTGTGGGAAAAAGATGCTAGAGAGGTTAAAATTATTGTTAGTAGAGATGTAATTTTTGATGAACTCACATTTTATTTCAAAGTAATTGCAGGTAATGATGCAATCGTTGAACCATCTGAGCCTTAGCAAACTGTGGGAATTGAAAAAGAGGTGGAGCCAAAACCTAAGAGTGCAAGTCCAGTAGGAGCCATTGGAACTGATCACACCTTGGCCAATGAAGCATCTGAAACTCATGAGGACAATGAAGGAACTGATCAAATCCCTGAGTCATCACTAGGAAAACTATAAGGGTATAAATTGGCTAGAGACAGAGAAAGGAGAGAAATAAGACCTCCTTCAAGGTACTCATATGTTGACCTAGTGTATACTACATTAAATGCAGTTGTAGAGGTAACAAATACCGAACCCATCTCTTATCTTGATGCACTTAAGTCTTGTGGTTTTTTTAAGTGGAATGATGCTATGAAAGATGAAATTTTGTCACTTAAACAAAACAATACTTGGTTTTAGTTGAACCACCTGATAAATAGAATATTGTTGAGTGTAGATGGTGATACAAATTGAAAGAGGGTATGAATGATTATGATCCTCCTTGATACAAAGCTAGGTTAGTTGCTAAGGGCTATACTCAGAGGGAGGGTATTGACTTTAATGAGATTTTTTTCTCCTGTGGTTAAGTTTAAGACATTAGAGCCATGCTTGCTTATGATGCCTGCTTATGCTGCTTGCTTATGCTGCTTGTTATGATCCTGATATTAAACAGTTAGATGTTGAATATTCATTCTTGCATGGTGAGTTAGAAGAAACTATATGTATGAGGCAGCATGAAGATCTTATTAATAAAAACCATTCAAACACGTGTGCTTGTGAAAAAAAATCTTTGTATGGTCTAAAGCAATCCCCTAGACAATGGTATAAGAAATTTGACTCTTTTTAAATTATGACTTTGTAAGATCTGAATATGATGTTTGTTTCTATATGCTGTTAAACCCGAGTACCATGTATTTGTACTGTTATATGTGGATGTTATGCTCATTGTGTCTAAATCTCTTAAGTGCATCACTTATTTGAAACACAAGTTGAGTAGTGAGTTTGATATGAAAGATCTAGGTGAGGCTAGGAAAATACTTGGAATGGTCATTAACATAAATAGAAAGTTATGCATAATTAAGTTACACCAAGAACCTTATTTTAGAAAATTTGTTTCTAAATTTGGTAGCCTAAGATTCCAACAAGTTGTGACTCCTTTGCCTGGTCATTTTGTCTTGTCTAAGCAATAGTGCCCCAAGACTCAGTCAGACATAGTTTAAATGAGCTCAGTCATTTATGCGAATGTTATTGGTTCTTTTATGTATGCTATGATATTTGTGTCGCCATTACTAAATTTGTTTAATACTTTCTCAATATAGTGTGACTGAGATAGTATAATACCTTCTGATGTTTGGAGAATCTTAATACCCAAAGTAACATCCGCAAGGCCTAGATCTTTCATGTCAAAATTACTTGAAAGCATCCTTTTGGTGAATGTAATCACATCATTATTAATTCCAATGATTAACATATCATCCACATATAACTGATAAACATATCCTATCTCATTTCATTTTACATACACGCATTTGTCACATTCATTGATCTTGAAATCATTTGAGATCATGAATCTATCAAATTTGTCATGCCATTGCTTCGGTGCGTATTTTAAACCATATAAAGATTTAACAAGTTTATATACTTGTTTCTCCTTACCTGAAACTATGTAACCCTCAGATTGTTCCGTATATATCTCTTCATTTAGTTCTCCATATAGGAAAGCTGTTTTTATATCCATTTGATGAATTTTGAGCTTGTATACTGAAGCTATAGCGATTAACAATCGAATGGATGATATTCTCGTGACTGAAGAATAAGTATCAAAATAGTCAAGTCCTTCTTTTTTTTACTATAACCTTTTACAACAAGGCGAGCCTTGTATTTTTCAATATACCCATCGGTCTTTAGTTTCTTCTTGAATATCCATTTGCATCCAAGTGGTTTATTTCCAGTAGGGAGATCCACCGGTTCCCATGTATGATTTTTCATAATGGAATCTATCTTGCTATTTATCGCTTCTTTCCAGTATGAGGCGTTAGGGTTTGACATAGCCTCCTTGAATGTTCGTGGTTCGTCATCTAGCATGTAAGATAGAAAGTCAGGACCAAAAGACACAGAGATTATCATAAGCTTACTTCTTCTTGGTTCTCCTTCATTTGTCAATGATTCTTGATCTTGCTTTTTGGTTGGCTATGATTCTTGATCTTGCTCTTCATGGATTGCATCATGTGTTCTTTTTAAAGAACCAAGTTTTGGTGTGGTCTTGTACAAAAAAGTCATTTCAAAGAAATGTGCATTTACCGATTTAATCACCGTATTGACGTGAATGTCAACATGACAAGATTTGTATACTAGGAATCTATATGCAGCACTGTTGTGAGCATATCCAATAAAGATGCAATCAATGGTCTTTGGTCCTATTTTGACAATTTCAGGAGCAGGGATCGCTACCTTTGTCAAGCATCCCCAAACTTTTAAATATTTGAAGAAACGTGATTTTCCTTTCCATAATTCATAAGGAGATTTATCTACCTTCTTGTGTGGTACCTTGTTAAGGATGTGGTTTGCGGTGAGCAAAGCCTTTCCCCACAACTTCTGTGGTAACCCGGAGTCAATCAGTAAGGCATTCATCATTTCCTTCAACGTAGGGTTCTTATGTTCAACAATTTCGTTTTGTTGTGGTGAATAGGGGGTCGTGGTTTGATGGATAATTCCATGTTCAGCGTAAAACTCTTCAAAAAGAGACACATATTTTCCTCCCATATCTGTTCTAAGATTCTTAAAATTTTTATTTAGTTGATTGTCAACTTCAGTTTTGTATTGCTTAAATGCTTCTACGGCCTCATCCTTACTTCGAAGAAAGTATATTTGATATGCAATTGTCAATGAAAGTTACTTTTTTCCACTTCTAGTTTGCACAAATTTTAAGTCATAAATGTCACTATGAATTAACTCTAAAGGTACCGAAGTCCTTTCTATATATTTAAACGAGGTTTTGATTGATTTTGACTCAACACATACTTCATATTCCTTTTGAGAATTGAAGTTCAAATTTGGTAGTAACCCGACATTTACTAACTTAGTTAATGAACCGAAATTAACATGTCTAAATCTATCGTGCCATAAATTAGGTGAGTCAAGGATTTATTACGTTCTCGGTTACATTTATGGTAGGTACTACAATCATTACATTCATCTTAAATAAACCATCACATAGGTACGCTTTGTCCACAAATATCCCACCTTTAATGAGAATAAATTTATCAGACTCAAATACTAGTTTGAAGCCATTCTTACTTAATAACGAACCTGAAACTAGATTCCTTCTAATGTGAGGCACATGGAGAATGTTATTGAGACTCAACTCTTTTTCAGAAGTCATTATCAGAATAACGATTCCAGATCTAGAGAAACTTTCCATACATAAAGTCTCTTCAATAGTTGCAACTTTGATTGTCTTGAACATACATGTCGGGTAGCCCCAGTATCCACCCACCAGTGTTTGGTATTGCCAACCAAATTTACTTCAAAAAAACTACTGTTGTAAAATCAATCTTATTAAGATCGTTGATCTCAGTCATGGTTGCTTGGCCTTGTTTTCCTTTCATGAAATTGCCTTTACCCTTTTCTCTGTGATTTCGACCATCTATAACTTTATACAGATAGTCATTTCCATTTAACCTCTTAGACTTCTCAACGGGTCTAAAGGAGTTGGGATCATGTCCCATAAATGCATTTTTCATAAGTGAAATTGTCGATGGTATGTTGTTACCTATTCCATCATTTATGAACATATTGTTTATCGTAGTAGACATCATTTCAATCACCAAGGATTACAAAATATTATAAATAATTCAAACAAATGAATTATTCAACCTTTCTCACTAAGAGACAACACAAAAAAAGAACTAGGTCTGAAGTTTTTCCAACATACACAAAAATTAATTCATTCTTACGACAAAATGATTAAATAATTTTAATTTCCCAAACTTTTATATTCTTGTTAGTCCACCAAGTTTTTATATTCTTGTTGTAGAAGATCAAGAAATTAAAGAGATAATCAATTCACGTAAAATAGAATCTCAATCAATTAAGGATTTTTTTAAGCGGATTATTTTCAACCACAAGGTTCGACAAGTATGCAGATATTAGCAAAATTAATATTAGTTGTTAAAAACAAACTAATATTACAACATAAAATTAAATGTTTTCACTTTGTTAAGTATTTTTTCCCATGTCCGGTATGAGGCGGAAATATGACGTTAGTAAGCGAGTAATTTTCTAGTTAGTATACACAAGCCTAGAAATCAAAATAAGAGAAAAAAAATAGAATGTAATATTCATGTTCTGTATACACAGACCCAGAAATTTCGCAAAAGTAAAGTTTATAAAACATAAAAAGAAAATGTTTTTTGGTTTATACAACGTGAATCATAAATACCTTAAATTGTTGTGTTTTATTTGTATAAATTAGTAAAACAATATAAAAAATAATGCAGAAATAAAATAAAAGTAAATAAATAAAAAACTTTACTTGTCGAGACTCGGATTGGATCCGATGTCTTTAAGGTACTTAGGCCACGTACCAGTGTCTTACGTTTGCTGGCTTCAACCTCCAGGATACAACAACAAAACTATTCAAAAGAAACTGACACACGAATTCGTAAGAATTTCAACGAACTTAATAAAGTTGTTTATTTCTATCTCTCTCTTATAATTTTAATGTTTAATACTTTTAAAAATAAATGAATGAAGAAAATGGTTTAGTTGGCCAACTATTTATAGAAGATGAAAAGGTGGCTTGACAAAGAGTTGTGATACTTCATTTGAAGATACAATGTATTAATTAAAAGATACAACGTTTACAAATAAGCACAAAGTTTGGCTGGTCCGATAGTATGAGTCCAAGGCCCAATAGGCCTGTGAATATCAATATTCGAATTATTTCTTTAAAAATCGAGTCACGACTAGGGTGTGCGCGGGTCGGTTTCGTATGAAAAATGCTCAACCCACAAACCGCCCGTTCTTGTGCGGATTTTGAAAAATAAGACTCGCACCCGCCCAATACATTACTTAAACCATTGAGTTTCGGGTTAGGCGGGTTGCGGGTGCATTGCGGGTGATTTATTTCGATAAAGAAGACGAATTTGTATCCATATTCATTTGGCGAGTCAAATTTATATTACAAATGAAAATTATAACGAAAAATATTGTTTAGGATACGCATATGCATTTCAAATCATCTATGATTAAAATATATAAAATAAGATTTGAGTAAACTAAATATATGAATTGAACAAAGAGTACAGATAATATCATAATTGAAATGAAAAACATATTCATTAGATAAAATATTATTGAAATATTGAGGGATTTCAAAATTGGGTGAATGCCCATTAACCACCTGCCACCTTAGTCACTTGCCCATAAAAGGCACTTAAGGTAAATATACCTTAATGCCCTTAGCCCAATAACCACCTGCCACCTTAGCCACTTGCCCATAAAAGGCACTTAAGGTAAATATACCTTAATGCTTACTGCTGTCGACTGCTGCTGCCAAGGGCGAGTAGTGGACTTGTGCAAGTACAATTTTTGTCAAGGGCGAGTAATGGGAGTGTTTCCCACAACTCGTGCAAATACACTTTTGTACTGTATGGGCTAATGTTGAGTAATGGGAGTGTTTCCCACAACTCGTGCAAGTACACTTTTGTACTGTATGGACTAATGTTGAGTAATGGGAGTGTTTCCCACAACTCGTGCAAGTACATTTTTGTACTTGTGGACTAAATGTTGAGTTCTGGGATAGATTCCCATTACTCAGAACTCGGAAAAGGCTAAGCAAGTTCACTTTTGTACTTGTGGACTAAATGTTGAGTTCTGGGATAGATTCCCATTACTCAGAACTCGGATTGTACTTGTGCAAGCCCACTTTTGTACTTGTGCAAGTGCACTTTTGGACTTGTGGCAAATGTTGAGTACTGGGATATATTCCCAGAACTCAGAAAACGCTAAGCAAGTACATTTTTGTACTTGCGGACTAAATATTGAGTTCTGGGAGAGATTCCCATTACTCATTTGAATTGTTTTTTTCTTCTAGTTTTTCAACGTTAATCAATCAACTTATTCTATACAAACTTTCGCACAATTCAATCATAATTTCTTACTTTCCCAATACTCAAATATCATGTTTCAGTGGAGATGTCAATCTATCTTTGAATACAGCAAATGAATTGGATAAAAAGAAATAATGCAGGGACCAAAATGCAAATTGTTTCTTCTACATAAAAATTAGTTAGATTACAGCTATATCTAGTTAGACATGATTGTATATAAACTAGTTTTGTACATTGTAACTGTAACAAGAAATAAAACATCTCTTCTTCCTCTCTTATTCATTCTTCTTCTTATTCTTCTCTCTGTTTCTTTATTTTTCTTGCTAAATTCGTCATTAATGGGTGCTCTCATAATTCACAGTGTTTGTGTATATGCTGATAATTTAAACGAAAGAGAGAGAGCGGCTATCATAGTTATTTGTTTATGAACTCGTGGAGAGAGAGAGAGAGCGGCGGCGGTAGAAAAGGGTAGAATAGGAAAAAAATTAAAAGAGGTGCCTTTTATGGGCAAAAGGAGAACGGCAGGGGTGAGGGGGCATTAAATTTAATTTGAGGTGTTTCTTGGGCATTAATCCTTCAAAATATTTTTAAAAAGGGGGAGGAATAAAAAAAATGTAGAATGAAAAGCACATGACCCCCACTATTTTGTTTAAATAAAATGAGCAATACGAATTTTTCTAATTTTTATACAACAAGGTAATCGAGTATATGCGGGTTTGCGGGTTTCAAGTTTAAAATCCACAACCCGCAAAAATGTGTATATTTTTTCAAAAATGTAAACCGCAACCCACCCAATTAAAAACTAACCCGTATAATTTTGGGTTAGTGTGATCGGGTTGGTCGGGTTATGCGGGTTTTCTAACCCGATGCACACCCCTAGTCACGACTATCATCGTAAACATGGTCATCACTTGAGTAAAATGTCATTCGACCAACAGACCTCTATATTGTAATATCTCTTGTAATATGTGAGAATCATTTTAATAGTTTTAGCCTCTATATTGTAATATCTCTTGTAATATGTGAAAATCATCTTGATTCTTTACCGGATAGCCTTCAACTTAATTGTTAAGTTAGAGATTGGTATTGAAACTTGTGGCCTCAAGGTATTATAGTGATAAGCTACTATCATTGAAGTTGAATGTGGGTGTAGGTCAAGTTTGACAAAACTACAATAAGTTTTTAGTATTTTTAATTTCCTCAATTTATTTCTTATCTGTTTTTTAATCAAACTAATTTCAAATCGAAAGAACCGTACTCATTTAAGCTAAACCTCTATTCTCTTTTGTTGTTGGTCACCCGTAAGCCACAAAAACACTTTCATCCAAATAATCTATCTAACCCATCACGATAATTTCATATCTCTTCTTCTCCTTTACTTCCACCCCCAACACACCGGCTTACTAATCATCAGAGCAAAAATGGAAACACTTAGAGCTTCATCTTTTTCACCATTTGATCTACAAACTTGTAAAATCACAACAAGATTATTGAAAAAACAACCCATATTCCATATTCCATTAACCCAACAACACAAATCAATTCCATCACAATCTCACTTCAAGAAACCAAATTTTAAGCTCTTAACTGCTCTATCATCTTCAAATGTGTTAACAAATGAGTCTAAAGAACAAGAACAAGAAGAGACACAGAAATTTGATTGGTATGCACATTGGTACCCAGTCATGCCAGTTTGTGATCTTGATAAAAGAAGACCAACTGGGAAGAAAGTGTTGGGAATTGATATAGTGGTGTGGTGGGATAAGAATGATCAAGAATGGAAGGTGTTTGATGATGCTTGTTCTCATAGATTAGCTCCTTTATCTGAAGGTAGGATTGATCAATTTGGGAGGTTGCAGTGTGTATACCATGGTTGGTGTTTTGGTGGTTCCGGTGACTGTAAATTCATTCCTCAAGCTCCTCGAGATGGTCCTCCGGTAATCACTTTTATCATTTCTTGTCAACTTTTCCTGCCTCAATATATAGTGTTCGAGTAATTTATGTGTTTTTTTGTTAATAATTAAGCAAAGAGAGCATATTTCACTAAAAACATTGAGATTTTACCTTTTTAATTTAGAAATAATTGCACCATTGGTCCCTGTGTTATGCTTATTAACCAAACTTATGTATCTTCCAGCATGATATATGACATAAAATCATGTTTCATTAAGGTCTTCTCTGCATCACTGTTTATTTGGCTGCTTATAAAAACTGTTGATGATGCAATTTAGGGTTGATTTATTTGCTTATAATATACGCAGATCCACACATCTAAGAGGGCTTGTGTAGCTGCTTATCCAAGTTGTGAGCAAAACGGGATTGTGTGGTTTTGGCCAAATACCGATCCTCAGTACAAAGATATATTCTTAAACAAAAAACCTCCTTATATCCCAGAAATTGATGATCCATCATTTACTAATTCCATCATATGTAGAGATATACCTTATGGGTATGCCACTACACCACTCTTATATTTTTTCTACACTTTATTTGAATTATTTTTAATACATTGTATTGCAGATACGAGGTTTTGACTGAAAATCTCATGGACCCTGCTCACGTTGCATATGCACATTATGGGATCATGAAAGTCCCAAAACCCCCAGAAAGATAAGATATCTCTCTCTGTATATGCTATTTCCTTTCAATCCATCTTCATTAAACTAAACTAACATTATGTTTATTATTCATGCACTGTGAAGGCTGATAGAGAAGGAGGAAGACCAATGGAAATTAATATAAAGACACAAGACATAAATGGTTTCAGCGCAGGACAATTGCGTGGTTCGAACAATTTTGTTGCACCTTGTCTTTATCATGGTTATTTTACTCCTGGAACAGATCCGAATACTAAATCTGATTCCAAAGAGAAAAAATTTCTTCTAGTATTCTATTGTGTTCCAGTTAGTCCTGGAAATTGCAGAATTATAATGACGGCTCCTAGGAATGTTGGAGTATGGATTGATCAAGTTATTCCACGCTGGGTATATCACATTAATCAAAATTTAATTCTCGATTCAGATTTATTCCTTCTTCACGTGGAGGTAAATTTTGTACTGTTTCTCTTCTGTTAAAGATGATAGCTTTTTGATTTATCTTGTTTTTTCTCATCATTAGGAACGCAAATTAAAAGAGATAGGCCCTTTCAATTGGAACAAAGCTTGCTTTGTCCCAACAAAAGCAGATGCGAATGTGGTTGCTTTTAGAAGGTGGTTAAATAAGTATGGTGGTGGTGGAGTTGATTGGGGAACGAAATTTAGTGGTGCCCTTCCACAAACTCCTCCCCGAGAGCAACTGTTTGATCGGTAAAAACACTTACTTATTCACATATTTGATTCTTTCGGCTTCGACTATGAATTATAACAACGTAATCAAATGTGTTTTAGGTATTGGTCACATACAGTGAATTGCAAAAGTTGTAATCTTGCATACAAAAGCCTAAACGCGCTTGAGATTGCGTTGCAAGTTATATCGGTTGCTTCGATTGGAATAGTTGCTGCAGCAAAGCAGAGTGCGATTTCAGTCCTTACAAGAAATGCTCTGGTTGTCATGGCTGTGTTAAGCTTTGTAGGTTCCAAGTTGTTGGCACACTTCATCTACAAAAACTTCCGTTACCATGATTATGATCATGCCTTTGCCTGATGCTTCCTTTAGATGTGCTATTCAAGAGACGCGTATGTGACTCATGTTTATAAGAAATACATATATTGGGATCCCCCACCCCCAGATCATTTGAGTTGTATGTACTAAGAATTAATTGAAATTCAAAAGAGGGTGATAGATATATATATATATATATATATATAATGACTAAAAGCAAGTACTTTGAACCGAAGTTCGTTCAGAAATGTCAACATTAAACAAATGTTGCCCAAATCACTATATGTTGTTGTAAGCTATTTTCCATCACATATTTCCTAGCAACACTTTATGTATTATATCTGCTTCTCAAAATCTCATACCAACTTCTCTTTTAGGTTTGCACAACTTATCTCATCTTACACAATGTATTTTCCTCTAATCTGTAGATGATCACCAAATGAAAACTCTGCGTATCCGATCTATCTCTTCACTTACGTACATCGGTATCATGTCAACTTTCATGATAAGCATCGACATAACACTAACACTCAATAATGATGTGTGAGGGTGATGTGACTGACTAGTGAGTGATTTTTCCTTCCAGCCTACTAGTTGATTCCAAAAACCATTGATCCGATTCCTGTAGATCCCTTGTGGCCACTTCCCCAAGAGTATGATGACTCCTAAGTATTTTCCTAGTCCATCATTTCGACAAAAGCCTTCCTACCAATTATGAAGTTAAGCTTGTGTTTTCCAATTATGTTTAGGATTTAGTTGAGTTAAACGAGAATGAAGAATATGTGTGTGGAGGTGTTTTGTGCAACAATTAAAATAGTAGGATGGGTTTATAGTGCAATTATGTAAATTCAAGAGTATAATGAAATAGGAAAGAAAGGAATAAAAATGCGAGTATGAGAATGTGTTCAAAATGTTTGTATTCAACTTAAAGATTATTTTTGACTTAAGGGGAAAAAAGAAATTTGTTGTTAACCAGGATTTTAAGTTCTCTCTAAATCTCTTCCGGATAATTAGGGGATATTATCTAATTTTAGGAACACCTTCCAGGTGTAGCCTAGATAAATATCTAACACTTAAATCCTATACCATACGTTGATTATTCGACTAGTTTGACCTTCCAGTTCTAAACTACGTCGAATGTTAATAATTCTGTTTTTACTCTCCACCCTCTTCCCCCTCCTCACGGGTGTATTCAATAGCTATCAAACTCAATTATATGTCCAACACAATTAAATTCCACAATTTTAATGATAAAATTATAAACAACAATTTATTTTCAATTCATTAAATTAAAAGGCAATCTCAAATTCAATCAAATAATGCACAAATCAAGTTCTAGGATTCATACAAAGTATATCAAAACTATAACTATAAAGTGTTTAGTTCATACTAAAAAGATGAAATCCAATATAAAATAGCTTCACAATTAGTAAAAAGACAACAAGAAAGTTAAAATTACACTAATTAAAATGAAGGAATGGATGAGAGATCATGAATTGAAGGTGTTGACTTTTCTCCTCTTTCTCCTAAGCTTTTTCGAGCATATTCTAAAGTGAAAAGTATGTTAATAATATCTAAAAACTGATGCTTTAGTTCCAAAAACGTTTTCCTTCTTGTTTGGACCATTTAGGTGGGTCAAATGTGGTCCAAAAGGCCTTGTTGCAACTCTGGACAAATTTGGGTCACCTTGGAAAAACTCGCATAACTCCGTCATCTAAATTATGATTCACGAACATTTTCCTTTCAAGCGCTATAGACTCAAAGGGATATCTTGGGTAGCTTGGGCTTGATAAAAAACGTCACCTAATAATTATGGTGAATTTTCAAATTTGGTGGTTGTGGTTGGGTAGAAATTATTCTTGACCTTCTAGGGGGACTTCTTGGTTCCTTTTCCACTTGGCTCGGGTTCTACTTTGAGTATTTTGAATTATTAGCTTCATATTTCAGGGTTTCGTATCATCCATGTACCTAGGATCTACACACTTAACACACAATTATCTCAAAAAGCTCCAAAATATACAAATATATCTAAGATTGATTAAAAACTCAAAAAACGTCAAATAATAGGAATAAATTCCACTTTGATGCTAAAAAAACCCTAAATGATGTCTCGTAAGTCTCTAAATCTGTAACAAAATACGAGACATCGGGATCCCCAAATCAAGGTATCCTCGTCCCGACAAAATAAATACAAATGAGGGTCTAAGTTACCAAAAGTTCCACGAGGCAGAAGCAAGTAATCAATCCCAAAGAAATGCATAACAAATATCATTAAGTCTTACTCAAGAAATATTCCATCAAAGTTACATTTGATACAAAAAATCAACACGTTATAATTTCAAGAATAAATTAGTTTCGCAATGCAAGAAGAGTCGTTTATACTTTATTTGATATGGTAGCTATATGTTGTTCCTCAGTCCTCCCATGATGTCTACTGGTCCACTTACCTACTTCTGTTTCACTCAATTGTCACTCAACCACATAGCTAAGAATCTTGATTTCTTTTGGTTATATCGTGGCTTAAGGTACGTGTGATATACTTAGGTAGTTTAGAGTAATATTTTGTCTCTCTCCTAACTATCCAACAACCAATCGCCCTAGAGTTTGTGTTTACGCTGAAAAGTGTGTTCACCCATTCCCATTTGATGTGTTAAAAAAGCATCCCTAATCCCCAAAACCAGTTCATGGTATTTGAATTTTTCCCTTGTTAGTTCTTCAACTTTCATTTCTTTTCTCGTTTTTTGTAAGTCAAACATGAAACTCGTTTTGATGTAAGTTTTTATGTTGACTTATTTCCTTGTATTTTTTTATTTTCTCTTTTTTTCAATCTCTTTTGAATCCTATTCTTGAATTCGGCAAGGATCGCAACAGTGCATATCATGACATATCTCTATATAAGCATCAACGACCCAATATGTATCTCGTAACCACGAACACCCACCACTTCAAACTTAAGCTCAAAGACGACTATTCCTAGGAATTGTGACTCAAGGGAAGGTCATATGGTCAACTCCTACAAACTAAGGGGTATAGGCTTATTATGTGCCTATCAAAGAAAAAACTTAAGGCTCAAAGGTGGCTAAGAATAGTGTACATCAGTTCATCTGGTTAGTAAGCCAAAGGAAAAAAAAAAGCTATCAAATAAATACATCAATCATCTTCCTAGGTATGTGGGTTTGTTAAAAAAAATTACTTTAAAGTTGCAAGTTACGTATATTTTCAACTAGGTTAGATCTAACGTCTTACACACCTACTTATTTCTCACGTCGTTCAAACTTTCTTTCTTTGTATTTAGAAAAGCCTATGTTGTCCAAGTAATACGTAAATGAAAAGGCGAAATCATTTGTGACATTGTAACCTTATCTAATCTAAGGCTGACATCTATAGTCTTTCAGGAGTGCTATTTTTTTGGCTAAAAACCATCTTTCCCAAGCATAATTAAAATAGATGTCTCATATGTCCTACACAAGCCTGGCTTGTTCGTATAAAGTCATGCCCATCCTTGAAAACGTCAAAAATATAACAATGGATCTTCCCCATGTTAACATCTCTGTATGAGGACATCCAATTGTGTTACAAATTGCATAATTAAGGTTTTTTTTAGAAATTTGCTTCCTTGTAATTTGTGTACGGATTTTTCTCCAGATTTTTTGATATTTATTGGTTGAGCCTCATTACTTTATTTAATTTATTTATGAATACAAACCTATTTTCCCCTAAAAAGGGGAAAAAAACTAGTTGGTAAGTGACAGTAAAAGGAGACATTACTCAAGAAAAGGAAAATAAAATGACAAAGAAAGAAACAAATGAAGCTCCTACATTGCTCAAGAACCACAGGGGTTGAAACATGGCAAAACATTGTTCTGAAAACGAAACTGAAAAGTGTGACAAAAGACAATAAATAATCTCCAAAATATTAAGATGTTACAAACATTTTTCAGACCAACCCCAATGAAGAATCTACACTTAAAATATTAAGTTAAATGCCATAGATGTTCTTCGCCTTGCAAAATGTCAAAAACCTTAAAGCTCCAGCAACTGATTGCACCCCGCAAAACTAGCATGATTTTGCCTTGTCTTCCCTATTAAACCTAACACACAAATAATTCAAGGAATATCAAGATTCAATTATATTGCTAAATCAACATATGGATTACATGATTACCTAAAGGAAGGCCCTATCAGTGTTGTCTTTGCTTCTGGGGAGTTTTTAAGTATAAAGTTCAATCCATTAAGGAACGAAGATTCCTTCAAATTCACTTTTAAGTTCTTCATATTGTGAAACGGAGAGTCTGAATGTAGCAGGCCCGGAACTTTAAGAAGTATCTACACATTTACGAAAAACAATATTCACTTTCTTTATGAATGAAATAACATATGATTTGGCTTTAATTACCTTCATAGCCCTCAATGATAATGTTACAGATTTCGCATGCTGAAACTCAAGCATCATTGCAACCATTCGACGTCCCATTTCTTTATTATAGCTGTTTGACTTTGTCGTATAATATTTTGTAATATGAATGTCTACTGTGTCCATGTTTAGTGGATTTCCCATAGAGCATACAAGTGGACGGTGACAATAATATTTGAAGGACGATAGATTTGGTGCAGAAACTATAAAATTGCAATTCCAAGGATTAGCCATTGTACCGAAAGCACCATCTGGAGACAATATTTCCAAGTTAGTGAGTTGTGTAGCGTTTATCTTCAGACTCTTCAATTCCCCAAAGTGGCATTCATTTAAACTTAAATATTTTAGATTCGGGCTATCAGAAATGAGCTCCATGTAATTATCCGTGTTGTCTGACAATTTAATTTTTGTTAGATGCAGCTCTTTTAACGTGATAAGACCAAGAGTTCCAGTGAAATAGATGCTTCCTTCATTCAAACAAGTGAGTTTAAGTACACTTAATGATTTAGCAGTAAACAAGGAGTGCGAAATCTCAAACGGGTTAAAGAATATTCTGGTTTTTCTATTTGGTGCAATTACTATATTTGAATAAGTGATGTCGAGTTCTTGGACATTGTAAGTCAGTGCACGATCTACAAACCCTATTAAAAAGTCAACATCAATTGCAGACATTATGTAGCAACTAAATTTATGAAGGTCAGAACTGCCGCGCCCGGATAGAACTTGATACATAAAGTTAACAAAAGAATTTTTTCTCTCTCGAGTTATATTAGTAGCTAATCCAACCAAGTTGAAGTTCAAGGAGGGGACATGGGTCCACACATATTTCCATCGTTTTGATAGAATACATGTTTGCACCCCTTCTTTTATATCCACAAACGACAAAATGTTCTGGAGAATTTCATCAGGCAAGCTGCTGATTCTGTCATTACTTGTTTCTGCATTGAGGCACACCTTCTTATTCTTTATATCCATCACTCTTGCAATTAACTTTTCCTTCTTGCTAATTTAATAAGAATTACCAACAAGCTACACCAATCTCAAGCACTACTGTATGAAATGAAACGAGGTGATGAGTCATACCAAACAATAAGATGTTTTAAAGCCTAAGGCGAGGCTGAGACTATATTATTATTTTTATTTACTTACAAAATACGGCCAAATCCCATGAAATTCAATCCCTAATTACTAAACAATTCAAGTACTAATGTCTTTGTAGCAATTTCCACTAAATTATTGAACTCTATCAATAGTATCACATGCAGCAATATTATTTGTAATCACTGCTAAAAACCTTAAATCAATTAGATAAGAATTGAAACCAAGCATAGTAAATTTGTTGGAAATGAACGATGTTAAAAAACAAAAAGACCCACAAAAAATTCATGATAATTGAATCATTCAAGTAAGCCATCTTTAATACAACATTACAATCACCATAAAAATGAAATACCTTCTTTTGCCCTCGTGCGTGAGAGAGAGAGAGCTCTGAAAACTTTTTGGCGCAACAAAATCCTCTCTATCGTAAGCGAATGTGAAATGATACTAAAGTGAGAATGGAGATTTTATGGCGGTTCGGTAGATTGACAAATGTTATTTGATTTTTGACATATGTCATTTTAAATTTGACCATGTGCATATAGAGTAAATAGCACTTTTGGCCCCTGCGTTTATACGACAGGTTGCCCCCTAAATTTTAAAATGCGACTCGTTTCCCCTTAACTTTTACTTTTGTGCCCCGTTACCCCTGGTCGTATTTTCCGTCCATTTTTTCCGTTAACTGTGACGTGGCATTTCCATGTCACCTTTTTTTTTTAATCCTAATCCTAATTAATCATTTAATTAACTTAAAACAGGGATAAAATAGGTTTTTTATTAATAGTTTTTATATTATTAAATATAAATAATAAAATAAACTCCCCCCACCCCACCACACCCCCTACCCCCCCTCCCCCCTCTCTTCCCCTTCTTCTTCTTCCCCGTTCTTCTTCTTCTTCCCCGACCTCTGGTTCTTCTTTTTTTTTTTTTTTAAAAAAAAAAGGAAAAACTCCACCACCGTCCTTCAAGTCCCTTTCATTCTTAAAACTACCTTTCATTCTTAAAACTATCAGACCCTTACCAAACGGACTTTTACCAAACTTTCTGATTTTACTTGGTTCCTTGGTCATTCATATTTTGACAAGGAATTTGTCAGATGGATAAGTTGATATGGATTTATCGATCAATTGCTAATAGAAAGTATGAAAAATAGCCTGAATCACATACTTGAGCAGATTATTAATAATTAAACTCCATTCGAAACATGAGAGCTCATATATCATCACTCAAAATCTGAATATTTGAAAATTATACATCAAATTAGCATTTTCACTATGGAGTAATAAATTCAAGCGATTCCAAGCATAATCATTTTAATTATCAAATTTGTTAAATTTAAGGGTGAATTATATATAGGGTCTTGGAGACTAACTCTCTTCTCTATAGAGTTTCTTAAATGGCATTCTTCTTAGGGACCTCAATTTTGACAATAGTCTTTCCTACCCTTACTATCACTAAAAGACAAAAAGGTGTGATGTCACTCTTTCTCTCTCCTCTACCTACCACTATCCACCTACCTCCAACCTCCCACCACCTACCACCGACCTCCCACCACCGACCACCGACCTCCGACCTCCGACTTTCGACCACCAGTCACCGGCCACTGGAAAAAACAGAGAGTACTCCGAGAAAAACATAGAGTACTCCGAGAAATTGCTGAGTACTCCGATAATTTGCTGAGTATGACGAATTAAATGAATACTCTATAAAAAAAAGTCGGAGTACTCTATGAAATAGTCTGAGTACTCGAAGAAAATTGGTGAGTATTTTTTAACAATTAGAGAGTAATTTAAAAAACAATGAGTAACCAATAAAAATAGTGAGTATTATTCAATTATTCAAACAATTAGATTAGATTATTACATAATCAGAAAAAAAAAAGGAAATCTATTTGGTTTGACCAGATCTAGATCTGGTCAACCATTTCAAATTAAACAAAAAAAAAAAAAAAATCACGCGTGAAACACCAAAAGATGTCCGGCGAGTTCTTCACATCTTCGCTGCATCTTTGAACACAACCAACACCCTTCCGCCACCACCACCGTAACACCAACAGCCAACACCACCTCCACTATGGCGGCGTCCGACGTCAACGAAGGACTTCTAACGCTGGATCTCGGATCTCGAACAAGCTGCGCGAACAGGCGCAGAGCTCCGGCGAGGATCGAGCTCTCTCTTTTGCTGCCATGGTTGCTGCGCGAGGGTCTCTTCAGTTGCTGCGCGAACAGTCGCAGAGCTCCGGCGAGGATCGAGCTCTCTCTTTTGCTGCCATGGTTGCTGCGCGAGGATCCTTTTGTTGCTGCGCAGAGCTCCGGCGAGGCTAGCAGCGAGGTGAGGGGGGGTGGTGGTTCACTGGAGCGAGGTGGATCTGAAACCTAGGTAGACTCCGGTGCTGCTGCTGGAGTTTTCCAAGGATGCTCAAGCCCATAAAGGAGATGGACAAGTCCAAATCTCCGATGCTGATAAGGGCTCGGTTATTGAGGATCTGTTGAACTTGTTGTAATTTGGGAGCATGTAACGAGGAGGTTTGGGAGCTGGGGGGAGGAGAGAGAGATAGGGGAGGAGGGAGATGGTGGTGGTGGTGTTTGTTCTCATGGAGGAGGATAGTGGTGGTGGCGGTTCGGAGATGGGGAGGAGAGAGAAATAGGTGAGGAGGGAGGTGAGAGAATAATGAGAGATAATAATGAACGTGAAATGTAATATTTGGTATATATAGGGGAAAGAAAACAAAAGAGGGGTAGTCTAGTAATTGGGGTTTTAGGGTTCATGTGTTAAAAAGTTGTTGAGGTCTTTAGTAAGAAGAGGCTCTAGGCAAGGTCCCCATCTTGAAGAGGGGGGGTGTGGTCAAGACCCTAGGTGTAATTATCTCTAAATTTAAATTGGAACATATCGTTTCAATACTTGCTTTCCTGTTACTGCTAATCCAACAATCACACCACATATAGCCCCAGCTACAGCAGCAGACCTCGACCCAGAAGCCGCCTTGTAAAGTGCACCAGTCCCCAACCCAGCCACCACGCTGTTAATAATGTCATTTGTATCCCTAAGCGCCACCAGCTTGAGAGTTTCGCCGGACTCGATAGCTTTGATGCCGTCAACGCCTCCCTTGGCGGTGCCAACGACTGCACTGTTAAATTGCCAACTCAACTAAAAGTCCGAACTGTTAGGAGAAGGCATATTCTATTAATGAGATTTTATATCTCAACACGCCCCCTCACGTGCAAGCTTAGTAGAGAAGAGTGCCCATAGAAGGCTTAGGAGAAGAGTGCAGGTCCATGGAGCTCTGATACCATGTTAAATTGCCAACTCAACTAAAAGTCCGATCTGTTAGGAGAAGGCATTCTATTAATGAGATTTTATATCTCAACATGCACCGCCAAGATAGCCGATTCCGGTGTAGTAGGTGAGATTTTCACCCCATGAACGACGTTGTGCGATGGATTCTTCTTGGAAAAGGAATTGGGGTGCGGTGGGTAGCTTGTAAAGGGTTTGAATTGGGACTTGAAGGACGGTGGTGGAGTTTTGCTTTTTTTTTTTTAAAGAAGAAGCAGAGGTCGGGGAAGAAGAAGAAGAACGGGGAAGAAGAAGAAGGGGAAGAGAGGGGGGAGGGGGTGTGGTGGGGTGGGGGGGGGTTTATTTTATTATTTATATTTAATAATAAAAAAACTATTAATAAAAAACCTATTTTACCCTTGTTTTAAGTTAATTAAATGATTAATTAGGATTAGAATTTTAAAAAAAAAGGTGACATGTAAATGCCACGTCACAGTTAACGGCGGAAATGGACGGAAAATACGACCAGGGGGTAACGGGGCACAAAAGTAAAAGTTAAGGGGGAACGAGTCGCATTTTAAAACTTAGGGGGTAACCTGTCAATCGGGTATAAACGCAGGGGACAAAAGTGCTATTTACTCGTGCATATAATATATCATTTCTATTACTACATATTTATTGGATCAATATCTTCTTTTAACTAAAATAACAAACAAAATTTCAATTTAGATTACACAATAATTTAGATAAAAAAATTACTATAATACTTTTATTATAATTGTTGTCTTTGACCATATATCGACTTCCATTTAAATCAAACATTATCATAGATGTGAAAATCCACCTACTACTAATTTCGTCGCACGCGCGTACGTCCGAGATTTTTTTTTTAAAATCGTCATAACTAATTCTATTAAAATAAAAAAAATAAAAAAATTGTATTTTTAGATGATACAAAATTATATTTACGTCTGTGACTTTTTTCATTTTTTTAAATTTTTTTTTAAAATTTTGATTTCTTTTATTTTTTTTAAATGGGATTTAATCCCATCTCTAATTTTAAGATTGGGATGAATTTGTCTCATCTCCATTCTAATACTGAGATACGATTTGTCTCATCTCTATTGTATAACTAAGATGTGATTTGTCCCATCTCTATTGTAAAACTAATTAAAGATATATTGTGTTGGAAATGATGATGTGATGTTTTGCGAGATAAAAAGCCTTGACCTGGTGGGGTTATGTATGTATGTAGAGGGATTGATAAGATTGTTCCGTCCAGTTTTACTATTCCTGCTCTGATTTTGTTTGCAAAGCCTTCGAAACCTAAGGCTATTAGCTACTTATTCTTCTGATCCATTCCATACAATTTACGTTTATATAAGAAACAATTTATTTACTTTGAATATTGATGACTTGAGAAGCAATAATTAGTTGAAATGAAGAAAAATATTGTTTCTAGTTCATTATATAGCATTCAAAATCGAATCGTACGAGTCATCAACATTATTAAACACTAAAACAAAAACAAAAAGCCCATTAAATATTGAGATGGATTTTTCACATCTCTATTGTAAACTAAGATAGATATATCCCATCTGCAATTAAAATCTTCCAGCACCACCACCACCACCCCCCCCACCGCCACCATCACCCTACCACCACCACCATTACCTATAACTAATTCCATTACATACGCCCGCGTCCGTTAATTTTTTTTTTTTAAATCGTCATAACTAATTCTAAAAAAATCTGAAAAATAAAAAATTTGCGTTTTTGATAAAGCAAATTAATATTTACGTCTATGATTTTTTTTTTGAATTTTTTGAATTTTTTCGAAAAAAATTTCGCAGTGAATTTCATGTTTGCGAAAAAAAATCATTGTTTCGAATAGTGAATTTCATGTTTCAAACAGTGAATTCCGTGCCTGCGAAAAAAATTTAAAAAAACATAAAAGAAATTATAGACGTAAATATTAATTTGCTTTATCCCAAATTTCAAATTTTTAATTTTTTTAATTTTTTAGAATTAGTTATGACGATTTAAAAAAAAAATCACCGACACGCGCGTGTGTAATAGAATTAGTAGTAGGTGGTGGTGGTTGTGGTAGCTGTAATGGTGGTTAAATACATGGTAGTGGTGGTGGTGGAAGTACCCTATTATTTGTTTAATATTTAAAAATAAATATTATATTGAAAATAATATATTTAATTATAAGGGTAGTAAAGGTGTAAAAAAATATAAAGAATATGTTTTATATAAATAATTGTTTTATTAGGCATTTTTTTATAAAATAAATTATTGAAGGCTTAATTTTAACCATTAGCTAATTTTATTAGGATTCTTTTAGCAAATACCTCTATTTTTAATTAATAACAATATTTTTTTTTTGACAAAAATTAATAACAATAAAAAGGGTAAGAAAATAAAATAGTAATAGATTTTTTATTTAAATGGGAAATCGGATAATCTTATTGGGAAGAAATAATAACATGTCAACTTTTAGGCATAGACTTTCCTAATCATGATTTAAATAAGCATTTTCTCATATATTTTTTCTATTTTTTTCCAAGGATTTTTTACAATAATATAAAAAAAAATTAAAGATAAATTTTTTGATTAAAATTATAATACTTTAAAATTTAATTTTTTATTTTCTATTTTTTTTATTTGACTACGAGATTAAAAACCAGTATGGATAATATTTAGTAAATTTGTAAAAATAAAATCTGAAAGTAGCATCAATATAATATATTAATGGTTGATCTTGCCATGTGTTAGTTGAATTTTGGCATATGTTATTTTAATTTATTTTTTGGTACACGGGTGATCCAGGATTTCTTGAAAGTAGCATCAATATAATATATTAATGGTTGATCTTGCCATGTGTTAGTTGAATTTTGGCATATGTTATTTTAATTTATTTTTTGGTACACGGGTGATCCAGGATTTCTTGATCTCCCCTTTAGGGAGGGGATTTGAACTTTAGACCTCCCTTTTAAGTACTGAAGAAATAGCAAGGCTCTCGCCAGTTGAGCTAACCCAACTGGTTTGTGTCATTTTGATTTGACATGTGTATTTATTATTCTTATAGTATTTATTATTCTTATAGTGATATTATATATGAGCCAATTATAGATTAATGCCTATTAAAAAACTTATTTAAAAAAAGGTGCCTAAAATAAGATACTTTATAGAAAACAGTCACATCCCAAACTACCTTTATAATTAACAATTAAAAAAAAAAAGAAATTAGATAAAAATCAAAACAAAAACTAATAAACACACGCGCGAGTCCGTGATTTTTTTTAAAAATCGTCATAACTAATTCTAAAAAAATAAAAAATAAAAAATAAAAAATTTATATATTTGGATAAAGCAAATTAATATTTACGTCTATGATTTTTTCGGAATTTTTTGAATTTTTTAATTCGCAGACACGGAATTCCATGTTTTAAACATGAAATTCCATGTTTTGAAATAAGGAATTTGTTTTCCGCAGACACGAAATTTACTGTTTAAAACATGGAATTTCATGTTTTAAACATGGAATTTTGTGTATGCGGAAAAAAAAAATCAAAAAAATCAAAAAAACTCAAAAAATTTAAAAAAAAATCAAAAAAAATCATAGACGTGTATATAAATTTGCTTTATCCAAAAATACAAATTTTTTAATTTTTTGATTTTTTTTGAATTAGTTATGACGATTTTAAAAAAAATTCACGGACACGCGCGTGTGATGAAATTAGTAGTAGGTGGTGGTGGTGGTGGTGGTTGTGGTGGTGGAGGTGGTGATGGTTGTGATTGCTGTAGTGGTGGTGGTGGTGGTGGTGGTTGTGATGGTGGAGGTGGTGATGGTTGTGGTGGTGGTGGTGGCAGAATTACCCTATTATTTGTTTAATATTTAAAAATAAATATTGTATTAAAAATAAAATAATATATTTAATAATAAGGATAGTATAGGTATAAAAAATATAAAGGGGATGTTTTCTATAAATAATTGTTTTATTAGGCATTTATCTCTAAATAAAAAAATTAAAAACTTAATTAAAAAGATATTTATCTCTAATTACCCCTTCATTAAAAAGGGAAAATGACATGCTTAGTTTGTGTATGGACGTATATGTAAGTATTGTAATCCATCTTTTTGGTCTTTTTTTTTTTTTTGTTCGAAATACTTTTTTTTTTTTGTTCTAGTACAAAAGCAAAAACAAAGGAAACAAAAAGAAAACAAGAAGGAAAAAGCACATTATTCGATACCGGTTCTTCTAGTATTCTTGGTAAGCTGGTATGCTTGATCGTTGAATTTTCAAGGGATAAATCTGATGGGACCAAAGTCAACAACCATTTGTTTGATCCTTCGAACGGTCGGTTGAATTCTCCAGCCGACACCTGCCTAATACCCTATATTATTCCAATGTTATCTGACACAATAGTTTTCTTTTTCCTTCAATAGTTTTTGCATATTTCCAAGCTTGTAAGTATTGCAAGGGCGTCTCCTTCTTGCGCAGAGTCGCATCTAACTGACTCTTTGAAAGATTTTTCCTCCCTTGTGTTTTTATGGACTTCACGGATTCCAATAAATGTTGCTTCATATGGTTGATTAAAAGATGTGTCACTATAAAAAGTAATATCCGCCTCTTCTTCATCTATTTGGGTCGGGGTTATCTCCTGGGATATAAATGATTTTGTATTATTGATCTTCTTCCAGTCGATACCATGTATCTCTCTCATGAGTTTATTAGTCACAAATATAATTAAATCCCCTTCTATCTTATTGCTTTCGTGTATAACTTTCATTTTTCCTTTCCATATGTTCCAGATGCATATCATAATATATTCCCTAATTGTATTTTTTTCCCAATTACCCTTCGGAGAATGAGATGATAATGTCTACAACCCAGTCTCCTAGTTTTATTGTCATTATTTTCTTTATTTCTGATTTGTAATCACGATCCTGGCCAAATTTCTCTGCTAATATCGCAAAAGAGAAAGAGATGTTCAATTGTGTCACTAATTCCAAAACACCAAAGGCAATCTTTTGTATCTGCACACTTTATTGTAAAGATTATGTTTAGTAGGAATCGCATTGTTACAGGCTTTCCACATGCAGATATTTTTTGGTATATTCGAGTCCCAAATGCATTTCCATAACGATGTATTGGAATTATCCCTTTTATTAGCTTTTTGAGGTTCTTCTAACATAAATTCATCGGTCTGAATTTTGTATCATGTTTCAGTATTATATTGACCATCGATCGAGAAAGGCCAGATGAATTTATCTTTGGTATCCAGATTATCAGTAATAAAATTAGTAATGCAAGGAATAAGCGGCTTAGGAAAAATATTATTCCCTCCGTCCCAAAAATAATGTCCACTTTGCTTTTCACACAAATTAAGAAACCTAATAATTACATACACCATTTACAAATTTACCCCTCATAAAGTGTCTTACTATTTTAAATATACATTGGAAATATAATTTTTTTTAAGGATTAATGCCCAAGAAACACCTCAAATCAAATTTAATGCCCCCTTACCCCTGCCGTTCTCCTTTTGCCCATAAAAGGCACCTCTTTTAATTTTTTTCCTATTCTACCCCTTTCTACCGCCGCCGCTCTCTCTCTCTCCACGAGTTCATAAACAAATAACAATGATAGCCGCTCTCTCTCTTTCGTTTAAATCATCAGCATATACACAAACACTGTGAATTATGAGAGCACCCATTAATGACGAATTTAGCAAGAAAAATAAAGAAACAGAGAGAAGAATAAGAAGAAGAATGAATAAGAGAGGAAGAAGAGATATTTTATTTCTTGTTACAGTTACGATGTACAAAACTAGTTTATATACAATCATGTCTAACTAGATATAGCTGTAATCTAACTAATTTTTATGTAGAAGAAACAATTTGCATTTTGGTCCCTGCATTTTTTCTTTTTATCCAATTCATTTGCTGTATTCAAAGATAGATTGACATCTCCACTGAAACATGATATTTGAGTATTGGAAAAGTAAGAAATTATGATTGAATTGTGCGAAAGTTTGTATAGAATAAGTTGATTGATTAACGTTGAAAAACTAGAAGAAAAAAACAATTCAAATGAGTAATGAGAATCTCTACCAGAACTCAATATTTAGTCCACAAGTACAAAAATGTACTTGCTTAGCGTTTTCTGAGTTCTGGGAATTTATCCCAATACTCAACATTTGCCACAAGTCCAAAAGTGCACTTGCACAAGTACAAAAGTGGGCTTGCACAAGTACAATCCGAGTTCTGAGTAATGGGAATCTATCCCAGAACTCAACATTTAGTCCACAAGTACAAAAGTGGACTTGCTTAGCCTTTTCCGAGTTCTGAGTAATGGAAATCTTTCCCAGAACTCAACATTTAGTCCACAAGTACAAAAATGTACTTGCGTAGCCTTTTCTGAGTTCTGGAAATTTTTCCCAGTACTCAACATTAGCCCGCAAGTACAAAAGTGTACTTGCACAAGTACAAAAGTGTACTTGCACAAGTACAAAAGTGGACTTGCTTAGCCTTTTTCGAGTTCTAGGAAACATTCCCATTACTCACTTACAGTATAATTTCTTGAGTTTTATGACTCCCATAACTCATCGTTTTATACTTTCAGGTGTTTTATACATAGTGATGTTCATTTTTCTTTATATTATCAATATTTTACTTCATTTTTATGTGTTTTGTTAGTTTTGTATCAATTTACTGAGTTTTTTTGCAATTTCTTGAGTTCTGGGAAACATTCCCATTACTCACTTACAGTACAATTTCTTGAGTTTTTCTGTCTTTTGTTGCTTAAGGTATATTGTTTGCTTAAGATGAATTGTGTTTATCGTGTTTCTCAGAATACAAGTAACGAAGTGGACAAGAAGCAACTCAAACTTATAACTACAGGGACTTGAAAGCAAATATCCAATACTTGGATTAAATTAGTTAGAATGTACAGCTGTCTTTATGTTATGCTAGTTTGTTAGATACAATACTAGAGCAGCTGTATATATATACTTATACATAACCAATTTTAGTTAATGAGAAAACAATCTAGCTTTACATTTCTTTTTTTCTTCTTCTTTCATTTTCTCTCTGCAAATTGAGCTTCTCTGTTTCTTCCTTCAATGGTAGCTCTTGCCTCTTCACAGTGTTTGTATTTGTATATATGTATGTGTTTCATCTGGTGCATGTTTTGTATCATCACTACAACAGCAGCACTACAACAGCAGCACTACAACAGCAGCGGCATGTTTTTACTAAAGTAAGGGTATTTCGGTATTTTTAACTTAAGTGCCTTTTATGGGCTAGTAACTAAGGTGGTAGGTGCTTATTGGGCATTCATCCTTTTTTTAATAGGGGCAATAATGGAAAAAGTGGGAGAAAAGTGTCTTGATATTCTAAGCAAACAATAATTTTGGGACGCTATTTTTAGTAATATGGACATTAATTTTGAGACGGAGGGAGTACCAAGGGTTTTAAGGTTCCAATCATGCGTACCTTGTTTCCATAATTGGCTGGCTTTGTTAAACTACAGTTTGTTGGTTATGTTTTTTCCATTTTGTTTGTAGCCACTGGTGGTCCTTTGTGTGTTCTAAATAAATGCAAATAATAATCGAACCACAACCGCAAGTGTACGGTTGTCCCAAGTAGTAATTCTGATAATCAGATTCGTTCCAAGGACGGATGGTTGATCACAATGTCTATGCAAATAGTGATTGATGCACTTATGAAAATAAAAGAGGATAATTTGTTTGTTTTGGTTTTGTTTATTAATTCTAAATAAATGAAAGACAAAATAATAATGCAAGTAAAAAGCTAAAACGCAAGTAAAATGAGTGAAAACGCAAGTATGAGCAAGTAGTACTTGAGAGACGCAAGGGTTTTCCTAACTATCATTCATTTCATACATTGTTTAAGGGACAAATTTGTAAATTGGTATTGGTCGGGATTCTATAATCTCCTTACCCCCGTCAGGGTGGACTAAGGAGCAACTATCAAATGCTACAAACCCCGTCAGGGTGATTATAGTCCACTCTCAAGTGTTAAAATGTTCATTACCCAATAGGCCATAGGTTTAATTAAGCTCGTCAGAGTCAATAATTTCTAACCTACATTCATTAACTAGTTCGGTACCTAAACCCCCCGTCAAGGTGATCCAATCGCCACTAATTGGAATAGCCTAGATACTAAATCCTATCATTGGTTAATTACGTCAATAATAGTAATTAAAATGCAAATTAAAGAAAAATACAGTTTACCCAATTTGATTTAAATAATAAATATCCCAAATTCAAATGTATAGAATGAAATCAAATTGGGATTAACCCATTATGCGTTCTCAAGCACTATGAATTGTTTAGCTCATATTAAAAAGAAAAACTAAATTAAAATAAATGGAATTCATAATTGATTACAAATAAAAGATAAAAGAAACCTAATTTCCGGAATTGGAATGACTGAGAACGGAGCTATAGACCCACTCCAGCTCTAGCAGCTTCTTCTTCCTTCCTTCTGTTGCTTCTCTCTGGTGTTTTTAATTGTAAAGAATGAATTGTGTGTAAAATAGAAGTCCAGACCTCCTTTTATAATAAGAAAAACGGATTAGGGCTTGGACCAGAAATTAAAAGCCTAATTAAATGTCCAAGCCCACTCTTTAAGCCCAAAATCCCGTAACTGATGACAGGCCTCCACTAAAACTGCTTTTCCCGATGCGTTACAACTCCGATTGACCTCATTCCAGTTGCTAAAGTTCCGTACTTCGATAAGGAATGATTTCTCTTCAAAGGTCAGCGGCTCAATCAGCTCTTAAGTACCTCGAAAACAGCAATCAAGGGCCTGGAAAATGGATTTTCAGCTTTAAAATAGAATCTTCGGGATTTCTCTTCAAGTCTTGACTCTATCTTTTGATCTTTGACTTTATCTTCGGATTCCTTTCCTAGCTAACATCTAAAAACCTGTAAATTTTACACTAAAATACCAATATTACGCGCAAAAGTTTAATAATTCAAAAATGCTAGAAATAAAAAGGGAAATCCGAATTATTGCATATTTCATTCAAAAGTCTATCGAATTAATTAAATAAACACCAAAAATGATGTCTCCTAAGGGTCTAAAATAAGAACAATTAGGGAGACATCAAGACCCCCAACTCAAACCTTTGTCGTCCCGACAAAGCAAAACAAAATAAAACGAGGGGTAGAAGCAAACGTATAAACACATAGAAGCTAGCAAATAAACCCTAAAGCAATTCTTAAGATAAATCTCATATAGACAAACTTTAAAAACTAACATCTACATACACTAATCATGCAACATCAAACATAAATAATCTCAATCATAAAATTAAAGTCGCAATGCTTGAAGGTTACACTTGTACTCATCTCTGTATGATGGCTATAGGGTGGTCATTAATCCTAACTCGCTTTGAACGCTCCACCTAGTCTATTCCCTATCAACAGAATCATAAATTCACTATGCACTTAGGAATCACGAGGTCTTTACGGTTATAATATTGGCTTAAGGACGGGTGTGGATGTATATTTGGTAAATTTGAAGTGAGCTTTTGGCTCTCTCCTCACTTACCATCAACATTGTCCTCGAGCTTGAGTTAACGCTCAAAAAGATGTCTCATTCACCCATTACGCAACAATTTAGCGTCCCATGTCTACCCACTATAAATTAGATGATTTTTAGAAAAAATTCCACTTTGCCGGGTGTTTTATTCATTCATATTTTTCTTTTTATTTTCTTTTCTCTTTTTCTTCTTCTTTTTTTTTTTTGTACAGAGGCAAACCGGGTACCCGGATTTTGGAAACCGGGTCCCCGGATCCTACTGTATTGATTTTCAAAAGATTTCATTTTTTTCTTTCTTTTTCATTTTTCTTCATTCCCGGCAAAGGGTTACAAGTATATATCATCTGCAATTTGTGCTATAATACAAAGCACATCAATCCCAACCCATTAAAGTCCCCATATGTGGTCCCACCACCCCAAACTCAAGCTCGAGACATGTCTCAGGATTGTGATTCAAGTGCGGGTCATATGGTCATGCCTAACAATCTAAGGGATAATGGCTTATATCGTGGCTACAAATAAAAGGCTAAAGGCTCAAAGTGGGCTAAGACGGATAATAATTCATTCAAGGGATAGAAAGCTAAAAGGCACAAATGGCTAACAAAGAACTGCCCCTATCATTTTCCTAAGTACATAGCTTGTCTTTAGTTCATATCTAGGTGGGTTCTCTACTAATTAGGATTTCACGTTCTACACACCAAACATATTCCTTGAGTACAAGCTTACTTCATTTGCATTGTTCATTAATTTTTCCTATTAATTACCTATGTTCGCATGCAATTGTAAGTGCGTTTTATGTTAATCCCTAAAGTTCACTATTTACTATCATTGATTCATCAAAAGTATGCTTAAAGGGACATTTAAAATCTTCTACAGTCAAACGCAACTCCGAAAATTATTTTATTGAAAGCAGATAAAACACATAACACATAAAAACTGGGATGAGGCAACGAACCCCACCCCAAACTCAAAAATGAGTCGTGTCCCCACGACTCGAAAGGACTCAAAGCAATAAAATAATATACACTAAATGAGAAGGATTAGGAAACGTATCTGAACCAGCGCGAGGCTGGTGTTCGGTGTTGCGTCCATGAACTTTATCTCGCGTCTAGACATTGGAAGTTGTTCTTTGAACAAATAAAGTTCAACTATTAGTAACGTTTCCCAAAATATCAATCATCGCATCCCGATTCTCTTTCAACACCTTGATTTGTGATTCCAACTCATCATCGGATCATGTTCTTTCTCACTTTCAGGTTCCTCAATTACTTTCCTCTTCTTCGGATTAGCTTGAATCGTAACCTTGTGTTTGAATGCGAATTAGGAATCCCAAGAGCTTGTTCATGAATAGTACTAAAAGCGTTTCTGTTTCTTGGAGAATTCCTTTGATAAGCACATATGAAGGCGGTTTTGATAGACATCTCTTTCCACCCCAAACTCAAAACTTCAAATAGTGAGAAGCTAAGGCTTAGAACTTTGATGTTTTGAGGCTTAAGACTTGAAGATCATGGTGGAATATGAGATGGGTAAAGGCTAATTGATGTGTGGGAAGAGGGAAATGGATTGAATTTGAAGCTTGGATGAAGAACAATTGGAGAAAAGTGGGAATTTTATCGTATTTTGGATAGGAGATGAGTTGATTGCATGATATTGTGGTGAAAGAGAATAAGATTTGAGGATTGTGTGGTTGTAGTTGATGATGTTCAGGAAATTCTGGGTTTTGGGGGTGTTCTTGGAGGCTGGGTTGAAGATAGAGGTAAAAATTTAGGGTTGAAAAATTGAAAAACGGCCCTGTCACAGATGCAAACCGGGTCCCCGGTTTCGAAAATCCGGGTTCCCGGTTCCGCGTCGCTGTGACGGCGCGAAAAAAAAATAAAAATACTCTTTTTTTTTTTTTTTTTTTTTTTTTTTTTTTTTTTTTTTTTTTTTTTTTTTTTTGTACCCCAAGACGCGCCAAACCGCTGGACTCCAAGACGCAGGGTCAGAAATTCTGCTCGCCGAAACCGGGTACCCGGTTTTGCCAAATGCGGGTACCCGGATTTTGTCGATGGCGCGAGTCAAAACGCGCCAAAACGCCACCTCTGAAAACGCTGGACCAGACTTGAGGAAAATTACAGCTCCGAAACCGGGTACCCGGTTTCGCCAAATGCGGGTACCCGGATTTGTGTCGATGCGCGAATCAAAACGCTCCAAAACGCAGGTCACCAACACGCAGGGTCAGACTCTTCAACTGTTACAGCACCAAAACCGGGTTCCCGGATTTCGCAAACCGGGTACCCGGATTCTCCTGGACATCCAACCTTTTTTTCTTCTGTTTTCGCCAATTCGACCCCAAACTCAAGTCCTTTTTACCCCTGAAATCATCAAAAACAACTACCCTTCCTCATTTCTTAATAATAAACACTAAAATTACGAAAATCAAACTAATCTAAAATGCAAAAATTTAAAAACTCAGCTATTATACAAGAATTGGCTTTTGTTTAACGTCGTTAAGCTCGACGGGTTACCTCAATCATTAGTCATTGACATAACCTCCCCAGCAGTGAGTGAGGTTGTCAATATTTGCAAGTCGAAATTTGCATCCCTTCGCTTTTATGCCCACTAGTTTGTCTGAGATAATCTGTGCGACCATGAATGGTCCTATCCAAGAACTTTTTGATTCACGTACCTTTGGGCGGGGGTTCGGTTTCTTCATAGCTACTTCTTCACCTACTTTGAACCCCTTTTTCTTTCTCTCTTTCTTAGGTTCCTTCGGAACCTTCGTGGCACGTGCTTTCTCTTTCTTCTTCGCATGATTGAGTTGTGGATCCTTGGGGTATGGAGGAGCTTTAATTGGTGGTTTCTTTCGTAGCTCTTTCTCCTCCACCCCTAAAGTTTCCACAACACTAATTGGCTTTGTTCTTACCGGTTCCATTACATCTACACGAAAACATTCATCCTTGGAATCCGGAAACTTCATAGGTCTGAACACGTTGAATTTCACCTCTTCGTCTTGGATCCTCATAATCATTTCTCCATTTTCTACATCAATAAGGGTACGCCCCGTGGCTAGGAATGGTCTTCCCAAAATAATGGGGACATTCCTATCCGCGTCGTAATCAAGAATAACGAAATCAGCGGGAAAAATTAACGTACCCGCCTTAACGAGGACATCTTCGATTCGGCCTTCCGGATGTGCAAGAGATCGATCCGCCATTTGCAAAACCATAGAAGTGGGTCTTGCTTCAATATTAAGCTTATCAAAGACTGATTTGGGCATCAAATTGATGCTTGCACCCAAATCACATAGCGCTTTTCCTTTCCACTCATTACCAATAGATATCGGAATTGTAAAGCTCCCAGGATCAACTAACTTTGGAGGTAATTTACCTTGACAAATAGCACTACATTCCTCAGGAAGACCAATCATCTCATTATCACAATATGGCCGTTTGTTGGTGAGGGCTTTCTTCAGAAACTTAGCATACTTGGGTACATCTCGAATAGCTTCTAACAACGGAATATTTATGCTAAGACCTCTTATTTTGTTAAAGAATTTTTGATACTCACCCATATCACCTTTCTTTTGAACTCTCGATGGAAATGGTGGAGGTGGACGATTGATTATAGTCTCATCTTTCTTTTTCGGAACCTCAACAGGCTTCTCCACTTCTTCTACTTCAACTTCTTTATCTTTATTCACCACCTCTTTTTCTTTTCTAACTTCTTTTTCTTTCATAACCGGAAAAGGAGGTGGAGGAAGGTTCTTACCACTTCTAAGATTAATAACTTTACAATCTTCGATTTGTAACGGATTCTCAGTATCACTAGGAAGTTGTCCTTGCTGACGTTGATTGAGCTGTTTATTGATTTGACTCAGCTGATTTTGGAACATCTTCATATTTGCTTCAAGTGCATTTTGTCTTTCTATAGCTGCGTTCTGACGTTCGATCGCTGCATCCTGACGCTCCATCGCTGCGTTCTGCCGTTCCATTGCTTGTGCTTGTAGAGCGATTAAACTTTCAACTGTTTTCTGAAGGGTATTTGCTCCTTCTTGTGGATGGGCAGGTAAAGCTTTCTGGTTCAAATTCTCATCATAAGTATTCTGAGGAGCTTGTCTCTGTACATAATTTTGATTCTGTCCTCCTTGATAGTTATTGTGTGGTCTAGGATTATAGTTTTCACCTTGGGGGCGCGGCTGATACGCATGTGTAGGATTGGCTGCCCCATTAGGATTCGAATATTGAAACCCAGGATGGTTTCTGTTAGGCTGATACCCATTACCACTCGAATTAAAATTACCTCTGTTGGACATGAACATCACTGATTCTTGATTACTCGGACAATTCTCCTCATCATGATCATCAACTCTACAACTCGAACACATATAAACCTCTTGTGCAGCATGCACAGCTACTCTCTTACCCGAAAATCCTTCTTTTACAGCTAAAGTAAGCTGCTTCAATTGTTGCTCCAAAGTGTTTTGAATTTTTGTCTCAAAGGTAGCAAGTTTCTCTTCTATGTTAACATTATTAACACCCTTAACAGGTGTTCTCTCTGATTTCCACCCAACCTCATTCTTGACTGTTCGTTCTAAAATAATTTTGGCATGAGCGGGTTGAACTTGAAGGAAACCTGCACCACATAACGTATCTAACTTTTCTCTCGAAGCTCCATCAAGGCCTCTATAAAAAATCTTTAACTGTTGAAATTCTGAAAAACCATGATTTGGAACTCTACGCAAACACATCTGAAATCTAGTCCAACTCTTACCCACAGTCTCATCATATTCTTGACGAAAATTAGTCAACTCCAATTCAGCATCTAACCTCATATTACTCGGATAATATCTGTCGAAAAACGCGGCTTCCAATTGATCCCAATTGGTTATCTTCGTCGGATCTTGTGTATCATGCCATTCACTTGCTCCATCAATAACAAAAAATTTAAACACAGCGTAGTACATCTGTTCTTTTGAAACTCCTTGTGTGATGTAAGAATCACATATCTGTTTGAATTTTTGTATCGCTCTAAGAGGATCTTCCGCTGGTCTTCCGCGAAAATTTCCAAAGTTTTGGAACTGAGCTAGCATACCCGGATCTGGACGGAATCTCGGAACATTAATATCTGGAGCACCTACTCCTATAGCTGGAGCGCGGAATGGAACTTCTGGAGGGCCATTAGTGAACCACGGATCATGATTCATCACTATCTGGACTGGAGGATTAGGATTTAGTGGTTGAACTTGAGGAATAACGCCTGGAGCTAAAGGTTGGCCATTTGCATCTAACTGGCCTTGTCCATTCTGTTGACCTTGAATAATGATATTCTCCATTCTGTTACTTAATTCTTCTACTTCTAAAGCTTCTCGTTCTCTTCTTCTTCTGTTCGCAAGTCTGATCAACGATTCTGGATTACTAAGGATCGGAGGTGCTGGCTCTAGATCCTTGAATAGCCTTCTTCGCATACACCAAACCTAAAAACCTGAAAAAGCTAACAAACAAAAAGCGTAAAACTGATAAAATAAAATAAATGCACTTATCACTAAAGGATAAACACCGTGGTCACACGCTACCGTCCCCGGCAGCGGCGCCAAAAACTTGGTGGTCCTTTGTGTGTTCTAAATAAATGCAAATAATAATCGAACCACAACCGCAAGTGTACGGTTGTCCCAAGTAGTAATTCTGATAATCAGATTCGTTCCAAGGACGGATGGTTGATCACAATGTCTATGCAAATAGTGATTGATGCACTTATGAAAATAAAAGAGGATAATTTGTTTGTTTTGGTTTTGTTTATTAATTCTAAATAAATGAAAGACAAAATAATAATGCAAGTAAAAAGCTAAAACGCAAGTAAAATGAGTGAAAACGCAAGTATGAGCAAGTAGTACTTGAGAGACGCAAGGGTTTTCCTAACTATCATTCATTTCATACATTGTTTAAGGGACAAATTTGTAAATTGGTATTGGTCGGGATTCTATAATCTCCTTACCCCCGTCAGGGTGGACTAAGGAGCAACTATCAAATGCTACAAACCCCGTCAGGGTGATTATAGTCCACTCTCAAGTGTTAAAATGTTCATTACCCAATAGGCCATAGGTTTAATTAAGCTCGTCAGAGTCAATAATTTCTAACCTACATTCATTAACTAGTTCGGTACCTAAACCCCCCGTCAAGGTGATCCAATCGCCACTAATTGGAATAGCCTAGATACTAAATCCTATCATTGGTTAATTACGTCAATAATAGTAATTAAAATGCAAATTAAAGAAAAATACAGTTTACCCAATTTGATTTAAATAATAAATATCCCAAATTCAAATGTATAGAATGAAATCAAATTGGGATTAACCCATTATGCGTTCTCAAGCACTATGAATTGTTTAGCTCATATTAAAAAGAAAAACTAAATTAAAATAAATGGAATTCATAATTGATTACAAATAAAAGATAAAAGAAACCTAATTTCCGGAATTGGAATGACTGAGAACGGAGCTATAGACCCACTCCAGCTCTAGCAGCTTCTTCTTCCTTCCTTCTGTTGCTTCTCTCTGGTGTTTTTAATTGTAAAGAATGAATTGTGTGTAAAATAGAAGTCCAGACCTCCTTTTATAATAAGAAAAACGGATTAGGGCTTGGACCAGAAATTAAAAGCCTAATTAAATGTCCAAGCCCACTCTTTAAGCCCAAAATCCCGTAACTGATGACAGGCCTCCACTAAAACTGCTTTTCCCGATGCGTTACAACTCCGATTGACCTCATTCCAGTTGCTAAAGTTCCGTACTTCGATAAGGAATGATTTCTCTTCAAAGGTCAGCGGCTCAATCAGCTCTTAAGTACCTCGAAAACAGCAATCAAGGGCCTGGAAAATGGATTTTCAGCTTTAAAATAGAATCTTCGGGATTTCTCTTCAAGTCTTGACTCTATCTTTTGATCTTTGACTTTATCTTCGGATTCCTTTCCTAGCTAACATCTAAAAACCTGTAAATTTTACACTAAAATACCAATATTACGCGCAAAAGTTTAATAATTCAAAAATGCTAGAAATAAAAAGGGAAATCCGAATTATTGCATATTTCATTCAAAAGTCTATCGAATTAATTAAATAAACACCAAAAATGATGTCTCCTAAGGGTCTAAAATAAGAACAATTAGGGAGACATCAGCCACTTGTCTTCCTATATATTCGTATCTTCCTTATTTTCAATTTGAATAATGCCATATTTTTTTATAAAAAAAATTTCTTCCGTAATGCTGGCCCACCTCCATGTCATGTGGAATTTTTTTTTTGTCAACCGGATTAACCAACAAGATTATTTTACATTATTACAAAGCTTACATTATAAAAAAAATTTGTCATGTGGAAATTATTATTACGATAATATATACTTTTGAGAACTTTAGCAACTAATAAGTCAGGTTAGGACATAATTCTCCAAGCTTTTGCTGCTAGGAGTGATGTGTTGATTCTTTTGAAATCTTTGAAGCCAATTCCGCCAAAGAGTTTCATCTGCTAATTTTTCCATGTCATCCAATATGTTTTGTGGCGTTCTGTATTCCGCTAAAAATTAAAGATGATAGAAATAAGTTTATTACAAAATGAAATTGGGAAAGAAATAATTGACATATTCTAGAAATTATTTGTAATATAGCTTTAATGAAAACTTCTTTCCCCTCTTCAGAAAGCAATTCCATCCATAAGTTTTTTTATAAGTTTTTTTGCAATCCATTTAAGTGATTCTACTCTCGATCTTTTGTGCCATAATGGAATCCTAAATAATTCCTCAGATCATGCGTTTATTGGTGTACATGTTAAGATCTCCTGTGTGAGGACATGTCACAAATTGCATAATTAAGGATTTCTTTAGAAATCTGCTTACTCGTAATTAGTGTACAGATTTTTCTCCAGATTTTTCAATATTTATTGGTTGAGCCTCATTAATTTATTTATGAATACAAAACTAGTTGGTAAGTGACAGTAAAAGAACATAATATCCATATATTTTAGAAAAGGAAAATAAAATGACAAAGAAAGAAACAAATGAAGCTCCTATATTGCTCGAGAACCAAGGGGGTTGAAACATGGTAAAACCTTGTTCTGAAAACAAAAACTGAAAAGTGTGACAAAAGACAATAAATAATCTCCGAAATATTAAGATGTTACAAACATTTTTCAGATCAACCCCAATGAAGAATCTACATTAAAATATTAAGTTAAATGCCATAGATGTTCTTCGCCTTGCATAATGTCAAAAATCTTAAAGCTCTTGCAAAACTAGCACGATTTTGCCTTGTCTTCCCTATTAAACCTAACACATATAATTCAAGGAACATCAAGATTCAAGCATATTGTTAAACTAACATATGGATTACGTGATTACCTAAAGGAAGGTCCTATCAGTGTTGTCTTTGCTTCTGGGGAGTTTTTAAGTATATAGTTCAATCCATTGAGGAACAAAGATTCCTTCAAATTCACTTTTAAGTTCTTCAAATTGCGTAATGGGCAGGAGTCCGAACATAGCAGTCCCGGAACTTTAACAAGTATCTACACATTTACGAGAAACAATACTCACTTTAGGAATGAAATAACATATGATTTGGCTTAAATTACCTTCATAGCCCTCAATGATAACGTTACAGATTTCGCATGCTGAAACTCGAGCAGCATTGCAATCATTCGATGTCCCATTTCTTTATCATACCTATTTAACTTTGTCCTGTAAATTTTCCTAATATTAATTTCTACTGTGTCCATATTTAGTGGATTCCCCATAGAGCATACAAGTGGACAGTGAGAATAATATTTGAAGGACGATAGATTCGGTGCAGAAACTATAACATTGCAATTCCAAGGATAACCCTGTGTATCGTAAGTACCACATGGAGACAGTATTTCCAAGTTAGTGAGTTGTGTAGCGTTTATCTTCAGACTCTTCAATTCACCAAAGTGGCATTCATTTAAACTTAAATATTTGAGATTCGGGCTATCAGAAATTAACTCCATGTGATCCGTGTTGTCCGACAATTTGATTTTTGTTAGATGCAGCTCTTTTAACGTGATAAGACCAAGAGTTCCGGTAAAAAACATGCTTCCTTCATTCAAACAAGTGAGTTTAAGTACACTTAATGATTTAGCGGTAAACCAAGAGTGCAAAATCTCAAACGGAGTAAGGAATATTTTGGGTTTTCTATTTGGTGGAATTACTATATTTGAATAAGTAATCTCGAGTTCTTTGGAATTGTAAGTCAGTGCACGATTTACAAACACTATTAAAAAGTTAACATCAATTGCAGACATTATGTAGCAACTAAATTTATGAAGGTCAGAACTGCCGCGCCCAGATAGAACTTTATACATAAAGTTAACAAAAGAATTTTTTCTCTCTTTAGTTAAATTATTAGCTAATCCAACCAAGTTGAAGTTCAAGGAGGGGATATGGGTCCACACATATTTCCATCTTTTCGATAGAATACATGTTTGCACCCCTTCTTTTATATCCACAAACGACAAAATGTGCTCGAGAATTTCATCAGGCAAGCTGCTGATTCTGTCGTTACTTGCTTCTACGTTCAGGCAAACCTTCTTATTCTTCATATCCATCACTTTTGCAATTAATTTTCCCTTCTTGCTAATTTAATAATAATTACCACCAAGCACTACTGTATGAAATAAAACGAGGTTATAAGATGTTTTAAAGCCTCAGGCGAGGCTGAGAATATATTATTATTTTGATTTAGTTACAAAATACGGCCCAATCCCATGAAATTCGATCCCTTGTTACTAAACAATTTAAGTACTAATGTCTTTGTAGCAATTTCCACTATCAATAGTATCACATGCAGCAATATTATTTGTAATTACTGCTAGAAATCTTAAATCAATTAGATAAGAATTGAAACCAAGCATAATTAATTTGTTATATGAACGATATTAAAAAACAAAAAACCCACAATCATGATAATTGAATCATACAAGTAAGCCCATCTATAATACAACAATGCAATCACCATAAAAATGAAATACCTTCTTTTGCCCTCGTGCGTGAGAGAGGGAGGGAGCTCTGGAAACTTTTTGGCGCAACAAAATCCTCTCTATCGTAAGCGAATGTGAACTATGCTAATTTTTATTTTATTTTCCGAAACTGATACTAAATAATGAGTATTTGAGATTTTATGGCGGTTCGGGAGATGGAGTATTATTAAGCAAAAACTACTTACACGTGGATTATATTTAGTAAATTGGAAAAAAATATAAAAAGTTACAAATTACACAATTAAATAAAAATTTATTTTGTAAACACCTATTACGGGGGTTTATTCAATCACGACTCTATGAGATTTTTTTAGATTTTATAAATACATAGGTATTCAATTTAGATTTTTAGAAATCAATTAAAATAACAGGGTATTCAATTAAGACTCTAAGAAATCCAATAAAATCTAAAGGTATTCAAATTAGAATTTTTAAAATCATTTCAAATCGTCCTTTATTATTTATAAGATTCTAGGGCTTGAGTGGATCGTGTGTATAAATAGAACACTTCTCTGAAATCTTTCCACAACCAAAGAGATTTTGGATTTAAATCCCCTAGAATACACCTTCCATGCAATTTCACGTAATACGCCTTTAGATTGACGCCACGTGTCATTTAAGATAATCAATGGTAGAAAGCTAATATTAAATGACTAACCTTTAATCATGGTTAGTCAGCAAATCTATTAAAAAATCCACCTAAAATTAATAGATCTAATAAAATTTTAAATAATCAATAATCTTAAAATTAGTTAAAATATAATTATATAAAAAAAAAAGTTCTAAACATATCGTGAACTTTTTATATACACAACATATCATGAAGATAATAAACCTCAACTGATTTTGCCTTCAAATGATGTCATGCAGGAAAGATGTACTAAGCCAAATTTATATATACTTTTCTAACCATTTTGACACATGATCAAATGATTAATCTTTTGTAACTCTCATTGTACCTCTGTAATGGATATACAATTTTTGCATATTTTATTTTACAGTAATTATTTTATTTGCAAGTCAGATTTATTGTTTTTGTTATTTAGTTTTATATTTATAATTAGATAGCTCACGGTTTTTTGGATGAATTTTTTGAATGAATAGAACAATGGAGATTTATAAATCATATTTTATGAGTTGGAATCAATAGTGATATCTTTCTAATGAATAATTTTTATGCCCAAGAACTATGTTATGTCAGAGGGATTAAAAAAGAAAATTTTAATGTAGTAAATGGTGTACCTGGTGATGGGGTGATTGACCTTGAGGATATTCAAGCAGAGATTAAATAATTTTTTTGGGTGAAGAATTCAGCTTGATGGTAAAACATGTGTCTGTAATAATATTAAATGCAATTCAGTTTCTAGTAAAAAGGTTAATATGCGAAGCTTTTAGCTTGAATCTTTTTATTTTCGGTGTAACACAAAGTTGCATAATCTCGCGTTCTACTTCGATCTCTTGAATTGATGGTTCTGCAAATCATCAAATGGTGGGAGGTGTTTTACCCTTAAGTTGAATATCCCAAACTAATGTTGGTGTCAAATAACCGGAATCATCCTATTCGAATGGGATATGATCTGGGTTTAAAATAGGCTTTCCGTAAGTATTTTTAGAACGAAACTCGCCTAATATAAACCTCCTGCACTGAATCTCTTTTGGTGTAAATATTGTGCCTTTTTGGACCTTCATTGGCTTAATTTGATGTAGTTTTAGGAACAGGCTTGTTTAAGATCGAAAAGCTAAAACGTTTGAATTTGGATTCAAAGCCGTTGTGCTTTACCCAAATCAGATGCTGCAGTAGTAAAGTCAATTATTTTACCAGCACCCTTATTTTCCACAGTTTGTAGTTCAGTCCCTAAAGAAATAGGAATTTTCAAAGGGTCCTTGTAGTTTCTCAAAATATCGAGTAGGTCCCTGAAGTATGTGGAAGATTCGAATTAACCCCTGGAGTTACTAGTAATTTCGAGTTTGCAACTGGAGTTTCAGGTAATAATGAATTGGCCCCTAAATTTGTTGGAAAAATCGAAATGATCCTTGAACTTTCAGGATATTTTAAAATGGTTCCCGAAGCTTTTTCAACAGTATAATTTTGAAACTTTTCCTCTCTAAAATTTATATTATCACTAACAAGTGTAAGCTTGACAAAAAAAAAGAACAAGCGGCAAGTATATTATTAGATGTTTTAATATTGGAGGAAAAAAAAAAACAACCTTGCTCTGTTATTTTTATTCGAAAATGTTTCATGTAATTGAAACAGAAAAACAAATAATGGTTATTTATAGCTTTGAAAACCATTAAGCTTTTATTTGTATATTATTAGATATTTTAATGTTGGTGTCCATGAGGTATATTATCTTCTGGTGCATAGTGTCCCTTTGTTATTTGGACGATATGTTTAGAACTTCTTTTTTTTTATAATTATATTTTAATTAATTTTAAGATTATTGATTATTTAAAATTTTATTAGATTTATTTATTTTAGGTGGATTTTTTAATAGATTTGTTGACTAACCATGATTAAAGGTTAGTCATTTAATATTAGCTTTCTACCATTGATTATCTTAAATGACATGTGGCGTCAATCTAAAGGCGTATTACGTGAAATTGCATGGAAGGTGTATTCTAGGGGATTTAAATCCAGAGATTTTGCAATTCCAAGAACAGAATAACGCTCCCCGCCAAAAAGGTAAAAAAACCTCTTTCACTACTACTGTTCTTTGATTACTTTTTCTTCTAAAAAAAAACTGATTACTGTTCTATTGCTTGTTTGATCTTTCTTTACTTTACTCAAAGATTTGATTAAAAGAATGTAATTGATAATAGCTATGCTATATTGAAAAATTACATATAATATTTTGTATATTTTTATGTAATGAATGTAATATTTGAACACAGGGACTAAATATGTAATTTATCGTAATAATAGGAAATTGTTTTAGAGTTTCATTGTTTCGTGTTCTTTTTTTGTATTCTTTTGACCAGTGGGAACAATCCACGAATGCCTTTAGTGTCTATGGTGATTAGTGGCCTTATTTTGGAATAGTGTAGTGTTATATTGAAAGAACCCATTTGCATATTGATTAGAAACTCTTGTGTCTGTGCTTAATATTACTAGTAATTGATTTTAGATTGAGGACTTCTAAAAATCCGAATTGATTGATCGTAGTCATGTATTTGATTGTGATGTTTGTGGTATAAGCATAGAGCTAATTCCTACCTAATGAAGTTCCTTCCTCAGAACAACATTGAGAGATAAAAAACTGCCAATTCATTTTCTTCAGCCGTTTGCTTTGCAGTTAGTAGCTCTTCATCTTCGTCCTTTCTATAAGATCGTTCCCTAATTGGAGAAGGACTTAAAAAATAGTGATCATCAGAATGAACGTGACGGAAAATGCCATTAAATTCCGATAAATTTTGTTAACGCAAAGCCCTAAACTAGAGTACAGGGAAAAAATTGAGAGAATGATGATAAAACCTTAGCTCCTGAGCTTTCAACCGTACTTGTTCAGAAACTTGAGAAGGATTAGAATCTTCAATGTCGATATTTAACTGAGTTGATGTAATTAATCATTAAAACTAATTAGGACTTTATAAATTTCTCGTAAGTGTTGCAGCCATGGCACATCAGATTTTTTGCTCGATCATTATGTTTGTGTTTGATGTGGATGATTTATTTATATTCTTTCTGTGCTGTATTTTACGAGGCAAATGAGAATTCTTGATCCGTATCTTAACGGGACAACCCGGATGATAACGGTTATTGTTGGGTTTGTAGCCATGGTACGTCAGATTCTTGCTCAAATGACATACTTAAATAAAAATAAGAATAATTATTTTATTGTTATTTAGTACTAATTATGATTGGAAGAATCTGAAAAACAAAGGAGCACATCCTACAAAATGGTTCCTTACTTGAGTCATGTGAACTCTCCTAATAAAAAAAGAAAAGAAGACTGCGATGATGGTGTTCTGTGTGCAAATGGAATTAGAGTTTTGAGATCCTGACTTGTATCTTGGCGGGGCAACTCTGATAAATGTTGCAGCCATGGCATATCGGACTCATGCTCAATCTATATAAAGATCTGAACCTCACTTATACAGTTACTTTTGATGCTTAAGCCTCAAAAGGGTGAGATATAGCCTTACTCAAAATTTGAAATATTTTTGTTAAAAACGTTTCTTTTTCCAAAATAAGATTCTGTGAATTAAATCTTTTAGAATCCATTAAATTCCATTGAAATCTAAAAAAAATACTGATATAAAATTTTGTGAACTCTATCTAGATTTTAGAAAATCTTATAAAATCTATAAAGATTTAAAACAATCCGTGAAATCTTAAAAAGTCAATGACTTTTAAAAACTCCAATAGAGTCTTTTAAAATCCTGATTGAATACCAGGGACAAAAGTGGTACTTATTCCATATTAAAATAAACAAAGGAACTAGGATCCATTTGGATAAATGCAAAAGAAAGTTATAAAGCTAAAAAACAGAAAAAACCTAAATAACAAAGACACTTCCAAAAAAGAGTCATAAAAGAAAGCTATAATATTGAAGAGCAGAATGAGCCGATATAACAAGGACGCTTCCGAGACGCACGCTCCCAAAGACCAGAGTAGAGGCACAAAAAACGCTTCCAATTGCATTAGGTACAAAATAAACTCTATAAAATCTTATCTTCTAATCAAAAGACGCTTCCAAAGCACTAATTAAAAAATTTCAGAGGCATTACCCCCAAACCCCGTTGGCCCCACAATGTATAATCCTAGCTCCACCCGTGGAAGGGTCGTAATTCGTAAGACCATCTCCAGCAGATACGTCAAATGGAGTTATACTGCAAATTTTGAATGAAAATACAGTAAATGCTCAAATTACTCACTTCAGGAGATACGGTAAATATTGAGACCCACAAAAACATGCGCTATATTCATTTCCATATACGCTATTTTCATTGCATTTTTTCCATACGGTATATAATATTTTAATCAATTATAAGATTCTTTATAAATAAAAACACTTTTTTATTTACCAATATAAATAAATAATACATAATAAAAATATCAAATATATATATATATATATATATATATATAAATCTAATATTTTTAAAAAAATTATATAAATTGAGGAAAAGAAAATTGAGATTAATCAAGTTTTTTTTTAAAAGTTTCATTGGTAAATTTTATATTATATTTATAATCAAATCTATTTTTTAATACATTATTAAATTTTAAATTTAAATATTAAATAAATATTATTTATGTACATAAATATATATATATATTTAAGTAAAAGTAATTTTTTTATTTAAATTAAATAATAATAACATTTATATTATTATTATAAAAAATAATTAAAAAATAAAATTATAAATAAATAGTAGATATGAAATATAATTAGAGATTATTACCCAAAGGGTCTTGAAATCACTACACCGTGACCTAACAAGACCGCCTCTTTTGGCTCTTCTTACTAAAGGCCACAAACAAAAATTAACACTATAAGCCAAAAAACCAATTACCTTCTTACCCCTTTTTATTTTTTATTTTCCTATATATATATTAATTTTTTTACATTTTATTCTAAACCCTAAAGAAATCACTCACCACTCACGTCTCTCATCCTTTCTCTCTCTCTCTAATCAGCTTTTTTATTTTTGTCTGCCTTTTCTTTCACAGTTCAACCATGGACGGCATACTAGAAACAGCACTCCGGCGAAGCTGTGAGCTCGATTTCGAAGATCCAACGTGAGCAATAGATCTTGAATAATATGATTACAGCAATTTTGGCAGAAAGGAAGAAATGATTTTAAAAGATGCTCATGGAAATGCATTATTATTCTTCCGCCGAAGGGTAAGCTTTTATCCATCCTTTAATATCATTATTGAACTTGCGACTAAAGCTATTTGTTTTGTTTAAAATTGTGTCTGACTTAGTTTAAATGATGTTAAAAATGTGATTTCATGTATTGGTTGCAGATGTAAAAAGTGGAAAAGCTAGGCCAAGCAAATTTCGTTGACTTTTCTTGTGATGCTCACCAAAGACCAAGTTGAGGCATCTATTGTTTTCTTTAGATTTCAACCGCTGTATTCTTTTTTTTTCTTCTTTTTTTAAGTTGTATTTCTTTATATTTTACCAACAAGAATTGCATTTCTTAGGTGCTTTAATAACTGATTACATAATGAATATTGCTATTTAATGTTATTAAATGACTGAATCAAGAAATTATTTAAACTCGAAAGTTTTGTCTAAATGCTCAGCAGTTTACTGATTATACGAGAAATGCTCAGTAAATTTACTGATTATACGAGAAACACTCAGCAAGTTACTGAGCACGCTCAGCAAGTTACTGAGTAAACGAGCATGCTCAGTAAAGTCACTCAACAAAAAAATTCGAATACTCAACAACTTTTATCGACACTCAGAACTTTTTTACGATACTCAACAATTTTTTTCATGCTCTGTAGCCCATGCTCAGTACTTTTTCCATGTCCAATACCCCATGCTCAGAACTATTTTTTCAGACTCAGAACTATTTTCCATGCTCAGAACTATTTTTTCAGACTCAGAACTTTTTTTCCAGACTCAGAACTATTTTCCAGACTCAGAACTTTTTTCCATGCTCAGAACTTTTTCCGGCGGTGGCCGGAGGCGGTCGGCGGTGATCGGTGGTTGTGGTCGGAGCTGGAAAATATTTGATAATTAATGAAAGAGGAGAGAGAAAAAATGATAAAGGAGGAGAGAGATTAATGGTAATGGAGGAGAGAGAGAGTAATGATAGTGGAAGAGAGAGAAATAATCTATTTTTTTGTCTTATATGTACTAGAAGGGTAGTTATGACATTGGACATTTTATTGGCCTCTAAAAAGGAGAGAGGAATTGACTAGCTCCTAAGTGGCACATTGATTTTTCTCAAGTCTCTTTGGGTAATTGACCCATATAATTATAGAGTAACTGAAATAGTAAAACTGGAAATTGATACGGTAAATTTATGAAGTAGCTATATTTTGATACGGTATAATGAAATATAGAGTATAAAAATAGCGCATCTGCTGGAGATGGTCTAAATACATCATATGATAAAGATAAAACATTCGAAAAAGAAAAAAGAAAAAAAAGGCTAACCATGTAGCTGTCCGTCTTTTCGGCCACGATACCCTAGCCATGTCTTCAACAACCTCGCACTCAACAAGTCCTTGTCCTAACAGGAATATCAAAATGTTAGAAAAGAAAGTAAAAGGAAAAGACATATAAAGCTAAAGATGATTCCCTGCAATCCACAAAACCCTTATGCAAACTCTCTCTCCACAAACCTGCACAGCACTTAATGTCGGTGAAGCTTTGTACTCTTCAATAACTCTTGATTTCGCTTTGACTAACTCATGAAATAGAGCTGCAATCTTATATTGATGTCTCGATGATTCTTGCCTAGCCTTTTATGCGAATCTAGAAGCTTCGGACAACTGTATCAGATACCTTTAGTAAATGCTGAGTTGATTGGAGTTTGTCAGCAAAGTTCTTAGCTTCGATTTGCCACCAGTGATTATCTCGTGTGTTAAAAGACAGTATTGTAAAAAACTAAAGATCTTGAATTAGAGTCATGTTTCGGATTGCCTTTTTCATCAAGATCCCAGCCTCCTCCACTGACCGAACTAATTTCACCGAAGGGGATACCCCAAGGGTCGTGTTTCCTGCAGCTTCATAGTCTAATATAATCAACACATGTGCTTTCTTTGTATTTAGAAAAGCCTATGTTGTCCAAGTAATACGTAAATGAAAAGGCGAAATCATTTGTGACAATGTAACCCTTATCTAAGGCTGACATCTATTCAGGAGTGCTATTTAAAACCATCTTTCCCAAGCATAATTAAAATAGATGTCTCATATGTCCTACACAAGCCTAGCTTGTTCGTATAAAGTCATGCCCATCCTTGAAAACGTCAAAAATATAACAATGGATCTTCCCCATTTTAACATCTCCTGTACGAGGACATCCAATTGTGTTACAAATTGCATAATTAAGGTTTTCTTTTTAGAAATCTGCTTCCTTGTAATTAGTGTACGGATTTTTCTCCAGATTTTTTGATATTTATTGGTTGAGCCTCATTAATTTATTTATGAATACAAACCTATTTTCCCCTAAAAGAGAAAAAAAAAACTAGTTGGTAAGTGACAGTAAAAGGAGACATAATATCCATATATGTTAGAAATAGAAAATAAAATGACAAAGAAAAAAACAAATGAAGCTCCTACATTGCTCAAGAACCACAGGGGTTGAAACATGGCAAAACATTGTTCTGAAAACGAAACTGAAAAGTGTGACAAAAGACAATAAATAATCTCCAAAATATTAAGATGTTACAAACATTTTTCAGACCAACCCCAATGAAGAATCTACACTTAAAATATTAAGTTAAATGCCATAGATGTTCTTCGCCTTGCATAATGTCAAAAATCTTAAAGCTCCCTCAAAACTAGCACGATTTTGCCTTGTCTTCCCTATTAAACCTAACACACAAATAATTCAAGGAACATCAAGATTCAAGCATATTGTTAAATTAACATACGGATAACGTGATTACCTAAAAGAAGGTCCTATCAATGTTGTCTTTGCTTCCGGGGAGTTTTTAAGTATATAGTTCAATCCTTCAAGGAACGAAGATTCCTTCAAATTCACTTTTAAGTTCTTCATATTGCGTAACGGGGAGTCTAAATTTCGCAGGCCCGGAGCTTTAAGAAGTATCTACACGTTTACAAAAAACAATATTCACTTTCTTTATGAATGAAATAACATATGATTTGGCTTATTTTACCTTCATAGCCCTCAATGATAACGTTACAGATTTCGCATGCTGACACTCGAGCAGCATTGCAATCATTCGACGTCCCATTTCTTCATCATACCTGTTTATCTTTGTCCTGTAAACTTTCCTAATATTAATGTCTACTGTATCCATGTTTAGTGGATTCCCCATAGAGCATACAAGTGGACGATGAGAATAATATTTGAAGGACGATAGATTCGGTGCAGAAACTATAACATTGCAATTCCAAGGATTAGCCATTGTATCGAAAGTACCACATGGAGACAATATTTCCAAGTTAGTGAGTTGTGTAGCGTTTATCTTCAGACTCTTCAATTCCCCAAAGTGGCATTCATTTAAACTTATATATTTGAGATTCGGGCTATCAGAAATGAGCTCCATGTTATCCGTGTTGTCTGACAATTTAATTTTTGTTAGATGCAGCTCTTGTAACGTGATAAGACCAAGACTTCCGGTGAAAAAGATGCTTCCTTCATTCAAACAAGTGAGTTTAAGTACACTTAATGATTTAGCGGTAAACAAGGAGTGCGAAATCTCAAACGGAGTAAGGAATATTCTGGGTTTTCTATTTGGTGGAATTACTATATTTGAATAAGTGATGTCGAGTTCTTGGACATTGTAAGTCAGTGCTTGATCTACAAACACTCTTAAAATGTCAACATCAATTGCAGACATTATGTAGCAACTAAATTTGTGAATGTCGGAATTGCCACGCCCGGATAGAACTTGATACATAAAGTTAACAAAAGAATTTTTTCTCTCTTGAGTTAAATCAGTAACCAAGTTGAAGTTCAAGGAGGGGACATGGGTCCACACATATTTCCATCGTTTTGATAGAATACATGTTTGCACCCCTTCTTTTATATCCACAAACGACAAAATGTGCTCGAGAATTTCATCAGGCAAGCTGCTGATTCTGTCATTACTTGTTTCTGCATTGAGGCACACCTTCTTATTCTTTATATCCATCACTCTTGCAATTAACTTTCCCTTCTTGCTAATTTAATAATAATTACCACCAAGCTACACCAATCTCAAGCACTACTGTATGTAATGAAACGAGGTAATAAGTCATACCAAACAATAAGATGTTTTAAAGCCTAAGGCGAGGCCGAGACTATATCATTATTTTGATTTAGTTACAAAATACGGCCAAATCCCAATGAAATTCAACCCCTAGTTACTAAACAATTTAAGTACTAATGTCTTTGTAGCAATCTCCACTAAATTATTGAACTCTATCAATAGTATCACATGCAGCAATATTATTTGTAATCACTGCTAGAAACCTTAAATCAATTAGATAAGAATTGAAACCAAGCATAGTAAATTTGTTATAAATGAAAGATGTTAAAAAACAAAAAACCCACAAAAAATTCATGATAATTGAATCATTCAAGTAAGCCCATCTTTAATACAACATTACAATCACCATAAAAATGAAATACCTTCATTTGCCCTCGTGCGAGAGAGAGAGGGAGCTCTGAAAACTTTTTGGCGCAACAAAATCCTCTCTATCGTAAGCGGATGTGAAATGATACTAAAGTGAGAATGGAGATTTTATGGCGGTTCGGGAGATATGCCAAATGTTATTTGATTTTTGACATGTCATTTTAAATTTAACATGTGTATATATTATATCATTTTTATTATTTTTTTAATTAAAGTAACAAACCAACTTTCAATTTAAATTACACAATAACTTAGATAAAAAAATTACTATAATATTTTTATTATAATTGTTATCTTTGACTATATATATCGGTTCTCATTTAAATTAAAAATCTATATAATATATAAAAGGAAGATCAATAGTTGAATGTGCACGGTATTATTTGACTTTTTCTATGTGTCATTTTTTTTTACTAGATATAACCCGTGCCCGAGGCACTATACAAAACTTGATCTATTTTTTAATTACACAAATAAACATAATATGTTTCTTATTTTATCTTCTTATAATTTAATTTAATAATACATAATTTATTACATTTACAAAAATACATAAATAAAAAAATTATTTAATGAGTATGTTAATTATAGTGAAACTTCTAAAAATTATATTCAAATATTTTTCATTAGCATTGAGTAAATTTTTATATCAAAAGAAATAAAAAATATCTTATTTAAAAAGTAAATAGAATGAACATTCATCAGGTCTGTTCAATGAAAATTCTATTTTCAATTAATATGTATGGTATAATATGAATATTTTAGAAATGTAGGATCCTTAAATTATATTTTAATTAATATCTCGATTGACTAAGAAATGAGTAGATTAAATAATTCCATAACTTATGTATTCTTGAGTGAGCTTGGGAGTGCTCAAATAGTTATTTCACAAATGGAAGTTGGTGGATATCTAAATCATAAGTCTATAATTGAATATTATGACAATGTTCGATCCTTTAATCACATTATAGTTAAAATCGCGGTTGACCAATGTTTGACCATTTGATCAAATTTTGACTAATATCGTGATTGGCCAAGGTTGGGGTAGATTTGATAATTTTATAACTTTTATATTCTTGAGTGAGTCTAGGTTTGCTCAAATGCTTGTTACACAACTGGGTTAACAATTGGTGGATATATAAAGTATAAGTCTATAATTTTACTGTAAATATTAATTTGGTAAACAAACTTACATTAGAGAGAATAATTATTAGTCTGTCATTCTTATATAGATAACAATGTTGTACTATTCCAATTGATAAAATCAAATAGTATCCAATTGTTAATAGTTAATCTGTAAAACTACATTGAGTCGTTAAACTATTTACATATACCCCATATCAATAAAAGTACGTGTTATTTCCCTCAAGAATATCTAGTATCTTGAAATTTTTTTTTTTTTTTTTTGCAAATCAATGAACCGCGTTACAATATTAGAAACTTAAAATATATTTACCCTTCAATAAATCTATAGCCCTACATAATTCTTATTAGTCACAAAAAAAGGAATTTATTGTTGCTTCCACGTAATATTAACGTCCATATGATTTTTGCATAGTCAGTAACTTTAGTTCATTGATCAATAAATTATCGAAAAAATGTAGCAAATAAATCCAGTTCACTTTAAGACAAAACTATGTTAACTGTATAAGACAAAACTACTTAAACAATATAACATAATAAACTACATTGAGTAAGAAACAATAGTTATCTTAAATGTAGAACATTTGAAAAAAAATAGAATACATACAAAGTAGAAATTAATTATAATTTTAAAAGCATATTATATTCTATATTCAAATAAATATATAAAAATATGTGTAAATTTAACATCTACTTACTCAGAATAACGTATTTTTTAAAGGTTAGACGATGCACAATTGATTATATATTCAAATAAATATATAAAAAATAAGTATAATTTTTACGTTTTGTACATAAAAAAAATTACATATTTTGTCATCCGTGTCTCTAACTTAATTTAGTTAAAAAAAAGAAGAAAAGAACTCATATATCAGGTTAAGATATAATTTATTATAAACATGGACTATACTTGGTCTTAAAAAAATAGAGAACTCATATACCAGGTTAACTGATAATTAACATTAATCATAAATAAACACTAAGTATTTTTTCTACACAAATAATATTACTTAGTTGAAAAACATTACATATTTGGTCATCGATCTGTTAAATATAGAGAACTCCTATATAAAATAAGCAAGTGAAATTTGTTAAAAAATCAAATTGTCTCATATATCCAACCAAAAAATTATAAAAGAAAAATATAATTACAACATCTTAAATAAATCTGTCATTATTTTTTCCAATTAAAAATCTGACAATATAGTTACAAATAAAAATCATTAAAATATATTTCTATATTTATGTTTTCGATAAATGTAGTTCTCTAATATTATGAAAGATTTTCAAAAACATTACATATTTGGCCATTGATCCATTAAATATAGAAAAGTCACAGAATAAAACAAATATTTTGTAGTTAGGAAAGAAGTAGTGGTGATAGTAGTGGGATGTATTATGGTTAGAAACTTAGAATACATGTGGCAAGATCTAGATGGTTTTAGATGCCATATATTTTTGCTCTAGATAAATCTTGGCCACTCTTTGACTATAAGACAAAACTACTTAAACAATATAACATAGTAAACTACATTGAGTAAGAAACAATAGTTATCTTAAATGTAGAACATTTGAAAAAAAATGGAAAACATACAAAATAGAAATTAATTATAATTTTAAAAACATATTATATTCTATATTCAAATAAATATATAAAAATATGTGTAAATTTAACATCTACTTACTCAGAATGGCGTATTTTTTAAAGGTTAGACGATGCACAATTGATTATATATTCAAATAAATATATAAAAAATAAGTATAATTTTTACGTCTTGTACATAAAAAAATTACATATTTTGTCATCCGTGTCTCTAACTTAATTTAGTTAAAAAAAAAAAAAAAACTCATATATCAGGTTAAGATATAATTTATTATAAACATGGACTATACTTGGTCTTAAAAAAATAGAGAACTAATATACCAGGTTAACTGATAATTAACATTAATCATAAATAAACACTAAGTATTTTTTCTACACAAATAATATTACTTAGTTGAAAAACATTACATATTTGGTCATCGATCTGTTAAATATAGAGAACTCCTATATAAAATAAGCAAGTGAAATTTGTTAAAAAACCAAAAAATTATAAAAGAAAAATATAATTACAACATCTTAAATAAATCTGTCATTATTTTTTCCAATTAAAAATCTGACAATATAGTTACAAATAAAAATCATTAAAATATATTTCCATATTTATGTTTTCGAAAAATGTAGTTCTCTAATATTATGAAAGATTCTCAAAAACATTACATATTTGGCCATTGATCCATTAAATATAGAAAACTCATAGAATAAAATAAATATTTTGTAGTTAGGAAGGAAGTAGTGGTGATAGTAGTGGGATGTATTATGGTTTGAAACTTAAAATACATGTGGCAAGATCTAGATAAATCTTGGCCACTCTTTGACTTTCGACTTGTCCCATATAATATAGATAAGTAAATCAAATTTGTATTAAATGAAGCCCAAAACTGTCAACACATTACAACCTAGGCCCATAGCTAATGGGCCAAATTACATTACTACTACAATTTAAATTAACTATTACAAACTTTTAAAAGTCCAAGTACATTAAAACATAGCCAAATAACAACTATCTATTACAAATATTATTACTCGCAATATTAGCCTTTAGACTTCGAAAACTTCTCTTCTTCAACTTTACAGCCACATAAGCTTTTATCACATTGTAAATCCTTTCTTCATTCATTTGTCTATCACCATGTTCACGTCTATTTCTTTCAAACCAAATCAAGTAGATATACGTAGTAATACTCACCCCTACTATCATCACCATATCCAAATGACCACACACCTTTTGAATATCTTCTAATAGCTCATGTGTTGTTTTAACATTTGCACTAATACCACAATCACCAAGTACTCTAAGAAGAATACTATTAGAGAATTTACAATTAACAAATAGATGATTGCTATCTTCATTCTCAGTTTTACACAAATGACAAATATGATCAACATTTAAACCCCAATCAATCAATCTATCCTTAGTAGGTAATCTACCCATTGCAACTTACCAAGAAACAAAGGAGCACCTCGGTATACAAGATTTAGACCAAACTATATCATACCATTTCACTTCATTATTATGTTTAGTAATTCTAACCATAGTTTTTTTATAGGAAAACTGGTTTTTAACAGTTTCAGTCCAAATAATTCTATCTGTTTTATCAGTTAAGGTTATGCTCTGTATTTGAGGAAGAATTTTCCCTATACAAGGAAGGATCCTCCACCTTCCTCTACCAAAACATTCCCTAACTTTCTTATTATATCTCAAATTACTCTCATCACAAGATATATTTAGTAGCTCTTGCACACCCTTTCTTTTAATCCACTTATCCCACATTATAAAAGTTAACTCCCCATTTCCAACTTCATGATAAATAAGTTCATAAGCTAGTTGTCTAACCTTAAGTATCTGCTTCCACATCCATGAATGGTATTGTTTAGGGATAATGCTCCAAATACACCTGTTTTTCAGTATATTCTTATTTACCCACAAACTCCAGAGATTGTGATTTTGAGAATAAAATCTCCAGAAATTATAAAGTAAACAAGTCTTATTAATAACCTCAAGATTGGGAATGTTTAGTCCCCCTTCTTGCTTACTACTACAAACTGTATTCCAAGCTATTCTAGCACCATAAGCACTATCAAGATTACCTTTCCATAAGAAGCCAGCTAATCTTTGATTCAATTTATAGATTACCTGTTTAGGGAGAAGGAATATTCTGCACCAAAATATGATTTTGCTTATTAAAACAACTCGGATTAGTTCCACCCTCCCTGCATAAGACAATAACTTTGAACTTCATTGTGATATATTGTTACAAATTTTCTCCACAAGTACATTTCCATCTGATATACTCATTTTCTTAGAATTTAAGGGTACACCTAGGTACCTCACAAGAAAATAACCAATTTTAATATTCAAGATATGAGATATACTTCTTTTAACATTATCATTTACACCACCAAAATATAATTCACTCTTGGAAAAGTTGATATTCAAACCAGAGCTTCTTGAGAATAGATTGAGAGCATCCTTTACTACTTTGGCAGATTTATCATTACCCTTCATGAATATTAATAAATCATCTGCAAAAACCAAATGATTTAAACTTACTTCTTTACACCTTGGATGAAAACTGAAATTTTCATTTTTAGCCACCACCTTGAATAAACCTGAGAAAACCTCCATGCATATAGCAAAGAGATAGGGTGAGAGAGGGTCACCCTGTCTCAACCCTCTCTTCCCCTTAAAATAACCACAAGATTCACCATTTATACACACAGAATAGTATGGTGTGCATATGCACATTTGTATCCATTTGATAAACTGACTAGGAAAATTAAGAGCTTTCAAGGTGTTAATTAAAAAAGACCAATTCTTCTTGAGCAACAAGGATGTTATCAGTTATGCTTCTTCCACTAACATATGCCGCTTGATTTAATGAGATAATAAAACTCATAAATTTTTTTAATCGATTCATAAGAACTCGTGATATAGTTTTGTATATAATATTTGTACACGAGATAGGACGAATTTTTTTTAACACTCGCAGGGTTTTTTTCCTTAGGTATTAACACAATTTTTGTTGAATTAACTTGAGTAAGTAATTTACCTGACCAGAAAGTTTGCTTAATAGTTGAACAAAAATCCATTCCAATTATATCCCAAGCATTCTTAAAGAAACAAGCCGTAAACCCATCAGGGCCAGGGCTCTTTCCATCTCCCATAGAAAATAAGGCTGTCTTGATTTCCTCATCTGATATAGGGGCAATTAAGTCATTAATGCATTCATCAGGTATTAATTTATTTAGAATAGACTTTATAGTTTCAACCGAGCAGGTTTCTTGTTTTTTTTCTTCAGTCCCAAGTAGAAATTTATAATAATCAACAAATTCTTTTTTAATATCCTCTTGTACTGTTAAGATAGAACCATCATCTCTTATTAAAGTGGATACATAATTCCTCGCAATTCTACCTTTAATCATCCTGTAATAGTATGCAGAGCTAATATCAGAATCATTTATGAAAAGAGCTCTAGACTTCTGTTTTAAGTCTTCATGATGAGATATAGTGGCAATTTCCAATTGATGAACAAGTATTCTCTATTCAGTTATATCAATATCAGTACTAATCCCATTCATTATTCTATGTTGAACAATTTCCAGCTGATTTTTAATGTTTTCAATATCATCTGAATTCTTCTTAAAATATCTATTATTAAATTTCTTCAGTTCACCTTTAACAAGCTTGAGTTTCATACATAAAATGAACATTAAATTTCCACTGACTTGAGTCTTCCATGTTTTTTTAATAAGCTCCTTATAGTTGTCATGTGTTGTCCACACATTAAAGAATTTGAATGAACATGGATTAGACTTTTTAGTATCCCCCATAACAATTTTTATAGAGCAATGATCTGATGTGGAAGGGGGGTTAATTATTGCACTGGAAGCATAAGTATTCATCCATTTAGTATTGATAAATGCCCTATCTATTTTACTAGCCCTTAACTGCCCTTGATCATTCTTATTAGTGTAAGTGAAATATTGACCACCATACTTATGCTCATATAAACAAGATTCTTCAAGACAATCAGCAAACAGTACAGAGCTATTAGGTAATGTATCACAGTGTAGCCTATCTTCAATCTTTAAAATTTCATTAAAATCCCCAGTAAAACATACACACTGATTCTCATATTGTTTACTTAATAGTATCATGTCTTTCCATAATATTTTCCTCTCATCCTCATCATTACTCGCATATATAAACCCAGTAAAGAAGATATCGTTTGTGTTACTTTCAGTGACTTCAATGAACATAAGTTGAGAAGTTTCTGAAATAAGCTTGATATCTAGATAGTTGTTATCCCACATAATCCAAATCCTCCCACTATCACATTTATTATAGTTGTGTAGCATTTTCAAGTGAAGAAAATGCTCACTTATTATCCTCAAGCTATTATGAGCTCTTACTTTTGTTTCAAGAAGCCCAATTAACTTTACTTTATTATGAAACATAAAATCTTTGACATCCAATTGTCTGAGTAGGCTATTGAAGCTTCTCACATTCCAAGAGACAAAACTCATAAGTTAGGAGGCTTAGTAATCTCACCTTGACCACCTTCATTAATAAATTTCATAATATCCCTATCAATTATTTTTTTTCAGCAGTTTCTTTTAGTGTATCAAAAGAATTAGAGCATGATACATTGTTAGAAGAAGAACTATCTTTATCTTTATACTGATTCTGACTTCTATTCTTAACAGCTTCCCATTCTCCATCATTTATCTTCTCCTTCCCTTTATCTCTGCTTTTTATCTCATTAACCTTTGGTATCCAAACTTTAGTTATGTTTGGACACTTTCCATTACTATGACCAATTTTTCCACACTTGCTATAAATATTTGGTTTCCAGTCATATACCACTTTCACTATCTGTAAATCTTACATTCCCATATCAACAGATAATTCATCAGGAAGATCTTCTTTAGTGTCAATTTCAATATATACTCGAGCATAGCCTAACCTTGTTTTTGACTCAGTCATACTATCCATTTGTAAAGGAACTCCAATTCCACTCGCAATATAACTCAAACCTCTCCTTGTCCACATAGACATTGGTATGTTAACAAGTTTAACCCATATTGGAATCTTCGATAAATCTATTTTCTCAAACTGCATCTCCATTTGCCAAGGTCTTAGAAGTAGAGGGACACCATTAATATGCCACATCTGCTCTAGGACCTTAGTATATGATTGTTCATTCTCGAATTTAAAGATAAATGTTCCATTATTACCTGATTTCACAGTAACCTTTCCAAATTTCAACCATTGAAACTTAACAAAGCTAACAACATTATAAACCGACGGAGACTTGTCAATAAATTGCCCAATAAGACAATTATCCCACTGATTTGAACCTTCATCCAAAACATCTTTAGGTGGAGTGATTATTTTCTTATTACCTTGACGAATTGGAGGATGATAATCCAGATTAAGAGCTGGATTTTCACTCTTACCAAATAACTTCGACCATTCCTTTGGCTTAACCACTTCTTCAGTAAGATCCGCTTCAACACTTTGAAAATCGTTTTAGAAACTCGATCCTTCTCATTTCTCTTTTCAATTTCCTCTCTACTTGTCTCTTTTGGAAGACTCATCGGAGGAGTAACTTCATTATTAACACTTTCAGGCGAGAACATCAGATGAGTGATGTTCGTATACTTCGTCTTTGACTTCGATTTTGAGTTGGTACCATTAACTTTGCCAGAATTGAACATTTTTCGTCATTCTGAGAGTAAGACACGGTGTAGTGGGTAGGTTTAGGGGTGGTTTATATTTAGGAAGTGGTGGTCGGTTGAAAAGCTAAGATGAATGGGTAAATTTTTTGAAGCTGATTTGAAGATAGATCCCAGATTTTGGGAAAAACACCAAATCAGCTAAAGAAAAAAGCAAAAAGTGGGTGAAAAGTGGATAAAGGGGTGTAAAACAAAAAAGATTTTGTGGAATAAAAGTTAGGTGAGATGAATGGCTAGAGAGAATATTTTCTTGTGTTGACTCTCCTTCTATGTGTCATTTTACTTTTTATATTTGTTATTTTACTTTCTTACATAATATCTATTATTATTTTCTTTATCATGACATGTGTCTTTTATTATCTTTTTCCTTAAAAATTTATAATCTAAAATCTTTGAGATAAATTTTTTCTTATTAAAATAGCACATTATAATTTATTTATTTTTTAATTTTTTTTTGAATTGTATTCCCGTGCATCGTACGAGATCCGAACCTAGTTAGCATAGATGTGAAAATCCACCTACTACTAATTTCGTCGCACGCGCACGGCCGGGATTTTTTTTAAATCGTCATAACTAATTCTAAAAAGATAAAAAAAATTGCATTTTTAGATGATACAAACTAAATTAACTAATATTTACATCGACGATTTTTTAATTTTTATTTTTTGATTTTTTTAAATGGGATTTTGTCCCATCTCTAATTTTAAGATTGGAATGAATTTGTCTCATCTCCATTCTAATACTGAGATACGATTTGTCCCATCTCCATTCTGGTGCTGCAGAGAAGATAGAGGGAGCACGACGGCGGTCCTCTACGGTGCGATCAAGACGTACGGCGGCAGTATTCCATGGTGAGGGGGACGATGACGGTGGTGAAAATGGTGATGAACGTGGGGGTGATGAGTGTGTTCGGTAATAGTGATGAAGATGGGGGTGATGAAGGTAAGTTTGGGGGTGGTTTTGATTCGATGATGAAGGTGGAGGGGGGTGGGTGTTCGGTGAGGATGGTGAGAGTGAGGGGTGGGTGGGTCGGTGATGGAGATGAATGTGAGTAGGTAGTGGTGATATTGGTGGGTAGTGGTTCGTCGGGGTTTTTCAGAGAGAGAGAGAGAGAGAGAGAGAGAGAGAGAGGGGTGGGGGGTTTCATCTAGTGCTTAATAGGGTTGGGGGTGGGATTTTTTTTTTCATTGTAGAGAAGAGGTTAGGCGTGTACAATCCCTACTTAGTTGGACTAGTTATGGAGTTCGTTGAGTTTGGAATTTAAATCACAAAGTTGTTTGCCTATGGCCTTATAAACTAAATCCCCCTAAAAAAAATACTTAGCTACCATGGAGGTGTCAATTTTTCTTTATCCTTTCCATCATTTAACCTCAACACTTCTACAATATTAAGAAAACAACTCAGGTTGCGTATTCCACTAACCCACCAACACAAATCAATTCTACCACCATCTCACTTTAAAAATTTAAAGTTTAAGCTCTTAGCTCCGATATCTTCTTTGAATCTGGTAACAAACGAGTCAAAAGACTCAGCTAATCAAGAACAAGAAGAAGTAAAAGTAGAAGTGGAGAGGAGAAGTTTGATTGGTATTCACAGTGGTATCCAATCATGCCAGAGCGTGATCTTTATAAAAGAAAACCACATGGGAAGAAAGTGATGGGAATTAATATAGTTGTGTGGTGGGATAAGAATGATAAACAATGGAAAGTGTTTGATGATGCTTGTCCTCATAGATTGGCTCCTTTATCTGAAGGTAGGATTGATCAATGGGGGAGGTTGCAGTGTGTGTATCATGGTTGGTGTTTTGGTGGTTCCGGTGACTGTAAATTCATTCCTCAAGCTCCTCGAGATGGTCCTCCGGTAACATCATTTCTTGTAACCTTTTCCTGCATCATTGTTAGTGATTTCCGTGCTGCATATATATAGAGATTGACATTTCCTTTAATAAACATGCATACATACATACAGGTCCACACATCCAAGAAAGCTTGTGTAGCTGCTTACCCGAGTTGTTTACAAAATCGTATTGTTTGGTTTTGGCCAAATACTGATCCTAAATTCAAAGACATATTTCTCAAGAAAAAGCCTCCTTATATCCCAGAAATGGACGATCCATCATTTACTAAATCGATCATGTGTAGAGATATACCTTACGGGTTTGCAAGTTCATCTGAGTTGTGAAGCAAGGATAAAGTTTCTTTGAATGATTTTTGATTCCTCGTATTGCAGGTACAAAGTCCTGATTGAAAATCTCCTGGACCCTTCTCATGTTCCATATGCACATACCGGGTTAATGAAACTTGTTGAAACCCCAAAAAGATAAGTTATCTGTACAAACAAAACAATGGTGGGTGTTATTCACTTACATGGAATTAACAGTATGTTTTCCTGCACTGTGAAGGCAGATAGAGAAGGAGGAAGACCATTGGGACTTACTTTGAATAACTTTGACATAAATGGATTCACCGTAAAGCTATCAAATGATTCCAACTTGTTCATTACAACGGAAGAGCCTAATGCTGACATTTTCATTCCCCTTGTCTCTATTTAACAACTCAAGTAAAAAATTCAACTTCTCAATCTCCATCTTCAGCTGGATCCACACAGGTCATCAATTAATTATTCATTCGTATATTATATCAACTTAATTGCTTAACGATTATAGATATATATCAACTTATGTATCTTTTTTCATGCAGGATTTATCACTAGCTGCGGCGCAGAAAGAAACTCTAATAGTTTTCTTTTGTATTCCAGTTAGTCTCGGGAATAGCAGATTGATACATTGTGATCCAACTAACAATGGAGTCTGGTTTGATAGAGTCATTCCACACTGGATAGTTCACATTGGACTCAATTTAATTATAGATTCGGATCTATTCCTTCTTCATGTGGAGGTTGATAAGGATATAACAACTAGCTAGTCAAAGTAGTTAAGTAATTAGTCAAAGCTAGTCAAAGTAGTTAAGCATTAGTCAAAGTTGTTATATTAGTTAGTGCTTAACTATCATATACGTATGTGTGTGTATTGTAATAGATATACTATATAAACACTTGTATACACAATATACAATAATATACAAAATATATTTCATATCAATTCTCTCTCTCTCATCTTCTTCTATATGGTATCAGAGCCAAGGAGAGAAATTTTTCAAAGCTTCTTCAAAGACAACAATGGTGATTAATTTAAGCTTCGTCTCTCCGCCATTACAATTCGGTTCTGCATCTTCTTCCGCTGTCATTCTTTCTCCTTTAATCATGTCCTCATCATCTTCAACATTGACTCCTCAAATTACATCCAGCTCGTCGATTCCATCTGGGTTACTTCTTCTCCGACAAAACTGGAGCAGCTTAGTTCAGATTAAACTCGATTCTTCGAATTATGTGCTTTGGCGTTCACAAATTGAAGCAATTTTAGAAGCTCATGGTTATCTTCGCCATGTTAATGGCGGCATTACTCGACCTGCCTCAACTGATCCTCAATTCTCCACTTGGCTCATTGAAGATCAACAGCTAAAGGTTTCGCTTCTTTCATCGATGATTCCATCGATTCTTTCACAAGTGGTCAAATTATCTCATGCGTCTGAAGTCTGGACCAAATTGGAGGAGATCTTCATCTCGCAATGTCGAACTCATGTTCATCAATTAAAGATGAAATTATGCAACATCAAGAAAGGTGATCAACGAATGAATGATTATCTAGCATCGATTCAATCGATTTGTGATGGATTGGAAACTGCATCTGCTGCTCTGCCACTAGAAGATATAATTATGTACACTCTTCGTGGATTACCGAGTGAATACAATCAATTCAAGTCAAGCATTCGTATTACGAATGCTCAGTCTTCTAATCTCACTTTTCACTCGTTAGGCAGCTTGTTGATTTCTGAAGAGATGCATATGCAGATGTCTGAAACCTCTGATTCTACTGCTCAACTTCACACTGCATTATTTTCGAGTTCTTCTCCAAACTCATCCTCCTCTTATGGTCGTGGACGTAATCAACCTTATCGAGGAAGAGGTAGAGGTCGTGGTCGTGGTTTTTACTCAAATTCGAACTCTATTTTGGGTGCACCTCCCTCAGCCTCTTCTGGTATGAATTCTACATTACCTATATGCCAAATTTGTGGTAAAACAGGTCATAATGCACTTGATTGTTGGTATCGTGCTGATTTTGCTCTATATCCTTCTCCTCGTGCTGCTAATCGTGCTTCTAATAATGATACTGTTGGACAAAATACTCGTAATGACACTCGTAATGATAATCGGGTTGTTTTAGCTGCACAATCTAATACTTCTTCTCAGGTGCTTAATAATGTTGTCAGTTCTTCTTACGATCCTGAAATGTGGATCTTAGATTCTGGAGCTAATAGTCATGTGACTAATGACATAAATCTACTTCAGAACTCCTCTCCTTATCATGGCAATAATTCGGTTTCAGTTGGAAATGGTAATGCCCTGGATATTGCTAACATTGGACATAGTAAGTTTCTTTCTTCTCAAACTGCTTTTCATCTAAATTCTATCCTTCATGTCCTTTCCATTACCTCAAATCTACTATCCATCTCTAAATTCACAGCTGATAATGATTGTTCTATTGTTTTTAATGCCTCTTCTGTGTCTATTTTTAATAATCAGTCTCAGCTTGTGTTTCAGGGCCCTTGTAAAGAAGGTCTCTATCCTATTACCTTTGGTGGCAATTCTGTGTCATCTTCTTATTCATCTTCATCTCCTCAGTTGCTATGTCTTTCTTCCAAATCACAAACTTCTCCAGCCAAGCTTTGGCATTACAGATTGGGGCATCCATCTTCTAATGCTTCTCATCCTTTATCTTCAGTTGTTGACACTAAACTTGATTACTTTGGAGTGTTGTGTACAGACTGTTCTGTGTCAAAATCTCATAAAATGTCTTTTCCTTTATCTGTAACTAGAACAGCTAAATCTTTTACTCTTATTCACTCAGATGTGTGGGGTCCATCCCCTGTAACCTCTTGTTCAAACTACAAATACTATGTTTTGTTTATTGATGATTTTAGTAGATATTCTTGGATCTATCCTATGAAAGCTAAATCTGAAGTCTTATCTATCTTTCAATCCTTTTACTTGATGATTCAAACTCAATTTAACACTAATATTCAAATTTTTAGATCTAATAATGGTGGAGAATTTGTTAGTACTCCTTTTAAACTCTTTCTCCAATCTCATGGGATTTTGCATCAAACATCTTGTCCACACACACCTGAACAAAATGGTGTTTCTGAAAGGAAACATAGGCATTTACTTGAAACAACTAGGTAACTTCTTCATCATAGCTCCATGCCTTCCACCTATTGGCTTGAAGCTCTTGCAGCTTCTGTATATCTCATTAATCTCATGCCCTCCACTCTACTATCAAATTCTAGTCCCTTTCAAGTATTATATCAAAAATTGCCTTGTTATTCACATCTCAAAGTCTTTGGATGTTTATGTTTTCCCTGGTTGAAACCTTATTCTAAACATAAACTATCACCTAAATCCGAAGTTTGTGTTTTCATTGGTTACTGTAATTCATCAAAAGGATATAAATGCCTTTCACTTGCTTCTAAACGTGTCTATGTTTCAAGGCATGTTACTTTTCATGAGTCCTCTTTTCCTTTTCAATCTGAGTCAAACTTGCCTTGTGCTGAATCTTCTCAATCTGAGTTTGTTGACTTGTTTAGCTCTTCAATTAATCCTGCTGCTGTGTCACAACCCTTTACTCCCTTACTTTCAGTTTCCTCCTCACCTACTACTTCAGATGGTCCTTCTACATCTTCCTCTCTTCATAGTCAGCCTCCAAGGCATCACATGACTACTAGAAGTCAATCAGGTCTTTTAAAACCTTCCTACAAATGTCAATCTCTTCTTCTTTCCTCCTCACCTTCTTCTGACATTGAACCTTCATCCTTCAAAGAAGCTACTATGTCTACTTGTTGGCAATCTGCTATGCGTGAGGAATACAATGCTCTTATTGAGCAACATACTTGGACCTTAGTTCTCCACCATGTGGTAGAACTCCTATATCTTGTAAGTGGGTGTATAGGATTAAGAGAGCTTCAGATGGGTCTATTGCGCGTTATAAAGCGCGTCTTGTTGCCAAAGGTTACTTACAGTCTTATGGTGTTGATTATACAGAGACATTTAGTCCTGTGGTGAAGCATCAAACAATTCGAATTATTATATCCTTAGTTGTCAATTTTAATTGGGATATCAAGCAATTGGATGTTTCCAATGCTTTTCTCCATGGTTCATTAGAAGAGGAGGTGTACATGACTCAACCTCCTGGTTTTATTGACTCTACTAATCCCTCGTTTGTTTGCAAGTTAAACAGGTCCTTATATGGCCTCAAATAGGCGCCGCGTGCTTGGTACCAACTTCTTGCTTCCTTTCTTGTCTCACAGGGCTTTATTGCGAGTTCTGCTGACTCGTCTATGTTTATAAAGGGCTCCGGTTCTTCTCTAACAATAATCCTTATCTATGTTGATGATATACTTGTAACTGGTGCTAATTCAACAAGTGTTACTTGTATTATAGATGCTCTTAAATCTCGTTTCTTGATGAAAGATTTAGGATCACTTTCCTATTTTTTGGGACTCGAAATTAAGCGTAATTCAACTTCTATCTGTGTTAATCAATCGACATATGCTTCATCTATTATTCACAAAGCAGGTCTTAGTGATTGCAAACCAGTTTCTACACCTACACAAAGTAAATACACTGTGATCTCAGATCATGATCTTCAATTATATGAGAATCCTTTTCATTTTCGAAGTATTACAGGTGCCTTACAGTATTTGACTATTACTCGTCCTGATTTGGCATTTGCTGTTAACCAGATTTGTCAATCCATGCATTGTCCTACCAACTTGGATTATGAAAAACTTAAACGTTTACTTCGATATGTTAAAGGCACGTTATCTTATGGACTGAATTTTACGTTATCTTCTTCGCTTTCTTTACGTGCTTATTCGGATTCTGACTGGGCATCTAATTCTCGAGATAGGAGATCTACAACAGGTTATTGCATCTTTTTGGGAAATAATCTCATATCTTGGGGTTCAAAACGTCAAACTACAGTTTCACGGTCTTCTACTGAAGCTGAGTATCGTGCTATGGCGTATGTGGCTGCTGAGTTGAAGTGGCTTACATTCTTGCTCAAAGATTTACATGTACCAGTAATTACACCCTCAATTGCCTGTGACAACTTGTCAGCTATAGCTCTTGCTTCCAATCCTGTGTTTCACACTCGAACGCGTCACATTGACATTGACTTTCATTTCGTTCGAGAACAAGTTCAGGCTAAGCTTCTTCAGCTATCACATGTCTCTTCTTCCTTGCAAGTAGCTGATGCTTTTACCAAAAGTTTGTCTGTTGCTTTGTTTAACTTACTGATATCCAAGCTTCCTCTTCTTCGGCGAGTTCAGCTTGAGGGGGGATGATAAGGATATAACAACTAGCTAGTCAAAGTAGTTAAGTAATTAGTCAAAGCTAGTCAAAGTAGTTAAGCATTAGTCAAAGTTGTTATATTAGTTAGTGCTTAACTATCATATACGTATGTGTGTGTATTGTAATAGATATACTATATAAACACTTGTATACACAATATACAATAATATACAAAATATATTTCATATCAATTCTCTCTCTCTCATCTTCTTCTATAGAGGTAAGTCTTCTACCTTCATCTTTGGTTTAAGATGATAGCTTCTAACTTTTAGATTTATTTTTCCTTTTTATCTCATAAGGAACGCAAAATACAAGAGGCAGGTCCTTTCAATTGGAACAAATCTTGCTTTGTCCCAACAAAAGCAGATGTCGCTGTAATTGCTTTCAGAAGATGGTTAAATAAGTATAGTGGTGGTCAAGTTAATTTCGGAACAAAATTCAGTGGTGCCCTCCCTCCAACTCCTCCTCGAGAGGTGCTGCTTGATAGGTAATTAATCTCTCTTCGCATCATAGCAAATTCAGACATTTTATCTTTCGAATTTTATTACGCTTATGCCCCCTGTGTTTATACCCGATTGACAGGTTGCCCCCTAACTCTTAAAATGCGCCTAGATGCCCCCTAAGATTTGTTTTTGTGACCCGTTACCCCCTACTGCGTGTTCCGTCCATTTATCACCGTTAAAAGTGACGTGGCAATTCCACGTCACAATTTTTTTTTTTTTTTTAAATCCAGGTGTTAATTGCGTTTTTAATTAACTTAACCCTTATTTTAACAAGGGCAAGATGGGGAATTCACCAATGGCTATCCTATATATACCCCAAAAACAACAAAGCAAATTAACTTAACAAAAACGAAAATCAAAAGGAGAAAACCAAGGAGCGCGGGTTTTGTGAAGAACTCGACGAACACCAAATCCAAACCCAGGAAAGCAAAATTCTTGTGCTTTGAAGAAGATCAATGGCGCAGGCAAATCAATGGAGTAAGTGGGTTTATTTATTAACCCTAAATCCTTGCTCATTGGCTAAGATCCTTTAACCCGAAAATATAGGGTTTTGTACTAAATTTATTACATACATAGATATCACGCGTGGATTGAGGGATTTTCTTAGTAATAATAGCAGATTTTACGGGATTCGGTTACCATACCCGTAGTTTGACTATTGTTTTTCCATTTTGTGATTCTTAATGTATTTGGTAACTAATCTATTCAATTAAAATTTGCTTGTTTAACAGATAAATTCGCACTAAGGATTCACTTCGGTGGGTTCTTTAATGAAGATAAGAGTTGCTATCATGAAGTGAGCATAGAGTACGTTGACGGTTGTCATTATGACAAGTTTAGTATACCAGTTCTTAGAAAAATTCTTTCGAAATTGGGTGTAATTTGTTACTCTGATGTTTATTATTTGAAAGTGGGTTCAAATCTACCTGATGGGTTAGTGTGTTTAGATAGCGAGGACAAAGGCATGGAGATGTGTAGAATCGCAGACAACAACGTAACTGTGGACCTTTACGTTGTGAATAATCCCATAGGCCCTGATGACCAAGTTCTTCAATCTCCCATCTTCATGCCTTTGTTACTAAAGTGGAAAAAGGATGAAGAAACAGTTAACCAGCGAGAAGAAGTCAATGTTAATGAAGTAGAAGTAGATGAACAAGAATTAGTTCAAAACTGTAATGAAGTGAAAAGCTTAGAGGAAAACAAGCTTGTAGAAGAAGGTTTAAAGGTAGAAAGTCATTTGACAGTTTACCCCTTTCAGTTCTTTAACTTATATTTCATTCTTTGTTTCAGGTTGTTTCTGAAGAAGGAGCTCAGACCTGTGATAAAAATGAAGGTGAAAAGGAGGAAGGAGTTAATGGTGAAGAAGTATCTCGGACTGCTGATGAAGTCCATAATAAAGTGGATGATAATGATAGTAATGTTGAAGAAGAACACCAGAATTGCAAAGAAGGGACAAAGGTTGTGTGACAGTTTACCCCTTACTATTTCGTATGCTTGACAAATTACCCCCTAAATATTTCATTCTTTGTTTCAGGTTGTTTCTGAAGAAGGAGCTCAGACCTGTGATAACAATGAAGGTGAAAAGGAGGAAGGAGTTACTGGTGAAGAAGTATCTCAGACTGCTGATGAAGTCCATAATAAAGTGGATGATAATGATGTTGAAGAAGAACACCAGAATTGCAAAGAAGGGACAAAGGTTGTGTGACAGTTTACCCCTTACTATTTCGTATGCTTGACAAATTACCCCCTAAATATTTCATTCTTTGTTTCAGGTTGTTTTTGAAGAAGGAGCTCAGACCTGTGATAACAATGAAGGTGAAAAGGAGGAAGGAGTTACTGGTGAAGAAGTATCTCAGACTGCTGATGAAGTCCATAATAAAGTGGATGATAATGATGTTGAAGAAGAACACCAGAATTGCAAAGAAGGGACAAAGGTTGTGTGACAGTTTACCCCTTACTATTTCGTATGCTTGACAAATTACCCCCTAAATATTTCATTCTTTGTTTCAGGTTGTTTTTGAAGAACAAAGCACACAAATTAATGAGAAGGAAGGGGATGACAGTTTGGAAGAACAACTCTCTGATATAGGAGAGAAGGAGAAGTCTGTTAATGATATGTTGGAGAAAGTGTTGAAAGCTTTGAACACTGAAGATAATGTGACTACGAGGAGTTCCAAACATAAATCTCCATTGAGGCCTTTCCGGCTTATAGATGAAGACCTAACAGATGACTCGGATAATGTCATTAACAACCCTGATGGTGAAGAAGATGTGGATGAGGAGTTCAGTGATAATGAGTTACTTGCTAATGTCATAAAGAAGAAGAAGTTGGTTATACAACAACAGAAGAAACAAACCAGTTCACAAGTAAAGAAAACAGAAACAGTTGGTAACAAGAAACGTACGAGGGCTAGTATAAAAAGAACAAGAGTAGAAGGAGTGGGCCCTAGTGGTACCAAACGAGAGAGTTACAAGAAAAAGAAGTTGTCTGAACCTGATGAAGATGTGGATGAAGAATCCACAACTGATGACGATTATATAATAGATAGCGACATCGATTTGAGTGAGGGTGATGACGACCAGGATTATAATACATTCATTGACTCGGATGTGGAAGTGGATAGAATGAATGTGGAAAATGATGATGCAGATGTTTCTGAAGGCGATAGTGATGATGTTGGTGGTGGGACAGATTCGGATGAATATATACATGATTCCGAAGATCTGAGTACAGCTAGTTCTTCTTCTGGTACAGATGAAGATGGAAAAAATAAAAAGTTGCGCAAGAAAAAGATGAAATACCCCCTATTTAAGGCGAGTATAGATATGCAGAAGCCTAGATTTGTTTTAGGATTGACGTTTGCGAATGCCTCTGATCTTAGACAAGCAGTAAGAACACATGCCATAAGAAAGGTGGTCAACATTAAGTTTGTGAAGAACGATTGGAATCGGATTAGAGTTGTTTGCAAAGGAGCAGGATGTGGGTGGTTTTTATATGCATCGTATAAAGAAAAGGTTGGTGGGCTGGTGATAATGAGTTTATGTAATAAACATAGTTGTGGTAAAAACCTTAACCATAAGCATGTTACTGCAAAGTTCTTGGCAAATACTTTTAAAGATATGATAAGATTGAACCTCTACAGTAATGTGAGTGACTTTCAACAGTTAGTGCATCGGGATTATTCAGTTAATGTTAGTACCAGAACATGCTACAGGGCATATAAGTCTGCAAAAAGCATGATTGAGGCTGAATACAAGGATCAATACAAAAAGCTTTTTGATTATGCAGCAGAAATAAGAAGAAGTAACCCTGGAAGTACTGTAGCAATTGAAACAACTACTGATGAGGTAACTGGAGTAGAAAGATTTCAAAGAATTTATGTTTGCTTAGAGGGTTGCAGAAGGGGATTTTTAGAGGGTTGTAGAAAGGTTGTTGGGGTTGATGGATGTCACTTGAAAGGTCCACATCCTGGTGTAATTTTGACAGCAGTTGGTATTGATGGGAACAATTGTATATTCCCAATTTTGTATTGTGTAGCTGAGAAAGAAGATAGCAATTCTTGGAGATGGTTTTTTAATCTGTTGATACAAGATCTTGGTATTACTAATCAAGAAGAATGGACTTTCATATCAGATAGACAAAAGGTTGGTTATCCTTCACTGGCTTAATTAAAATGTTTTCTTTAGAACACTGAATTTATTTCTAAATGTATGTGTGTATAGGGTTTGCTTCAAGTGATGAGTGACATGCTTCCAGATATTGAACATAGACATTGTGTAAGGCATCTCTACAATAATTTCAAAATCAAACATCCTGGAATGGCCTTAAAAGACAAAGTTTGGGAAGCTGCTAGGGCCCCCACAGAATACATATTTAATGAGGTCATGGCTGAGATTAAAAACATGAATGAGGAGGCATTCAATTGGCTATCTAGTTTAGATCCTAAGACATGGACAAGGTCTCACTTTAGTACTGTTACAAAATGTGATCTTCTACTTAACAACATCTGTGAAAGCTATAACAATGCCATAAAAAAAGTCAGGTATTATGACTACTTACCCCCTATAAAGTGCTAATTTATGACTACGTACCCCCTATAAAGTTTTATTTAGTGACTACGTACCCCCTATAAAGTTTTATTTGGTGACTACTTACCCCCTATAAAGTTTTATTTAATGACTACTTACCCCCTACTTAGTTTTACATAATGACTATTTACCCCCTATAAAGTTTTATTTAATGACCACTTACCCCCTATAAAGTTTTATTTAATGACCACTTCCTACCCCCTACACAACTGACAGTAAAGGTTTTTTTTTCTCAGGGACAAGTCTATCATCCTCATACTAGAGGGTCTGAGGATGTATAGTTTGAAAAGGCTTCAGTCTAAAAGAGCATGGATGACAAAATACGAAGGTGATCTATGTCCTAAGGTTAGGAAGTTGGTGAATAAAGGTAAAACAAACAGTGGAAAGTGGCATGCAGTGTTTTGCGGTGAAATGAAATTTGAAGTAAGGAACCTTGGAACAGATTCGTATGCTGTAGATTTAGATACAAATAGCTGTCCCTGCAGGAGGTGGGAGCTATCTGGGATACCTTGCTTTCATGCGATAGCGAGTATTCAATACATAGGTAAAGACCCAGAAAACTATGTCCACGAATGCTACTCAAAGGTGACGTATATGAAGGCTTATACACCAATGATATACCCTATAAATGGACCAAAGATGTGGCCTAGTACAAGGCCTGTAAGTGTAGAACCTCCAGTAGCTTTTAAGTTGGTTGGCAGACCCAAAAGGGCAAGAACTAAGGAGGCAGATGAGGACCAGGTTAAAAAGTGGAGGAAAGAAAGAACATCTGAAGGTGTTCAAAAGATGTTAATGAAAGGTACTTCACATAAATGTGCAATTTGCAAGGGAGAAGGCCATAACAAAAGGTCATGTAAGGCAAATTTAAGTACTACAGAACAGGAAACAGTAGGATTGGAGGATATTCAAGGTGATAATGAAGTTATGGGAGATGGTGCAGCTGATGGTAGGGGTGTTGGTGACAATGAAGTTATGGAAGATGGTGTAGCTGATGGTAGGGGTGTTGGTGTTAATGCAGATGTGGATGAGACCCCAGATGAGACGATTAACAAAATGTTTGATGAGTTAGAAGTCCAACCCTCTGCTCCTTCTAACCCACAGTCTACTCCATCTGAGCCTGAAAATTTAAATGTGACAAAAAAAGATACAATTGGTGAGAAAGACAAAGAGAAAAAAACAATTGCTAAGGCAACCAGAGGATCAAAACCAAAGATGCGCTTACCTCAGGAAAAGGATTCAGGAGTTAACTCACCCCCTAGATCCAGACCAAGGATGCGCTTACCAGGACAAACATCACAGGAGGCAGGTGATAATTCACCACACAGATCCAGACCAAAGATGCGCTTTCCAGTACACAGATCAGTTGAGCCAGTAGTTGATAGTCCACCTAAGTCCAGACCAAAGATGCGCATACCAGACAAAGCAGTGGAAAAACCAATACGCCAAAGCAGTAGAATTAAGGATCAAGGATTGAAGACAGTTTCAGGAGGTTCAAGCACAATGCCTATATCTTTAGAGGAAGATGAACCAGGGACACAAAAGGGAAATACTTCTGTTGCTCCTACATCACCATTAGAGGTCATTATTATTGAAATAGAAACTATTTTTTGCATTAGGTATTGTTTATAAGACATTGTATTATGTGAATAATGATTACAGGTTGATGAATCTGGGAAACAAAAACAGAAGACTACAAATAATCCTCCTAAATCAATTTTAAAGGTTTGTACTAATACCCCCTTTAAAGTTATGGTTTATGACTAATTACCCCCTATACCTTATTATGTTTTGTCAACTTACCCCCTATAATAGTTTATGTCTTGACTACTTACCCCCTATAACTTACTTTGTTTATGCAGAAGGTAAAGATGGAGAAGTTAACAGAACTATTGGAAAAAGCAAAGCATAAAAATGCTGGGGATGCACAAACAAATGAGAATGAGAAAACAAGTGAGCAGATTAGCATAGACAAAACAAAGGAGAAAGCCCCCCCTAAGCAAAAAAAGAAGAATTCATTAAGGAACATCCCAGGGGTAAGTATATAATGATTTGACTAACTACCCCTTAGACTTTTATTTCAGTGACTAAATGCCCCCTGGATCTACAAAATTGTGCAAAAAAGACCTTCTGCAGATACCTTTATTGAATGCTTTTATTTGTTTACCATGTAGGTGAGGTTCAAACATGATAAACCACCAGCAGAATCAGGATCAAAAAGGAGTTTACCTGAGGTTAGCCATGTGTTGATTTTTTTTACACCATTACATACTACAGAATGCTTAACTTCTTCTTTATCATTCTACCAGGAAGGAGACACAAGACTACCAGAGAAAAAGCGGCGCGTAATCCAGCATAAACAGGGGGTGGTAATGCGAGAGGGTGATCCAAAGTATGTAACTGTTGCTGAAGCACTTCGTATGAGGAAGGCAGCCACCAGTTCTTCAGTAAAAACTAGGAAAGAAGCTAAAGATTGAAGAATTCTGCAGATTTGAGTGTTTTATATTTCTGTGTTTTGTGACTTTTATTTTGTGTAAAAGTAGATCTTCACGCAGCAAGGATGTGGTTTTTAAGGGTTTCTAGTATGAGGTGTAGGTGGTATTTAAATACTGTTTTTTTGTTGGTAAGGCCTTTATTGCAGGTCTGTGGTGCTTTGTATGCTAGTGCACAAGTGGATGCTTTGAATATTTTTTTTGCTATGGTCTATGTAATGCCAGCACTTTATTGTTTTCTTTATCTACTTTTTTTAGATTTCATTAGATTCTATTGTCCATTAAGTGTTTCTTTAACATACTATATTCATTGCACAGCAAAACACAACTTAAACAAACCGCAATAACTTCATAATCCACTTCAACAAAAACCAAAAACTTTAGTTAAACAGTCTATTACAAACAAAGCTGAAAACTAACACATTACACCAGATTTAGAACTACAACAAACTGATAAAACAAACACAAAACACCAACAGCTGCAAACTTCAACAAAATGATCAATCAAACACAAAACACCATCAGTTGCAACCACCTGCTGCATCACTCTGGCTAAACCAAAATACACCTCCAACAACATTCTAATTCTTTGACACACTAATACAAGACAAAATGGAGAGGAAGAGGAATATAATCATGAAGCAGGTCCATTTCAGAAACTTGTTTTCCCGAGATATAGTGTCCATCGATATGTTAAGACGTTGCACCTCATTCTCCAAGACAGTTACTTTCACACGCTCAAATTTCAAATCTTTTGAGACAACTTGTTCTTTTTCTTGCAATTCAACCAACTGTGTGTTCAGTTCATTCACTTTCTCATGTTCAAGCTTCCAATCTGCAAAAGCTTTTTTCTCTAACAGCATCATATCTCCGTAATCAGAGACCAACAAGTTCATCTTCGTCTCCATTGCATCTTTCTCAAGACAGTGATTGGAATCTTTAAATAGAAGCCCTCGAATTATCGAACTAGTAGCCTCCGGCAATGGCTCATCCAACCACATGAAGAACTTGCAATCCATTGAACACCCCCAATACATGCACCTGTAAAACCTCCTGCAAGGATTCGTATCTGTCCAAGAGGTGTGAAGCCTTGCTAGTTTCTTGCATCTGCAATAGGGGACTTGAGAAGTGTAGTGCGAAGAAGAACCAGCGCTATCGGCTTTAAGGGGCGACATCGGCATCAACGTTGAAGGTATTGGGAGGATCCGACGCGATTTACTGTAGAAAGCTAGGGTTTTGGTGTTCTTCGAGTTCTTCCCCAAACCGAACCCCTTTTCTCCTTTTGATTTTCGTTTTTGGTTAAGTTAAGATGTTAAAGTGTTTTTGGGGTATATATAGGATAGCCATTGGTGAATTCCCCATCTTGCCCTTGTTAAAATAAGGGTTAAGTTAATTAAAAACGCAATTAACACCTGGATTTAAAAAAAAAAAAAAAATTGTGACGTGGAATTGCCACGTCACTTTTAACGGTGATAAATGGACGGAACACGCAGTAGGGGGTAACGGGTCACAAAAACAAATCTTGGGGGGCATCTAGGCGCATTTTAAGAGTTAGGGGGCAACCTGTCAATCGGGTATAAACACAGGGGGCAAAAGTGTTATTTACTCTTAATTTTATTTCAGGTATTGGTCCCATACAGTGAATTGCAAAAGTTGCAGTCTTGCATACAAAGGCCTAAACACGCTCGAGATGGTGCTACAAGTTATCTCCTTTGCTTCAATTGGAATAGTTGCTGCTTCAAAGCAGAGTGTGATGCCATTGGTTGTAAGAAATTCTGTGGCTGTCATGGCTGTGCTATGCTTTGTGGGTTCCAAGTGGTTGGCACACTTCATCTACAAAACCTTCCATTACCATGATTATGATCATGCCTTCCGCTGATATTTCTGCTTCTGTTATGCTGATTTAAAAAGCCATTAATGTAGTTTATGTTAGTTTATATTTGAACACTCCATCTTAAAAAACTATCAAAGGATATATTTGAACACTACATCTACATCATATATTTTAATTTTTATTTAAAGAGTGTACTCTAAATAAGAACAGTGAACTACTCCACAGTACTACAATGTGATCGTTAGATTTTTTTTTTTCGTTTTTTGAAGTTTAAAAATTCTCATAAACTTGGTGGTATATATCATATCATTACTCTTTATATATATTCCAGTTTATTATATTAATTACCAACAACAAAACATAATTAGACTCATACTAGAGTTTTAATGAGACACTGGACAATTTAACCAGGCTTCACCTTCAATCAGACTAATAATTAAACACCATCCCGAATCAAACTACAAAGATGCAATGGCAAACAAAGTACATCATACATGAATAAACACTAACATTGCAAATGAAAATTATAAGTTTATAGATCAGCACAACAAAAGAAGCAAAAATATCAGCGGAATGCATGATCGTAATCATGGTAACGGAATGTCTTGTAGATGAAATGTGCCAACCACTTGGAACACAAAAAACATAACACAGCCATGACAGCCACAGAATTTCTTATAGCCACTGACATCACACTCTGCTTTACTGCACCAACTATTCCGATTGAAGCAATGGAGATAACTTGCAGTGCCATCACGAGCATGTTTAAGCTTTTATACGCAGCACTGCAAGTTTTGCAATTTACTGTATGGGACCAGTACCTGAAACAAATGTCATTAAGATTATCACAAACTCATAAGCGTAATAGAATTCTCAAGAAACAAATGTCTGAATTTGCTATGGTGTGAAGAGAGGTTAATTACCTATCAAACAACACCTCTCGAGGAGGAGTTGGAGGGAGGGCACCACTGAATTTTGTTCTGAAATTAACTTGACCACCACTGTACTTTTTTAACCATCTTCTGAAAGCAACCACATTGACATCTGCTTCCGTTGGGATAAAGCAAGACTTGTTCCAATTGGAAGGGCCTTCCTCTTGTAATTTGCGCTCCTTATGAGGTAAAAGGGAAAATAAATCTAAAAGTTAGAAGCTATAATCTTAGATCAAAGATAAAGGTATAAGACTTACCTCCACATGAAGAAGGAATAGATCCGAATCTAAAGTCAAATTGAGTCCAATGTGAAATATCCAGGGTGGAAAAACTCTATCAACCCAGACCCTATCGTTAGTTGGAGCAGACATTATCAATCTGCTATTCCCGGGACTAACTGGAATACACAAGAAAACTATTAGAACTTTTTTCTGCACAGCAGCTAGTGATAAATCCTGCATGAGAAAAAGATACATAAGTTGATATCTACGATCGTTAAGCAATTAAATTGATATAACATAACATATAATTAACTAATGACCTGTGTGGATCCAACTGAAGATGGAGATTGAGAAGTTGAATTGTTTACTTGAGTTGTTAAATAGAGACAAGGGGGAACGAAAAGGTGATCAACAGGCTCTTGCGTTGTATAGAACATGTTGGTATCATTTGATTGCATTACGGTGAATCCATTTATGTCAAAGTTCTTCAAAGTAAGTCCCAATGGTCTTCCTCCTTCTCTATCTGCCTTCACAGTGCAGGAAAACATACTGTTAGTTCCATGAAAGTGAATATAGCTAACACCCACCGTTGTTTTGTTTGTACAAGTAACTTATCTTTTTGGGGTTTCAACAAGTTTTATTAACCCAGTATGTGCATATGCAACATGAGAAGGGTCCATGAAATTTTCAATCAGGACCTCGTACCTGCAATACGACTTTAGAGAATCAGAAATCATTTAAAGAAACTTTATCCTTTTGTCACAATTCTGATGGAACTTGCATACCCGTAAGGTATATCTCTAAACCCTATCGATTTAGTAAATGATGGATCGTCCATTTCTGGGATATAAGGAGGCTTTTTCTTGAGAAATATATCTTTGAATTTAGGATCAGTATTTGGCCAAAACCAAACAATACGATTTTGCAAACAACTCGGGTAAGCAGCTACACAAGCTTTCTTGGATGTGTGGACCTGTATGTACGTATGCATGTTTATTAAAGGAAATGTCAATCTCTATATATATACAGCCTGGAAATCACTAACAATGATGCAGGAAAAGGTTACAAGAAATGATGTTACCGGAGGACCATCTCGAGGAGCTTGAGGAATGAATTTACAGTCACCGGAACCACCAAAACACCAACCATGATACACACACTGCAACCTCCCCCATTGATCAATCCTACCTTCAGATAAAGGAGCTAATCTATGAGGACAAGCATCGTCAAACACTTTCCATTGTTGATCATTCTTATCCCACCACACAACTATATCAATTCCCATCACTTTCGTCCCATGTGGTTTTCTCTTATCAAGATCACACTCTGGCATGATTGGATACCACTGTGAATACCAATCAAACTTCTCTTCTTCCACTTCTACTTTTACTTCTTCATCTTGTTCCGCAGCTAAGAGCTTAAACTTTGAGTTTTTAAAGTGAGATGGTGGTAGAATTGATTTGTGTTGGTGGGTTAGTAGTGGAATACGCAACCTGATTTGTTTTCTTAATATTGTAGAAGTGTGGAGGTTAAATGATGGAACGGATGAAGAAAATTTGAGAGCCTTCATGGTAGCAGAAGAAGCTCTAAGAGCTTCCATGGTAGCTAAGTATTTTGTGTTCTTGTTTTCGGTTTGATTACTTGCTTACTTGATTTCTGTTAAATAAATAACAGGAACAACAACATGACAGAGGTGTCTTATAATTTATATAACACTTTTCCCATCTTTTAATACAACCAGACGGATTGATTCGACCAAAATAAATACTAAGTAAATGGTGGGAATTAGTTTATTAGGCCTAATGATATAAGAATGTATATTATAAGACCTCAACAACCAAAATAAATAGTCAGTAAATGGTGGGAATTGGTTTATAAGGCCTCATGATATAAGTGTGTATATTATAAGAACTCAATCTAACTAATTCTTAACCAAGGCCTCATGATATAACTGTGTATATTATAAGAACTCAACCTAACTAATTCTTAACTATCTCAACTATAAAGATAAAATACCAAAACATTTCCTTTTTCTATTTAATTTGAAAAGCTAAAAACCAAATCAAAACCCCATTAGTGTTACAGGAAACCCCAATAGCCTCTTCACTTTTTTCTCTCATTTCCCTTTCCCTCTCTCTCTTCTTCTTTCTGAACAAGAATATTGCCTCTTGTGTGGACTATTTTATCCAAAATCGTCACCACCATCTCCACCAACATTACCACCATCTTCACTACCATTACCACTCGGATCTCACTTTCTTCAGAAGAACACCACCATCTTCATCACCATCAGCACCATCTTCATCACCACCATCTTCATCGCCACCATCTTCATCACTATCACCACCCTACTCACGAAACCGCCACGCCTGGAACCCTACGCCGCCACCCTCGTCCAAATCTAATCACCTTCCCCACTGATCTACTCCACCATGAACAAAGACCAATAAAGCCCAATAACACCGCCGACGTTCGTGGACCATCCACCACAATTCAGATCTACACCACCAACAAACCGCCGCCACCGCCCTTCGTGGCCATTCTCCACCATTCATGTCTCACCTTCGCACCTCCGGCGAGCGTGAAGCCATGGGGCCATGGGTACAGCCCATCGAGGTCAATTCGAAGTATAGGTACAGCCTATCGTGGTCCATTCGAAACCATAGTGGCCATGGGTACAACCCATCGTAGTCCATTCGAAGCCAATCTCCGCTGCTCAGGTGCACAAGAAAACCGCCACTCACCGACGTGACCATTCTCCACCCATCTCAGGTCTCACCTTGCCGCCGATCTACTCCACCATGGCTATGATATATTTTTGTTTTTTGTTCCAATGGTGATCAGATATTTCTTTTTGTTTTTTGTTCTGGCGAGCGTGAAAGGGATTCCGTTTTGATTTTTTTGTTTTATTCGTTTTTTTATTGGGTCATTGTTACAGCCTTGTGTAGAAGTATATTGGGCCTGGGTACAACCCAAATCTTTCTTTTTGTTGTTTGTTCCAATAATACGAGTGTTTTTTTATCTGATGCACATAGCATTTTTTTGTTGTTCGTTCCGATAATGCGAGTGTGAATTTAGTTGTTTTGATCCAATGTTGTGCAGAGATTCTTTTTTTGTTTTTGTTCCTGATGGGTACAGCCCAAGAACATTGTTCGAGTTGGGTCTGTACCCATCTAGCTATTTGTAGATATGAGTCCATACCCACATGGAGTTTAACATGGACCACTATGAAAGACTTAATAAAAAATAAACGAATTAATAAAAAATTACCAACGCTACGGGTCCGTACCTATCACGGTTATATTTCCGAACATGGTTGCGAGCCTTCGTGGGTCCGTACCCACCAAAAAAAGTAAAAGATTATTTTGTTTAGACCAAGTAAGGGTATAAACGTCAAAAATCAAACCAAAGGATTAGAAATAGGACTTTAATAGAACAAATTTTGAGTTGAGATTTAAAATGTAAACATAGGGAATTTGAGGTCTCATTTTGTATTCACATGAAGTTAGCAAAATATTTACGCAACATGTCTTGAAAACCTTTCTTAAAATCCAAACACCACTCAATTTTTTCTTTTCACTAAAAATTCAGTGTTTTAAAATAAGACCGTCTAGCCGCCTACGCGCTCCGCCTAGGCGTTCTAAAATGTGATCCGCCTAGAATTTCTCTCAAAGGTGGCTTGATGGTCAGTCTATGCATAATTTAATTAACTACACAATCGGATTAATGGGTCACCCAAACCAAATACTACTTAGCATGCTACGCCATAAATAACTAATTTAATTTAATTCAACCCAACACATAAGCAAAATATAAAGAAAAAACTACTTATGTTAGAGTTTGAACGCGCGAGAAAAAGAAGAATCTAGGATTTTTTTAATTTCAAGACTGGATTTATTGAATTGGTCATTTTTTAGGTTAATAGTAGTAAATTATTATTATTTTATAGTTTAATGTATATGGTATTTATGTTCATTTGGTCTATTTTAAGTATATTAGGATGTAAATATTATTCAAAACAATATATTAGTAATATATTTAATATAAAAACCGCCTAAATTCTGATTAATGAGCAGCCTAACCATCTAGGTGCTCGAAGGTGTTCGATCGTCGTAGTAGCGCCTAGCGCTTTTTACAACCACGTTAAAAATCAATTAGATTTTTTAACACTAAAATCTTATTTCCACTGCCCATTATATATTTTTTGTTTTTCCTCTACTACATATACTAAATTATATCTCTAATTAAAAAAATCTAAATAATTTATTCACTCTATCCTTTCCACACCCAACCCCATTATCTTTTTTTCTCTCTCCTTAAGATTCGTTTACCCGGATTCAAGCCATTTTTTAGCAGCACCCATGGCTTCAAGCCATTTTCGAGCAGCAAACATAATTCCAGATCTCCACTCCCCTCAAATAAGATCTGTCATTGATGTCTTTCGAAGCTCGAGTTTAAGCTTAGTGAAGCTTCAATGGTCGACGAGTAACGGTGAGCTCCGACAGAGACTAACAATGTTGCTTCGAGTTTAGTGAGCTTCGTTTCGAGTTTTAATAGTGAGTATTCACTAAAGTTTCAATGACTTTTGTGAGCTATACTAAGATATGTTTAGTACTCAGTAAGATTTGTTCAAGGAAACTTCAATGGCAAGTACCCAGTGAAGATTCAATGGCTAGTACTCAGTGATGCTGCTGAGAAGATGTGTGAGCATGGTAATTTCGTGAGCAACTACTTCAAATACTGAGTACTCAGTTCATATTTATGGTGAGCAACAACATTCTTTGTCATTTTTGAACCACTGAGGACTCGGTTTAGATTCCTATTCTACTCAATGATATGGAGACATGGATTAATTAGTGATTCAGAATCATGGACTACTCAGTGTTTTCAAATCCATGGTGAGCAGTGACGTGCCATGGTTTCTATATGTTTTTTATTTTGTGAGCAGCTCTGATGAGAAGAGAACCAAGACTGGATTACTCAGTGATTTGGAACCATATAATACTCAGCATTTTTTGCCTAGTTCTCAGAGAATTTCCCAGTACTCGGAGAATTCCTTAGTACTCATAGAATTTCTCGGTACTCAGAGAAACCTGAGGTGGTGGTGTGGCGGCCGGAGATGATTCGGTGGTCGGAGATGACTCAGTGGTTCACTTGTTTTTTGTCTTTATATATTTTTGCCACTTATTTTTTTGTCTTCTTGTAATTTTTGTTTTGTTTAAGGGTATTATAGTATTTCATTTTTTTTGGCCTCTTTAATGAAAAAATCTATCAACTAGTTCCCTATGTGCCACAAAAGTAGTCTCTGAAATCCCATAGGTCAATCACCCAATGATTAATATGTATTTTATTCATATGATTTAAAATGGGCCATGAATAGAAAATAATCCTTTGAAAACTTATTTGTTAAAAACAACCCCTAATAAGATTCTTTATTAAAAATATCTCTTGACAAAAATACCCTTATATAATCCTTTTAGATTCTCTATTATTTATCATTTAAATTTAACCACCCTATTACAACCCCACCACCACCACCACCACCCCACTACCACCATACCACACCACCACCAATACCCCATCACCCCATAACCACTCCCACTACCAACACAACCACCACCACCACAACCACAACCATCACCACCACTACTATAACCACAACCACCACCGCAACCACCACCACCACCACCTACTACTACTAATTCCATCACACACACGCGTCCGGGAAACTTTTTTAGATTTGTATAACTAATTTTGAAAAAATTAGAAAAAATAAAAATTTGCACTTTTGGACAAGGCAAATTTATGTTTACGTCTATGATTTTTTTGATTTTTTTTTTTTTGTTTTTAAAAAAAAATCACATACATGAAATTCAATGTTCCGAACAATGTATTCTTTTTTCCGAACAATGTATTCTTTTTTCCGAACAAGTAATTCATTGTTCTAAACAAGGAATTCATTCTTATAAATTTGCTCTTTAAAATGATAGATTTCAAAATAAAAATTGGGGTAATTAGAGATAAATGCCTCCTTAATGATGCCTTTAATTTTTTTAAGCCTTTAATTTTCTTATTTAGAGATAAATGCCTAATAGAACAATTATTTATAGAAAATATCCCCTTTATATTTTTTATACCTATACTATCCTTATTATTAAATATTTTATTTTATTTTTAATACAATATTTATTTTTAAATCTTAAACAAATAATAGGGTATTTCCACCACCACCATCACCACCTCCACCATCACAACCACCACCACCACCACTACAACCACCACAACCATCACCACCTCCACCACCACCACCACCACCTACTACTAATTTCATCACACGCGCGCATTCGTAAATTTTTTTTTAAATCGCCATAACTAATTAAAAAAAATCAGAAAAATCAAAAAAAATCATATTTGGATAAATCAAATTAATATTTACGTCTATGATTTTTCGGAATTTTTGGAATTTTTTGGTTTTTTTAAATTTTTTAATTCGCAAAACATGGAATTCCATGTTTTAAACATGGAATTCCATGTTTTAAACAGTGAATTTCGTGTCTGCGGAAAACAAATTCCTTATATCAAAACATGGAATTCCATGTTTTAAACATGGAATTCCATGTTCTGCGAATTAAAAAAAAATCAAAAAAATTCAAAAAAATTTAAAAATTCAAAAAATTCAAAAAATTCTGAAAAAAATCATAGACGTAAATATTAATTTCCATTATCCAAATATATAAATTTTTATTTTTTTGATTTTTTTAGAATTAGTTATGACGATTTTAAAAAAAAAATCACGGACGCGCGCGCGTGTTTATTAGTTTTTGTTTTGTTTTTTTCTAATTTCTTTTTTTAATTGTTAATTATAAGGGTAGTTTGGGATGGGGCTGTTTTCTATAAAAAATCTTATTATATGTACCTTTTTTTAAATAAGTTTTTTAATAGGCATTAATCTCTAATTGACCATAAGATTTTAAAAAATAATTTAAAATCCAGATTGAATATCCCAAGATTTTAAAAGATTATTTAGTGTCGTAATTAAATACACCAAAATTTTAAAAGACTATGTAGAATTTTAGTTGAATATCTCTTCAATTTTTAAAGTCTAAAAAGATGGTATAGATTCTCAATTGAATACATCGACAATATAGTTTATTTTCGTAGGTAGAAGCGTTCCACAATAATTTCAAGTTCCCAACACTGAAAACGTTTTAAAAAAAAAAAAATCAAACACATTAGTGCCCGTTTGGAAGTGCTTTTTTGGAGAAGCACTTAAAAGTGCTTTTAGCATTTTAAGAGTTTTTTTGACTTTGAAAAGCACTTTTTTGAGAAGCACCTATTTGGTGCTTTTTAAAAAAAGCACTTAAAATAATTTTAGATTTCAAGATTATTTTTAATAATTTTTTTAAAATTTGAATTTTATTCTAAAAGCACTTTTTTACTCCAAAATAAGCACTTCCAAACGGGCCCTAAAGTACTGAAATTGTTGTCTTTTTTTTTTTTGACTAAAATTGTTGTCTTTTAACGTCTAAACTTTCCGCTCAGCTGTAACTTCACTTAAAACCCACCTAAAATTACCATTTTCCTTTCTCACTATCTTCAAGATCCAATCTTTTCTTCACTACAGAATTCTTAAAATTAAGATTTAACCTCAAATTGAAGATATCCAGAAACTAAACTCTTTCTCTTTCAGCAAACACAATTCAAGATCTAATCTTTGTAAGTAGGTAATCTCACCCCAAGTTCTCTTCAATCACTTGCTTTAAAGATTCAATTTTTGTTAATAATTATACAATCTCTCAACTAAAGACTCATTCTCAGATCAGTGGTTAGTAAACCCCGTATCCTAATTTCCTTCTATCTATACATATGTATTATATAGATTGAGCTCCAAGATCCAACTTTTAGCTTAATTCTCATAAATACATATTTTTGTGTTCAATTTTATTGCAATTAGGGTTTTGTCGGAATGAAAGAAGTGAATTTAAATTCCACAACGGACCCAATCGGGCAAAACTTAATTAAGCTGATAAGCAATGTGTGTTTCTCAGTATTTGTATTTTCAGTCCTTATATTTACTGTAATTGCCATCACGTACCAACCCCCTGATCCATGGGAATCCTCTAGAGCTTTAACTAGGGTGTTTACTGAAATTGGAAATGCCACTTTCAAAACCGACACTTCGGTTTTCAAAACCGGTGAAGATATCCTCAGTTCCCCAGTTGGATCACCTGTTGGGTCTCTTCAACCAATCACTGAAGATATAATTGAAAAATCTGAAGATAAACTTACAAATGTCACGGTCAAATCGGAATGTGATGATGTGGGAGTAATAAATTGTTCAGATCCTAGAGTATTGTACACGATTGAAAGGTTTAACTTGAAGACTTTCAAATCTATTGTATTCTTGCAATATCAAACTCCAATTAATGGGTCAACTTCGGATGAGTGTGACGTGGCATGGAGATTTAGAAACAAGAGAGAGAAGTCTTGGAGGAAATACAGAGATTTTCGAAGGTTTAAGATCGGGTTTACTGATGATTGCAAATATAAGATCGTTCATACTGGACGTTGGCATTCTGGTATAAATGCTCGTAGACCTAGAATTCGAGTCAATGCCACTACAAATGGTCAAAAACCCAAGATTACCCCTCCAGTTCGTGATGATGAGATAAATGACACGATTCCAATATTGGGATCTGACTCAGCTTTTAAGAATGGGAAGTACTTGTATTATTCTCGTGGAGGTGATTATTGTAAAGGAATGAATCAGTTTATTTGGAGTTTTTTATGTGCTTTAGGTGAGGCGCAATATTTGAATCGAACATTCGTGATGGATCTGAGTGTTTGTTTGTCATCTAGTTACACTCAGAGCAAAAAAGACGAAGAGGGAAAAGATTTTCGATTTTATTTCGACTTTGAGCATTTAAAAGAAGTGGGATCAATTGTTGAAGAAGGTGAATTTCTTCGAGATTGGAAGAAATGGGACAAGACTCATAAGAAGAAAATCTCTACAAGAAAAGTCGCAAGTCATAAGATTACACCAATGCAATTAAGGAAAGATCAAAGCACAATTATATGGAGGCAATTCGATACTCCCGAACCGGAAAACTATTGGTATCGAGTATGTGAGGGTCCCGCTGCTAAATATGTCGAGAGACCATGGTACGCATTGTGGAAATCAAAGAGATTAATGAATATTGTTACTGAAATAAGTGGGAGTATGGACTGGGATTACGATGCAGTTCATGTAATCCGAGGAGAAAAAGCTCAGAACAAGGCTTTGTGGCCCCACTTAGACGGTGATACATCCCCTGATGCATTAGTTACGAAAATCCAAACCATGGTTACACCTTGGAGGCACTTGTACATTGCTACGAATGAACCGTATTATAATTATTTCGATAAGTTGAGATCTCATTACAAAGTTCATTTGCTTGAAGATTATAATAGTCTATGGGGGAATAATAGTGAGTGGTACAATGAAACTACCGTTTTAAATGGTGGGCGCCCTGTAGAGTTTGATGGATATATGAGAGTTGCAGTAGATACTGAGGTTTTGTACCGGGGAAAAATACAGGTTGAGACGTTTTATAACTTGACTAGTGATTGCAAGGATGGGGTTAACACGTGCGATAAACCTAGTTGAGATTTTGATATTTGCCTTGCTTTTGTATGTTGTTTAATTAGCTTTATTCATGATTTATAGTGATATGTATTTTACGGAATTGGTATTGGGTATGTACTTATGATTCTTATTTGTTGGTTGTATCGATTTGAAACACTTCTTTACTGTATATTTTAGCCTTCCCCAGCAATTATAGGCCCTAACTAATAGGAATTTCATTAGACTCTATTGTCATAAACTGACCACAGACTCCCTTATGATCGAAAATTATGAGCAGGTCTTTGGCACAATTCTGTTAGTTTGACGCTAAAGAAGTATGTGGAAGTTTTTGAACAAGTGCTTCTTTGTTGCTTTTTCTTATCCCTTTTTATGTTGGGTAAGTAGTAGTATAATAGGAAACGAAATTGTACTAAGACTACGTAAGTCCAAAAGCTTGATAAGTGACCTAAACTATTAATGCACATCTCTAATGAACTCAGTATCATTCATAAACGAGAGATAAGAGTATAAATTAATTAAAATATGGGATCTCTAACTAACTCATTATAACTCACTATCATTCATAAATGAAAGATAAGAGGGTATAAATAAAATAAAATATAAAATATACAAAACTGGAGTACTTTCTTTAATGTGTTCTCATAAGATAGAGTCACATTTTCGGAAACTAATTAAATTATCGTTCTTTAAATAATGTATACTATCGTCTTAAGAGCGATATTTCTTGTTTTTCTTCTTCAAATCTTCTCATGTTTTATTTTTTCAAAACACGCCAGAAAAAACACACCCAAAAAATAAGTACCTATTAGTTTCAAAATTATCACTACACATACCATAAAGCGAATTAAATTTTATGTACACCATTCTATATTTAGTATGTAGTATTTGTTGTAAAACCATCCATACAATGATAGTGTATATTAAGGGGTTATAAGAGCATCTTTAGTGGTGTAATATTGTGGAGGGAGTATTTTGACAAAATGGCAAACTAAAAGTAGATTTTGCAGAAAATTAACATTTTATAGAGAAGACTACTTTAGTGGCTTTTCTGCAAATGAGGAAGAATCTTTCCAAAAGCTTAATAATTTGAAAATAAACAATTAATTAAGATATTCTACTAATTAGCAAAAATAAACCGTTAATTAATAACACCAACCTAGGCCCATTATCTTAATCTTATTATAACGGCTCCAATAAAATAATTTTATTCTAATATCAGAAACAAAAATTCATCTAACTCATATTTTTCACACCTTAAACCCAATCCAACAGTAAGTCATTTGAAAACCACCGCCACCCCCTTCCTCCTTCATGACACAAATAGAAGTCCATTTTACCATATTCACTGTCCTTTCATTTCTACAATCATCAACACTATAGCAGTGCCTTAATCTTATAATTTTTTTTTTTGAATTTTCAGTAATATATTTTTTGAGTTTATTTAATTTTGGTTTGAACAAATTTATAATTTATAATTTGGATTTATATTTGCTTAATAATATATCTGTAAATCATCCTATATAATTGATTTATGATGTGCAATTAAGTTTTTTTTTGGCTATCAACAATTTGCAAGATGAACAGTAAATCTGCAAAGATGTAGATTTACTGTAGCAATATTCAAAGAATTGCATTATACAGACAGTGATACATACATTGTTGGAACAAGATTTTTTGTATAAAGTTTACTTTTCTGCAAAATATGGAGATGCAGGGCTTTTTTTCATCACCACTGGAGATGCTCTAAGGATCTCAAACTATATACTCCCATGACCTAATAGAAGATCTACGGTGAAAGATATCATTAGGTTTCTTGTACAAAACAAAATATTCTCCACTTATGAGATTGATGACTGAAAATATATCCATAATAATGGGTTCATTTTTTATAACTATATACATATCACATTACCACTGCAATAAGATTTTTTCACCTTCCATGATTTCAAAAGAAGACATTACTTCATCTTGTAGTTTCCAAACTTCCTTCAACGAAAACTAGTTTGTTTTAGCCAATTTCATTCTCAAACACTCTAGTCTTTCGAGTATTTCTAATATTATTCATTTGATATCTTTTTGACCCACACTCTATCACAAGTTTTTCATGAGTATAGCTTTATTCCAAATACCGAATGTAAATCTTATTCGCATAATCAATAGATTGTAATTTTAATCAGACATATAAAATATATTTGTACATTTAGTTAAACTCATGAACTAAAAAATTGACTCACATACTTTAGTAAGATGACATATTATGGGGTGCAAGTGTGTTTGATCTTCGCTTTTCTAAATCCTTTAGTGTTTTTTTCTTACAATAGGACCAACACATAATAGAACATACATTCTACAATATTGTGAATGATTTGAGAAGATGGATCAAACACGTGTTTATAGTAGTCTTGTAACTACTCATCCTACTAGGGACTAGTGCAAGAGTTTGTAACATGACAAATAACTCAAAAGTTTGTAACATCACTATAAAAAATATAACATTAACTTGACTTAATTCTTTATATTAGTCTTGGATCAATGCATTATAATAAAACCACACGCTCATTATAATCCTTATCTTATATAGCTTTTCATAATCCATAACTTCAAAATTTAATTATACTTAGGGTAAAACCCTCCTGTGGCCTTTTTACTTTAAAGCAAATAACCCTTATGAACTCATTCTTTGGAAAGACTCCAAATGACCATTTTCTTTGAGTTTTTGTGACACTGTTGGTCTTTTTTCTCATTTTCTATTAGTTGGCCGTTAGTTAAAACCATTTTGCTGTCATGTCAGCGCCACATAGTCAATTTTGCCACGTCAGTAAAATCTGACTGGATTTTTTCTTTGTATAAAACAATTTACCAAGAAAAATCAAAAAACCCAAACTCATCTTCTTTCCTCACCCTTACCACCTCCGTGTTTGAACAAAAAAAACTCCTTAAATCATGACCAAAAATCATTGGAGTAATTACATCTACCATTCATGACCACCAACATAGGTAATGAATGAGAAAATACCAACCCTTACATTGGAAGAATCTGCCAAAAACTATGGAATTCTCCAAAGAAGATATTGCAGTCTCTTAGAGAATAAGACATAAAACTGAATAAGGTTTGTCTGAGCATATACAAATCACCACAAACCATTTAATAGAACCTTATCTCACAAATTCTTAATTCAGCCTCTAAAATGTCCAATCTATGTAGTTTCTTTATAAGTTTGGCTTGTAAATTAAGTCAAGATTGTTCACCTATTGGATATATTTGTTTTTATGCATTTTATTTTAGAATTATATACATTTATATATACATTAAGAATATGTGCTTATTAACAGAAGAGAGTACAAATCTTCAAAACCAGGATTATACCACTACGTTACGGGTAAGAAGTTCAAAGTCATCGATCTGCAAATTATAATACAACGAGTATAAGAGACAAAGAAGGGAGAAAGAGACAAAATAAGAGACATAGATTATAATAAAAACTAGTTTGCCCTCAATTGATCTTCAGATTTCATATAAGTTTAGTCTTCCCCCCCCCCCCTATTCCAAAGGGCTCTCGTTCTCTCTCTTTTTAAAATTTTAAAAGAGCCCTCTTCAGAAACCCTAGTGGTCGTCGTCGTTGGAGTCTCTCTTCCCTTGATAGCGGCCCACCCTCCTTCCTTCCTTTTTCTTTTCTTTTCTTCGTTGCCTTTTCTTTCCTCTTTTTGTACTTTTTCTATTTTTTCCTCCATACTTTTAGCAGACCTTCCTTTTGGCCGTGCCATTTTCGCGACTAGGATGGTCTCGCACCAGCAAGACTTTAGGAAGATCATTGATACTGTTTTATCCACTTTTGATGGCCATAATTTTTCAGATCTTTCCCTGCTTGAGTCCTACCCAATGTTGTTGATTTTGGCGGTTTTATCTCTTTTACAGATGCACCTCCGATTTGCTAACCAATATGCTTCCGGATCCTTGGAAGTCGCCGCCGGAAAATTTTCTGTTTGGGACGGCACTTGCAAAGCCGTAGACATGGAAAATTTCTTTTGGGCTGTTTGGGCCTTCAGATAGGCTGTAAGTTTGGGCCTGTATTTGTTTTCAGGCTTAGTGCTGAAATGGGATTTGGTTTGGAAAAGTGATACGCGCGGAGTTCAGTGGAAAAGGTGTTGGCTCTTTTGTTGGTTGTTGTTTTGTCTTTCGTTATTGGTCTTTCTTTATTACCTTTTGTTACCCTATACTTGTGCTATGTGGTGATTCACTTAGGATTAGAGTTACTGGATTGGATGATTTTGACTTTTGGATATCGGGTGTTTGGCGTTCACTCGATTCTTTAATTGTTCGTTCTTTATTTAATCTAGAATTTTGTCTTGCACTTGTATGGGATTGCATAAGTGATTTTTTTGTGGTCGAGTGGCTTGTTGGGTTGTTTTAACTTTTCTTGCAGGGTTCTCTTTAATCTTCGGGTGTGATTCACTTTTCTCCATGGTTTATCCTTCAGTTGAGTCTGGTATTAAGAACTTCGGGTGTTCGTCGTTCAGTCGAGGTTTCTGGTGTTTAGACCTCTCTTGTCTGATAACCCTGACTCATGATTATAGAATTTTGTTGGAGAAGTTTTTTTGTTTGTTTCATCTTGTTTATGGCAGAGGCAAGCTTTGGTGGTTGGGTATTTGTGGGCTCATTCAAACCTTCTCGTTACTGTTAAAGTTAAGAAGTGTAACGTTGATCTTTTGCTGGCATATATCGTTATATCATAATTCAAATTACTTCGAGGAGGATGTGCGGAAGAATTCAGTGACTGAATTGCGAATTATTATTCAAAATACGACTCAAGATTATATTAAGCATGGGGAAATAAACGAGACGATAGCCCAATTGTTCAGGTAAAAAGTACACTCGTGAAATGGATGAAACAAAATAAAGGGGTGAAACTTAATGAGATTTGCCGTTTTAATAGGAATCCCTAAAAATAGGAGTTGGAGGTATATTTTGAGATAGTAACGAGATGTATTTGCAGAGATTTGCAAGATTAGGTCACCATTTATCTCCAAATTATTTGTATATCACGTTGGTTTACATATGTCATGTGGTCAAGGGTATAGAATGATCGTCAGTGGTACAACTCCACTTGTATTGCATGCACTAGTGAAGAACAATAATTGATGAGTTTAGAGAGATATTGGCGAATAACAAGCATTTTGAGGTGATATATATATACACTGATTGGATGACGAAGTTGGGTGCGACAAGTTTATACGGTCCAATACCTTATGCAGATTCACCAAATAGTTTGTGGAGACTTTTGATGAGAGATCGTAGTGGGTGGTCCATGCCTCGAGTTATTCATAGCACCCCAGGGGTTTAGTAAGATTTATCTTACCGGCCTTTAGGCCTTAGTTGTATTGGAAAAAAGGACCTAATTTAAAAATTATTTCGAAAGAAGATAAAGGTAAGAGAAATAAACTCTTTAGCACTTGAATCAAAACAGGAGGACAAATACATCCCCATTCTAATTTGTATTTGTCTTTGACCTATAAAGAAATTGCCTAAATTCTTCACAAAAATATTGCATAGTACTACCAAAATATTTTATTATATCGGTGGAGATGTCAATAGTTAGAATATTAACCGAAAAAGATGGGTATCTGATCCTATAAAAATTCGTAAAATGGAACCTATTGAGTATTTATAAGGATTTGGTTATAATAAAAGGTATCTGATGGATTATAATCAAAAACAATTATTAATTTCTATTGTGTGATATTTAACGATTAAATTTAATCATGTATTTATTTTAGATCGTTTTACTTTAAAATTATCAAAATATTGTGGATGTGAATTTCAGTTTGGGTCTCTATTGATTGACTGATATATAGTTGGTAAGGGTTTGAGATAGGCAGTAAAACTAACCGTGGATAACCCGTATCACCGAAAATGTGGATTTAGTAAACAATTCTAAAATCGGATGGTTAATAGATGAGAATTTAATTATGACTTTTCTTAGTAGATATGAATATAGTTATATCTTTTTTTGAGAATATCCGTTGCCATTTTTTTTATATAAGTTATATAACTTTCTAATTCTAAGGGTTTAATTCGGTATTATATTATTACAAATATTACCCGACCTAAAAAAGAAAATTAAAAATTACTATATAATGTTTTTTTAAATACATCTGAGAATCATTTAGACTCAAGACTTGTTTTTAATTTCAGTAATATTTGATCTTATAACATTTTAGTCACGGCATATACTACTATAATTAAGAAAATAATAGCAAAAACAATTTTCCCTTCCTAAAAATTTTAACTTTCCTTATATAAGTTATATTACACTTTGATCAAAAATAACAGTTAATTTCTCACTATTTTTTCATTTATCCCATTTCCCACGATCTAGTCCGATTAAAAATAAATCCCACGATCTAGTAAAAGTTTTAAAAACACCAATATACAGTTTTGTGATTAATTACCATTTAATTGTTCCATTAATAAAAAAAAAAAATACTACTATTTTTTTTTTCGAATTAAAACACCTGACATTGCCACCTAAACCACAACCAAGCAACCACATTATTATTATTATTATTTTATATATTAACCTCCTTATTTTTATGAACATTTACCTTATCTACTGTTACCATAATCTTTTTATATTTTTGCCAAAAAAAGAATTATCACTTTAGTATATATAATTCAAATAAAATCAATTTCAACACATTACTTTGCTTTTATTAAAAAAAAATCACATACCTTTATATTTTACTTTATTAATTTCCTTTGACCAGATTTTTTTAAATTAATTTCCCAAAAATCTCTATAATATAATCAACAAAAATTCACACCAAAATAGTAAAAAGGAAAAGAAAATTAACAAGGAATCTTTTGGCCGCGTGCGGCACAATATATACAGAGAATAGATTACAGAAATCCCAATGTGAGTGTGTGTGTAAAATTATCACATTTTCTTATAGATATATATAGCAAACGAGAGTGTGAGCCACCAGCAACACAAACACTCTCCAAAACCCTAATTCTTCCTCAGACTCGTTAGTTCAACTCACCATGGATGCCGGGTCAACTCAACAACAGCAAGCTCAGCTTGCTCTGATTCTCGGTCCTGACCCGGCACCTTTCGAAACCCTAATCTCTCATTTGATGTCTTCCGCCAACGACCAACGTTCACAAGCCGAGTCATTATTCAATTTGATCAAATCCACCGATCCTAACTCGCTCATACTCAAACTTGCTCACCTTTTATCTTCATCCCCTCACGTCGAGGCACGTGGCATGTCCGCCATTCTATTGAGAAAGCAGTTGACTCATGACGACTCGTATATCTGGCCACAACTCAGCGAGTCGACCCAGTCCACTATCAAGTCTATCTTCCTTGCTTGTATCCAACGCGAGGAGTCCAAATCCATCATTAAGAAGCTATGTGACACGATATCGGAACTCGCTTCGTCACTTCTTCCCGATAACAGTTGGCCGGAAATCCTTCCGTTTATGTTTCAATGCGTTACCTCCGATTCCCCAAAGCTTCAGGAATCCGCGTTTCTGATATTCTCACAATTGGCTCAGTACATTGGTGAAATCTTGATTCCTTACATTAAGGAATTGCACAACGTGTTTTTGGAGGTTCTCAATAATTCTCCTCATGGGGACGTGAAAATCGCTGCCTTAAGTGCTGTAATTAATTTTATTCAGTGCTTATCCAGTTCAAGCGATAGAGACAGGTTTCAGGATCTGCTACCAGCGATGATGATGACTTTGACTCAGTCATTGAACAGCGGGCAGGAGGCAACTGCTCAGGAGGCTTTGGAGTTGTTGATTGAGTTAGCTGGAACAGAGCCTCGTTTCTTAAGGAGACAGATTGAAGATGTGGTTGGGTCCATGTTACAAATAGCCGAGGCTGAGACTTTAGAAGAAGGAACAAGGCATTTGGCAGTTGAATTTGTAATCACTTTGGCTGAAGCGCGTGAGAGAGCCCCTGGGATGATGAGGAAATTGCCTCAGTTCATTTCTAGATTATTCGCCATTCTGATGAATATGTTACTCGATGTTGATGATGATCCAGCGTGGCATACTGCTGAGGTGGAAGATGAGGATGCAGGGGAGACTAGCAATTATTCTGTAGGGCAAGAGTGTTTGGATAGATTGTCCATTGCTTTAGGAGGAAACACTATTGTTCCCGTAGCTTCTGCTCAATTACCTGCTTACTTGGCAGCTCCTGAGTGGCAAAAGCATCATGCTGCTCTTATTGCCCTTGCCCAGATTGCTGAAGGTTGCTGCAAGGTATAACTTCAAATCATTTTCTTACTTACATGACCTCAATTATATATAATTTACTTTCACAAATGTAGGTGTATTTGTGAATATAACGAACATCATAAAAGTGATCTCTTGCCTAATTCTTATAAATAGTTTATATATTAAGCTAAATGTAAATTGGATGATTTAATGCAGGTGATGATCAAGAACTTGGAGCAAGTGGTGAATATGGTTTTATCATCATTCCATGATTCTCATCCTCGAGTGAGATGGGCAGCAATCAATGCAGTGGGCCAGCTTTCCACTGATTTGGGCCCAGACTTGCAGGTTCAGTACCATCAAAGAGTGCTCCCAGCACTAGCTTCTGCCATGGATGACTTTCAGAATCCACGAGTCCAGGTTTGTTACACTTATATCTTCCATTACGTATATTATATGCTATTGGTAGGTTTGGTTACATAGCATTTTGTTCCTAGATGATTTGAATAAACCAACAATTGTACTACACTATTTAGGCTTTTATAACACAATCTTGGTGATATATATGTTGATGCATTGCAAGTATTTTTGTATATGGTGTAATCTTAATTAATAAATATTCCAGGCACATGCAGCTTCGGCTGTGTTGAACTTCAGTGAGAACTGCACACCAGAAATTTTGACTCCTTACTTGGATGGATTAGTGAGCAAATTGCTAGTACTGTTGCAGGTATATTATATTAGCAATAGAGAAGGACTGGACTGACTATACATGGCACACACTGTTTTTATACTAATGCTTGTTCTTTTGGTATGCAGAATGGGAAACAAATGGTTCAAGAAGGGGCTTTAACTGCTTTGGCTTCAGTTGCTGATTCATCTCAGGTACATAAGAATATTAATTTTACTTTTTTTTTACTTGAACAACTAATGAATTGTTGATTGATTGACAGGAACACTTCCAAAAATACTATGATGCTGTGATGCCTTACTTGAAAGCTATTTTGGTTAATGCAAATGACAAGGCTAATCGTATGCTTCGTGCTAAAGCTATGGAATGTATTAGCTTGGTAGGAATGGCTGTTGGAAAGGATAAGTTCAGAGAAGATGCTAAGCAGGTAAATCAGAAATTATGTTTTACTTAATATTCATGAACTTCATGTCTTAAATTGATTATAATGGTATTAGGTTATGGAAGTGCTTATGTCATTGCAAGGATCTCAAATGGAAGCTGATGATCCAACAACAAGTTACATGCTACAGGTATGCTAGAGACTTAATACTCTTAAATCTATCTACAAAAATGTTTGTTTATTAACAAGCTGTTGTGTGTTTGTTAGGCATGGGCTAGACTTTGCAAGTGTCTGGGACAGGATTTTCTTCCTTACATGAATGTTGTTATGCCTCCTTTGCTTCTCTCTGCTCAGCTTAAACCTGATGTTACCATAACATCTGCTGATTCAGACAATGAACTTGATGAATCAGATGATGAAAGGTATGTGTGTGTGTCTTTCACTCTTTTCATACTTTATCTTTTCTCTCTCTCCATCAAGCTGCTTTAAAAATACAATATATTTTGTAGTATGGAGACGATTACTCTTGGGGATAAGAGAATTGGAATAAAGACAAGTGTTCTTGAAGAGAAAGCTACAGCTTGTAACATGTTGTGTTGCTATGCTGATGAATTGAAGGAAGGTTTTTACCCATGGATCGACCAGGTTTGTTTGCTTTTTCTCAATTTTCTTCTTGTTCAAGCTACTTTAATACGATTGATTTACTGTTTTGAACAGGTTGCACCAACTTTAGTTCCACTTTTGAAATTTTACTTCCATGAAGAAGTGAGAAAAGCTGCTGTTTCAGCTATGCCTGAGTTGTTACGTTCTGCAAAATTGGCTGTGGAGAAAGGGATGACTCAAGGTCGAAATGAGTCATACATTAAACAGTTATCTGACTATATTGTACCAGCTTTGGTTGAGGCTTTGCACAAGGTTTGTTTGCCTTTTGTTTGTCTAGTTATTAGTATAATAGGAATAGGTCCATGAATTTTAATGAATGATATGGTGGGGTTTTTCAGGAACCTGATACGGAGATATGCGCAAATATGTTAGATGCAATCAATGAATGCATTCAGGTATCAGGAACACTTCTTGATGAAGGGCAGGTGCGAAGTATAGTTGATGAGGTAAAATTAGTGATAACAGCTAGTTCAAGTAGAAAGAGAGAGAGAGCTGATAGAAGCAAAGCTGAAGATTTTGATGCTGAGGAAGGTGAATTGATTAGAGAGGAAAACGAGCAAGAAGAAGAAGTTTTTGACCAAGTCAGTTCCTTCTCCTCTCTCTATTTTACCTTTTGCTTTCGTCTTTTCCCCTTGTAAAAGTATTAATGCATGTATGTATGATTGTGGTTTAGGTTGGTGAAATCTTGGGGACATTGATTAAAACATTCAAAGCCTCTTTCTTGCCCTTCTTTGACCAACTCTCAACATACTTGATGCCTATGTGGGTAAGTAGTACTTTCTCCTCATCTATGTTTCTTATGAATTATTATGATATGGATATAAACTTCATTGTAATTTTTCAGGGTAAGGATAAAACACCTGAAGAAAGAAGAATAGCTATTTGTATTTTTGATGATGTTGCTGAGCAGTGTCGTGAAGCAGCTCTTAAGTATGTGAATAATTATTTGTTTATATGCAAAATGAGAATGCTAATAATAATATTATAACAGGTACTACGACACTTATCTTCCATTCATTTTGGAGGCATGTAATGATGAGAATGCAGATGTCCGACAGGTTAGGTTTGATTGTAAACTATTTATAATTGGGAAGTTGGTTTGTATCTATCTAAAGCTTGTGAATTTTCTTTTATCAGGCCGCTGTATATGGGCTTGGGGTGTGTGCAGAATTTGGGGGTGCTGCATTCAAAACTCTTGTAGGAGGTATGGAAATGAAACAATACTCTACATTGTTTGTATACATTATTCTCTCTCTCTCTCTCTCTCTCATATGTTTGTTATATTATGTATCTCCCCAGAGGCTCTATCAAGGCTAAAAGTAGTTATAGGAGACCCAAATGCACAGAAACCTGAAAATGTGATGGCATACGATAATGCCGTTTCTGCATTAGGGAAGATATGCCTGTTTCACCGTGACAGTATCGACTCAGCTCAGGTAATGTATCTTTTATTGTTTTTTGTCTCAATTTCAATTTCAATTTGCAGGTTGTTAATTGTTTGTTTGTTTACGTCGGAATAACAGATTATTCCTGCCTGGTTGAACTGCTTACCAATAAAAGGTGATGCCATCGAAGCAAAGGTTGTTCATGATCAGCTCTGTACCATGGTTGAAAGGTAAGAACAAAACTTGACTCACGTTCAAAATACTTGTATGTGTTATGTTATGGTGGTCTGAGTAGTGTTTGCATGCATGCAGGTCTGATCCAGAACTCTTGGGTCCAAACAATCAGTATCTTCCTAAAATAGTTGCTGTATTTGCTGAGGTACTTTCTTTCTCATATTAGATATATATATATTTAAGATACTTGTTGTTGACGTTATTAAGTGGGGGGGTTTGGTTTGGTTTGGTTTGCAGATTGTGATTGGGGACAAGGATCTAGTTAGTGAACAAACATCAAGTAGAATGATAAATATATTGAGGCAGCTTCAACAGACATTACCACCAGCCACGTGGTCATTTTTGCAACCTCAACAGCAACAAGCATTGCTCGCCATTCTTTCATCATAGTGTGTGTGTTTTTTCTACTTAATTCTTTCTTTGCTAGAATATTTCAAAGCAAGCTGGTGTTGGTGTTGGTGTTTGGTTGGTTGACTTGAGAGTAGCGTGTAGAATGGGTGTTTGGTGTATATTTTTTCATCTCAATCTTTTCACTTTGTTTGAGAGGAGAGGAGAGGGGAGAGAGAGAGAGGATATTATTGGATTTTGTTGGTGTCATTTGATGTGTTTGTTGTTGTCTGTCTGTCTCTGTGAGAAGCAAAAAATACAATCGGTTGCTGCAGTTTTGATCGTCACGAATTTCTTCCTTTCTACATTCCCAATTTGTCACAGTTTCATTACTTACATTACAACATGATTGTTGATGGATTATTGGTTGGTTATTCATATTCAGTTTTTATACATATACATGTATATCTTTTCATCTTCCTAATTCCCATCTTACTTGTTTATTATATTCATTATTCATTATTGGTAGCAAAATGGACATACTCTTCTCATCTCTCACTTTCAGATACATTCTCAGATTCCACCATGGCATGGCATGTCATGTCATGTCGTTACAGAGTGTAACAAGATTAACATCACCAGGTGGTGGGAAAAGCCTTGTCAAGTGATCAAGGTTTCAACTAGCGTCATCCAAAAATGTCGATGTCATTGTGAATATGACAATTAAGGCATTTTCAAGACACATTTCTCTCTTAATTAAGACCAATGACAATTAAGGCATTTTCAAGACACATTTCTCTCTTAATTAAGACTACTCCAAACTCAAGAGGGAGAAATGCCAATAGAGTTATTTGAGTTTCCAGAGTATGCAAGGATGTAGTTGGTTTTTGAGTGATTTACTTGTACTGGCCCTGCTCTTTATCAATATCAATAACAAAGTGGTAAAATTGTGTTATAGAGCTGATTCATTTGCAGCTCAAGCTCTATGGTGGAATGAGTATTGACCCGACCCAATCAGCCCATAGGTGTCTCAAAAGTCAAAACCATGCCTTACCGTGGTAAGCTGAAGTCTCACATGGTTAGCCTCTAGCATGTGGCAGTCATGTGTAGTCTCTAATTCTTGTAGTGGGGTCCATGCCTAGGTGAATTGGATGACTCCAATACGTCTACCTTGATAGTTTTTTTCCTATTTCTTTTCACATCTCTTCTGATGATGTATTAAAAGAAATTAAACTCAGATAGACTTTTTAATTTTTAGCCCTTAAGTGATCGTTCTTCTACACTTGCTCATGGGCATCTCTGATAATCATATTTAGCCTACTTCCATTAATGCCTCCAGGCATAGTTTTAATTGTTGATAAAGATAAAGAATATAGTCGTAGTAAATATTTTGTTGATGGTGGGTATTCGACTCTCAAAAACTTATCCCTCAAATATAATAATGTTAATTTTAGATCCTGAGTGATTGTGACACAATCCTATAAATATATTTTTTAGAATATACATCCTATAAATATATTTTCAGACTAAAGGCATTGAAGACCTTTAAAGTAGAGGTTCCACTTATTTTTTTAATACATTATCATTAAGTAAAACTGTTTTGGTCAGAATTATGTGAGTACAAAAAAATACATTTGTTATTATAAAATCGAAGATCACATGGTTAGTCTCTCTACTCATCTCTTGGGATATGATTATAGGCCATTTAATTAGAGATTAGCCTTATTTGTTTAATTTTCTTTTTGGTGTTACGTCAAAGTTTAAGAACTATTAATTATCACTTAGAAGACATCCATCCACAAATATCACGTGCTAATAGCTGTTTCAACTCATCGAAATCTTCATGAGAAAACCTGGTCCAATTTTGTTGAAACGTCCCTAGTCTTACTAACAGATTCACACAATGATTCGTCTCTCCATATACCTAATATACTTCAAAGTGTGGATTTCGTCTCAACAGTAACCTTATGCCATCAATAACAATATAATATCTCAATGCTCCTTGCGGGAGTCCACCTCTGTCTGGTCCACCCATGATAGCCCTTCATGCAAAGCAAACAATTTAGCGGTCGAAGGGAGCACAAAATCCAACCGCTTAGTAAAAAAAAACCTTCCAATTCCCTATCTTGTCTCCTATTTATTTAATTAGACGCCTTGATTCTTTGACAACTCCACTTCTTCGCTCCTAATACGCTAGATCCGGGGGATCAAGGTAATTTGATCAGGAGTCGGGATTTGGTGAATTTGGAAAAGCATTAAATTTTGGCGATTTTTACTTTTTTTTTTTTTGATAAAAATAGTTGGAAATCAATTTGAGAATATTTTTGCCATAATATTAAAATTGGATTTCGGATGTATTTAATTCCAAACCAATGGCAAGGAGTTTGCTTCGAATAACCAATAGAATAAAATCTTATAGATAATTACGATCACAATTTGTATATCAACTACATTCCATTAGAACTGCAATCATTCAATTAACATACCCTTCAATTGTCACTTAGTTAAAGATAATATGCAAATCATGTCTTTTTGCATAATCATCATTAATCATAATCGCCTACTTTTAATTACATCTGAGAAAAGAGTTGTAGAGTATTAATGAATTAATACTATACTTCTTCCCTTTTCACTTCTCCATTAGTGACCATATTTTCAGGAAAACAAGTGTTTTTAGCAGCAGCAGCTGCAACTTTAAGAATGGTTTCACGAGACATAACAGTATCAGGAGGAAGATGTGCAGCAATGGAGGATGACTTTGGAAAGTTGAGTTTCCCTTTGGACCCTTTAATGCATATCTTTGCAGCATCATGAGCTCTAGCAGCTGCTTCTGCACTTAAAAATGTCCCTAACCATATTCTTATCCCTCTTGTATTTATCTCAGACGTCCATATACCTGGCCTTCTATATCTTACTCCTATGAACCTCTTATTACATATTGGTTCTTCATGAATCTTTAAACTCTTGTTACTACATTCTGCAAGTGTCTTCGTTTCCTTTAAAGTTTCTTCACGAATCCCACATACATTCTTGCATTCTGCAACTACCTTATGCATTTCGTTTAATGCTTCTTTGTAACGCTCTACAAGATTCCTGTTTTCAGACAACTCACGTTTAAGATCGAGTATCTGTTCATCCTTTTTCTTGATTTCTTCAAGGTGGGTCTTACGCAAATCATTAGAAACTTTGATCCAATTCCTAGCCTCTCGCTTTAAGAAGACCTCTTCATATTCATATTGTGACTTAATCAAAAGCTGTAAATGGGATGCATAATAACAATCCCCCAACTTAACCCCTTGACTCAACTCCTTCTCCACCATGAACCAAAGCAGCTCACCCCAATCCAACTTCTCGGGATGCTTATCTTTTATCACGCTCAACCAATTTAACACCTCAGCATGTAACAACCACGTATCACCGTGCAAAAGCACCCAATTTAACAAAAAATCCACAAAAAAATCCATCGACTCTTCCTTCAACTCCAACTCTATCACTTCACTCTTCTCCACAGGCAATTTCATTGCACGAGCTAAATCGGCCTTATTGACTGCAATTCTAGTCCCGTTAACGTAACTGCACTGCAATTTCGGATCATAACTAGTTACCAACTCAGCAATCAAATCCACCCTAACACTTGTGTCAAGCTCTATATGAGCAAAATCCCACAAGCCCAACATTTTCAACATGTTTTCGTGTTTGGAAAAATTGAGATTCGTTGGAGGCACAAAAGGTACAGGGCTAAAGATTTCCATTAGAAGTTGAAATTTTGTTTCAATAGGTTGTTGTTTTTCAATATCGTATGTTGTGTGAGCTGCCCTTTAGTGTAGAGTGTGTAGGTAACGTTGGGTGAGTATTGATAATAGATGTAGGGGCAAGAAAATAAGAAGCAGAAATGACAGAGTTTTCTGAATGTTGTTATTGTTGTTGGTAGTGGTGGTGGAGGTGAAATCGAAGTAGGTATGGTTGATTTGGGGTTTGTGGGTTTTATTACGGTGGTGGGGAGGCGGGATGTTGTAGTGGTGGAGAGTGGGAAGGAAAGCAAATGTGCAGAAAACGGTTGTTTCCACTTCAAGAAACAGATTTTTTGTAGTTGCAACTATATTGCAGCATAAAGAACTAGGGTAGAGCATTCACCAAATTAACTAGTAAAAAAAAATCCGAATCAACCCGGTTTGAATTGAACTAATCCGAAGAAAGAAGGTAAATTTATGTCAAATAAAAAATAAAAATGCCTAAATAGACCATTGCGTATAGAATTAGTATATTTTTTAAAATATGTTAGGATGTCCGACAAATCGTCTTTTTTATAATTATTTTATTTTTCATACATTATGTATCTATTTCTTATTTGAGTAATGATATTTGTCACCTTTTTTGTATCACATCTCTCATTTTATTTTATCTTTTCAATTTCTGAAAAACTCTAACCTTTTTAACTATCAATTTCACCATCATTCGGCTCACGAATGAAAGATAAATATATTCGTGGTGGTGCCTAATTTAACAAAAATAAAATTATAAAATAAGTATTCTTTTACAAATAAATCCGAGTCAACCATGTGTTTAACCCGAATTAACCCGTTGATCTAAATAGAGACCCAAGCTGAATTTTTTAAATTCCAAGCTGGGATGTTACATTATTCAAGATTACAAAAACCTAAGCCCGAACCTAACTTGGGATACATAGAGAAACGAAAATATCAAAAAAATATTAAATTTAGACTTTTCTCTAAATTAACCGTCATTTATATTTCAAACCAAACTTTTTAAGACAACTACTACATTAATCTGATACCCTAATTTGAAAAAAAAAGTCATATAGAGAAAGTGTCAATCTCACCATATAACCACTGTTTTAAAAATTATAAATCAGTTAAATACTTTTACTTAAGAAAATAAAAAAAATCGTAACTATTATTATTTATTTTAAAGATTTGATCTATCAAATTTTGAAAATGATACTCAAAATCCAATAAATACTTCAAGTATTAATATTCTACAAATAGACCAATTACAGTTAAAAGTAAAAAAAAAAATGAAATTTTTATACCCTCGATATACTATTGTATTATAAAATCTAAAATCCTAAACTAAAATCATACAAGCCTCATCATTTTTTGAAAACTCTCTCAACTCCCCCCTCTTCCCAAAAAAACTATTAAATGGCGGTGGTAATCTTTCGAAGCTCAATGGTGGGGTGGTTCGGAGCAATGGAGGTGTGAAGCTCAAGCATTAGAGATGGTGGTTTCGTGGTGTAAAACTAGATCTCGTGACAGAGCAAAGGTGGTTCGTGGTGGCTGGGGTTAGTTTGAAGCAAATATGTTCAGATCTTTGATGTTTGTCTTTCATCTGTGGTTGATTTTAATTTGGTACTTTGTTGGGACTACTGGCTGCTAAAATTGTTTTCATTGCGCGTTCAGCAATTCAGTGGTGTCTGATTGGTTTTTGTTGTTTGTTTGTATGTGTCGTTTCCCCTTGGTTATTGGTTGTGTTGGGTGGGACTACTGGCTGCTAAAATTGTTTTCATTGCGCGTTCAGCAATTCAGTGGTGTCTGATTGGTTTTTGTTGTTTGTTTGTATGTGTCGTTTCCCCTTGGTTATTGGTTGTGTTGGGTGTAAGTGGCGGTGTTTGTGCTCTCGTTTGACCCTCTTCCCGTTTCAGTTTATGCTATCATCATTTGAACTAGTGATACTACTTTTGATATAAATGCTCTATCAAAATCCTCGTTTATGCAGCTCGTTTTGGCTTTTACTATTGGTACTAGAGTTGGTTTCAAGTCAATAACTACGGTGGACATTGAAATAGTTCTTGACTTTCTCCCTCCTTGTTATGTCGCATCAACGATACGATGGACATTGAAATAGTTCTTGACTTTCTCCCTCCTTGTTATGTCGCATCAACGATACTGGTACTCTTTGAGAAGTTGATGTCATATGAGTTTGTTCTACTTCGTTTTGTTATGTATGTTGTGTTGTTTTTTGTTACTGGTAAATAGGTAAATATGTGTTGAGACCAAAACCGCAACAATCTACTATGTTTTCTTTTTTGTCAAAGATAAAAACAATATTAAATCGATTACAAAGGTAGTTAACATAACTAAAAGAGAAAAGTCTGGCCAATTAGCGATGTTAATGTTCCTACGAATGCACTTAGCGAAAGCGTCTGCAGTGTCATTGAATCTCATATTTCATATAAAGGAAAACGACCTAACCATTTTGCAATTTCAACTTGCAACGGTTTAAGACTCTAATGGAGACTGATCTTGTTGAGAATACCTTGATCAATCTCAAGGTTGTCAGAGTAAAAAAAAAAACAACTTTGAATATTAAGATCCCCAGCAAATCTCAAATCTCAATGGCAGGAGAAGTGCCCAGGCTTCCTCTTGTGTTAATGATAACGTCAATGGGTTTCCATTCTCTAACAAATGAAGTATCGCACATCCAAATCATGTTAGCTTCATCACTTAAAATCAGGTCTTCCATGCTGTCATTATTGGAAAGGATAATGTGATTGGAAACAATTTGGTTTTGACCCCTAATGTTGAAATTGGAAAGGACAATGTGATTGGAAACAATTTGGTTTTGACCCCTAATGTTGAAAAGCTTGTTGATTACTATCTACAATGTAATCATTAGTTGTTTTTAATACTACGTTTCTTTGGGAGAAAAAAAAGGTGCCAACTGCCAAAGATGAAGCCAAACCAATGCAGACTAGACTTCCTAGGAAACCAACCCACCCTACATAATTGTCTGCGAGATTCACTTCTCAACAGCAGCCCAATTCTAAGAAGAAACGGCCCATATGCATTGGCCAAGTCGCTAAAATAACGGAATACAGGTTTTACCCAAAAAACGGGAGGAAGATCAAAACACATGATAACCAACCCAAACATTGGAGATGCCTCAGCCTTTCGATCAAAATTCTTACAAACACAACAACCGCAGAATCCCAGATTGAATGGGAGTGTAACAAGTCGTCACCAAGGAAACAAGAAAACAAGTTCACAATTCGCATATTTCTATTGAGAAATTAGCTTTTACTAAGCAACAACTCCACCTAGAATATACCCACACGCCAATTTCAGATGACTAACTCTAGGCATTTCAATTTGACATCTTTTTATGTATTACTGCATCACCACTTGTACAAATCCACCACTACAACTACCCCTACTACTACTACTACTAATAATAAACATATTAACTTTACATGAAAGTAAAAATAAAAATAAGAATCTGCACAAAAATTACAATAACCATCCTCCAAAGGCTTGAATAAAAAACGGCCATATGAGGTTTGCGATTTTACCAAAAAATGGCCATTTTCAATTCCGTCAATATGTCTTTCTCTCAAACATATAAATTCCCCATTTAATCTAATCAAGAATAAATGACATCAGCACCTCCACCACCACCACGTCCACGTTCCATAGCCAATGACTCAGCAATCTCCGCTGCTTCCAAAATTCTAACAGCCATTGCAGCTCTGTATGTTGCCAGGTCAGCATTTGCCATAAGCATCTGTGCACGTTGACGCTTTTCTATAGCCAAACTCTCTGATTTACTTGCTGAACTTTTAGCTTCTTCTATCTTCATTTGAGCATTCTTCTGTTCCATTGCACCTTGTTCAGCTCCCATAACTGTCAAATTCAAATTCAAATTCATTATTATCTTAAATAGACATCATAATCAAAAACCATACATACCATGAAGAAAATTCCTTTGTTTGCCCCTACCAGCTATGCTTCCTTGTCTTTTAATCGACCTTTTCTTACGAAAAATAGCCTTGGGGATAATCTGAGCTTTTCTATGTTGATAACACTGTCAAACAAAACATTAAAAACATGTCACTATATTGTACTCAATTGATAACACATCTATAAAAACAAGACTATATATTATTACCTGAAAAATCCTAATAAGAGCCATACGATTTTGCTTACGCTTTTTACTCCAATAATTATAAACAGCTTCAACAATTCGTCTTTCAAGATCTGGGAAAACTCTAAAAGCAGCTTCTTCATTAAAAACTTGATCAGGATTACAATGAACAGCTTTTTCAAAAGCATCAATCATTATCTCAAATCTATCAGCTGATAAAAACTCACAAACATTCCTTTCCACAAACGTATTTAACCAAACTTCATCTTCAGAATCCATGTCATAAATCGCACATCTTTTTACAAGTGCTCGAGTCAATTCATCATCTTTTACAGATATATATGAATCTGGTCTCACAAACCCAACATTTTCTCCTCCATAACCTTCTACTTCACTTACACGAGGTACCGGAATAGCACTTGGAATAGGCATGTGTAAATTCTGATCAAAACATTTCTTATAAAGTTCCTTAAATACCCACCAATCATGTCTATTAAAAAACTCAAGCTTCCAATTACTATCTTCAAACCATAACATTGAGTTAGTGAATCGATTAGTATTACAAGGTCTCATAACCTTTAATGCTTTAACACTGTATTGTGTTACTCCATCTTTCTTAACTGTGAGAACCCATTGTTTCGACTCAGAAAGCTCTAATCCAACAATGGCTCCTTCAACTCGGTAACATTTATCTGACTCAGTAATTAATATATTTGCAGAACATGTATCTGCATCATCTATAGCATCTATAGCATCTAGTTTCTGCCTTAATTCAAATCCACTAACATTTATATTAATCCTTTGAGTAGAATTTCGAGGAAATTGAATACGATTATGTCTAGATCTGAAGAGTTCTGAAGCTAAAGAGCCTTTACCTTTTTGTATAGGTCTACCTCTTTTTGTTCTTCGAGTACTTCTTCTTTTTTGAATAGCTCGACCATTTTTTAGTTTCGATACTCCAAATGTTTGATGCCACATCCTTAAAGGAGCATTTATATGATCTTTCTCTTTCTCTTTCTCTACGTGTTTGATAATCATTGGAGAAGGTTCGTTTTTTGAAGTTATCTCTTTATCTTCTTCATTCATAGTCATTGTATTTGTCAGTAATCTAATAGATCGTATATGTAAACTTGAATGCAGATACATAAAGCAAAATGGAAGTGCTGAGAAATTTAATGTAAAAACTGGAATTGATCTATTAACACCATTGATTACACACACTCCGTTACTTGAATCACAACATATATCCTGTAATAAAAAAGCCTAAGAACATGCTAAAACAGAGTAATCTTAAATAGAAACGAAGAATTAAAGAATTACCTGTAAAAACCGAACACCATGATCTGAATAAACATGAACAAGAGGCTCAGAACAAACAAATGCAAGAAGCTGTCTTAATCCTAACTTGTCCTTCCTTAAATACCTCAAAACTGAATCCATGAAGCAACTAAAAAACCCATAACTACTTCTTCCACTACTACTAGCACAAGGTTCAACAACAATATCAAGACTTTTCCTTAGACTTTTCTCATTAACACATGCATAAGAATGCACTTTAAAGTAAATCGGAGATTCTTTCATAGTCTTTCTCCTAACAAACTGTAAACCAAACTTTCTATCTCCATCTAATTCATTACTTACTTTTGACTTTTTGACCATTTGTTCTTCCCCATGAGAAGAAGTTCCTCTTTTTCTTTTCCTCCTTTCGTAAACATTTCCCCATCTTCTATCTAATACAACCTCTGCTTCTTTCTTGTCTTCCTCCATTATAACAGCCCTTTTTTTCTCTACATTCCTTTCGTTAACTTTTATTACAACAGTCTTCTCCTCGGAGTTGCCATTTTTTCCGTTATTCTTTTTACTTTTCTTACAGTTATGATCACTATTACCGATTTTTCCGTTCTTTTTGGCAGTTCCCAGTTTCTCATTCAACTGCTCTGACCCAGACATAACGGCGTGACGGTTGAGAGTGGGTTTCTCTTCCGGTACGGTCTCCACAACCGGTCCAGTCCAAACACGACGGCCGGACCGTAAAACTCTTGCACCGAATACTCTTGTAGTCCTTCCCATGATTTCAGATCTATTGTTGTGTCTAATAGTTGATATCATCACATCATCACCATACCATCGGTTCTATCTTGGTCCATTCTCCTCACTTACCCATTACTTTTTCTTCAAAAAAAAACCAACAATTTAAATTATTTACACTCAAAAAAAGATTTAATTTTTATACAAAATAACAAAATTAAAAAAAAAACCCAAAATAAATTCCTTTTTCTAAAACTTTTTCACTTTAGGCGCTACTCTTTCAAAAATCCATTCTTAAAAACAAAACAAATAATATGATATTTTGCGAAAGACAGACCCACTAAACAAAGACTTGAAAAAAAATGTGATTTTTACAATTTTATCAATTTGTATTGGGTTTTCCCCCTCAAGTTTTTCTGGGTTTTCTTGTTTCGGCTTGCAACGATCTGCGATGAAAAAATTAAAAGCTTTTCCTCAAATCAGCGGTTCTAGATCTTTTTTAATCTGGGTAGAGTAGATGATATATTTAGACGGAGAAATAATGGGGGATGGTTCGCCTTCTAGTTTTCTTGTGTGTGTGACTGCTGACTTGTTGGCTGTTTCTTATACTCCTTTCGACACTATCACTACGAGGAAAAGTCGCGATTGTTTATGTATGTAAATATTTATATAACCGCCTTTAGGGCACCACGTATGATTGGGTCTGGGCCTTAACCTATAAGTGGTTTAGCCCATTTCGTGAAATGGGCCTAGCCTATATAATACAACTAATAACCCAAATGTTCAATCTTAAAGTTTTGAAGGGTGTTTTTTTGTCACAAGTTTAAGGTTTAGCAAATTTATATGAGCCATTAATTAATAAATATCTATTAAAAAATTATTTGTCAAAATATCTCTAATAAAATTATTTATTAAAAACATTCTTTCACAAAAATACTATTATATAATTTTTTAAATTACTTTATTACTTATCATTTTAAATTTAACCACCTTATTATAACTTTTCACAACCATTACCCACCACCACCACCCACCGCCCCCACAACCACCCCACTACCACCACCACAACAACAACCACCACCATGACCACCATCACCATTATGTATTAACACCACTAAAGCTACCACAACTACAACCACCACCACCACCTACTACTAATTCCATCAAACACGCATACATCCGTGATTTTTTTTTAAATCGTCATAACTAATTCTAAAAAAATAAAAAATTTGTATATTTGGATAAGATTAATATTTACGTCTATGATTTTTCCTTTTTTTGAATTTTTTTTCCATATACACGAAATTCATTGTTTCAAACAGTGAAATTCATGTTTGTGGAAAAAAATTTAAAAAAATCATAGACGTAAATATTATTTTGCTTTATCCAAAAACGCAAATCTTTTATTTTTCTGATTTTTTTAGAATAGGTTATAACGATTTTAAAAAGAAGTCCACAGACGCAGCCGTGAGTGATGGAATTAGTAGGCGGTGGTTGTGGTTGTGGTGGCTGTAGTGTTGATTAAATACACGGTGGTGATGGTGGTGGTGATGGTGGTTGTGGAATTATCGTATTATTTGTTTAATATTAAAAAATAAATATTGTAATAAAAAATAAAATTATATATTTAATAATAAGGATAATAAATGTATAAAAACGATAAGGAGATGTTTTCTATATATAATTATTTTATTAGGTATTTTTTTTATAAAATAAATTACTAAGGCCTTCATTTTTTAATTAAGTACTTTTATTAGACTTTTTTTACTAAATACCTCAATTTAAATTTTAGAATTATGCATAACGGTTATATTTTCGTTGAGGTTTTTTAATTTGAATGAGTTTTTTCTTAATAAAGTAGGGTATCATTATAGTAACTATGGATTTTATTAGAATAAAAAATTTATTTTGACAAAATAGATAAACGATAATAATATCAAATTATTTATAAGGTATGGTTAATTATGATTTGATTTATTTATTTTTAAAAAATATAAAAAATAATTGTCTTCATCAAGACTATGTAAAGTTTGGAAATAAAGTAAAACATATAACTTTATATTATAAAATATACTAATTAATGGCCCAAATCTTCTACATAAAAGACATAATCGTCTAAAACTCTTTATTTTATGTTTTTGCTTTTTTTTTTGTCAAACTATTCTTTTGCATCAATGGCAACAATTTAACTTACTTACTAATGTGGTCATTAAATGAATTCAATACCATCTTTTAAATTATAAAAAAGTATATATAAAAAATTTAACTTACCTTACCTATTTATCTATTAATTAAATTTAATAAAATATCGTATTTATGTTTATTGTCTCTTTCAAACAATATTATATAAATTATTTGTTACCTATTTATATTATTTATTTTAAGTATTATTCATAATTATTTGATACTAATTATATATATCGTTTGATTTACTGACTTTTAATAAAATACATTATATTCAGATGCTTTTTAGGGCTCTTAGCCCTAGCTCTCAATAACCAAGGGTGACAGTCCTAATTACTAAGGGTAATCCTATATTTGTCCAGAGTAACGGCTGAAATATAACGACAAATACATAAGCAAAGTATAAAATAGAATAGTTCAATTTAAAGTGTAATCTTCCAAATTTAATAAAAGCATAACTTCAAATTAGGGTTCATACACACCTCATGTTGTCAAGGTATGAGAATTTAGTTTATACTAATTAAAAATAGAAATTAAAAATGAAAGAATCATGTTTAAAAGATAAAACTGAATAAAGTTACACTAATAACTGAAGACAAATGATGGACAAAAAAGTTGGAACGACATGAATTGCTTCCAAACTTCTTCTCCTTTTCTCTCCCCTACTCCATGCAATTTCTAAGTTGTGGTTATGATTTGGGACCCTTTTTTAATGTTAAAAAATAATATATAAAGGTTCCATCACGTTTTAGGTGTCGTGTGCTTCTTTTAGCTAGCCCAATTTCACCAAAAACGTTTTAATGAATGGCTGAATTGGTTCGAAACAGGACAATGTCAAATTTAATAACGTTCTCATTTCAGCTCTGAATCACGAACCGTAAGTTTCTATGCGCTTCAGTCTCCAAGTACTATCTAGTGTTTAGAAACCAAAGGGATTCTCCAAAATCTTCATCAAAATCGCGTGGTAACTCGATCAAGTCACTTTCTAAATCTGTCCAACACATGCTTTCACTTTCTAAAAGTGGTCAGAATTTCCTTTCTCGTCATGACTAAGGGGTAATCTCATTTTCTTGACTTCTTAGCTTTGTCTCGTAATATCTTAGCATACAAGTACCTGAGAGTTGTACACTTAACACACAAAATCTCTAAAAGCAACATAAACAACAAAACTAAACAAGAAAGTGTATAACATCAAATAATGGGGGAATTGATTTTTTACGCATTTCATTACTCAATATTTTTTAATAATGCTCTGTGATTTTTACTTGGTATACTCAATGATTTTGCAGTTTTGCAGATTATGCTCAGTGATTTCTCCAGTTACTCAGTGTTTATCCTCCCAATGCTCAGTGTTTCTCCTGATTTTCAGTTTTTTTTTCTTATTCCGATACTCAATATTCCCTCCGTTATTTGTGCATTTTTATGATACTCAGTATTTTTTCCCGCTACTCAGTGGTCCACTTGTTTTTTATATTTATATATTTTGCCACTTCTTTGTGTTTTCTTGTGAGTTTTGTTTAATTTAAGGGTATTTTAGTATTGGTGTGACCTCTTTGAAGAAATAATCTATCAACAAGTTCTCTATATGCCATGAATTTGTCTCTAATACCACATAGGTCAATCACCCACATATTAATTAGCGAATCATAATACTACTTTTTTCATTTGATAAAGTTTGGTAAGACAAAAATAACTAAATCAAACATGAAAATGAATGTAGAAATCGAAGATGAAACACGGAGATGATGAACAAGAAATTTATAAGAAGGTGTTGTTTAGAGAACATTAATGAGCGCAAAATTAAAGGAAATCGTTACTAGGCAAAGATTTTGTTATTTATGATTAATACGATAATTAACTAGAGTTTGAATTGAATATAAGTGTAAAAAAGGGGAAAACACTTTAATGTTATGGGATTTCATGATAAATTAAAATTGGTTATATTAAAATTAAAAAAAATTCACATACACAACTACAAAAACACTGATGGTTGAAAATGTTAAATTATTGATAATTAAAGAGGTGAAACCACCAACCGGTCAATAGACGAATTTTCAATGAACTAAACACCGATAAAAGAAATTCTCGCATATTTCTTTTTGTTTTTTGCTATTCACATTCTTAATCAGTAACATCAATTTTCTTCAAATAATAAATTTTGTGTGTCACACATTTACTCCAAACATTTCTGATATCTGAATTCCCTTAAACTAGGGGATAAACTTATGAAATTCTCCTAAAATAAACATTGTCTTTTTTCGTTAATAAAAATCTACATTTATCTTTATTAATTTTTTGTTAAACGTATAGTTTTAAGAAATAAAGGTTACATATATGCTAAAAAGAAGATTACCTGAAGTACACGGGGTTGTGGTAGGGTTCCGGAGACGACAATACATATATTTTTGTGACTGCCTGAAGTACACAAGGATGTGGGAGGCCTACACGAGGTCCAGATGGGTAGTGGATCCTGTAAGTGGCGTGGGGAAGCTAGTCTCAGGCACTGGTTTGCTTGCAACAGAAGGATTTCCGACATTAATAATCCTCATCTTCTAATATCTAAAGAATGAATATCTTTAGGAGTTGGAAATGTCACTGACTTGGTGCGACAAGAGGGAGATGGTGTGGACTTCGAGAGAAATAAAGAAGGGATAATGCACCAAGGGGTAGATCAACTTACGAGAAAAGTCGTTCGCATGACTATTACCGAGGGACAAACCGTGGGAGAGACTGAATTACTTGGTGAATATGGTATCGACGAGGTAGCAGAACGATATAGGAGGGAATGGTGGTGGCATATCCTTCGATCAAATGAAGTAACATAGGGTCTCAAATTAATGAGTAAAGCATCAATATTTTGCTGGCACACGCGGTTATATCGAAACATGGATTATTTTAAGGATAATACAAGGCAAAGATCAGTGAGTGAGTTACGGTGTATCGTGCCGGAACACAACATGTGACTATATTCGGGTTTGGGGGAATGAGCGAGACGGTGTCACACTCGTCAAGTGGGTAAAACTGTTTGAGAGGGTGAAAGTGAATATTGATGGTTGTTACAATAATAATCCTGCAAGAGAAAGAGTTTGTGGGAGGGGGTCTTTCTAAATAATAAGAGGGGGTGTTTGGTTGGATTCGCAGGGACGTGTGAGGCTAGGTCCCCATTTTCATTAGTACTCTTTGCATGGCATTTTGGTTTACACATGCTCTTGGGAAGAGGGTACATGATATGATTGTACAGACAAACTTTCTTGAAGTGCACATGCTTGTGAAGGGCGTTCGGATTCCAGGAGGTAAGTCAAGGACGATAATCAATGTGTGTAGAGAGATACTGGTGAATAACGAGAATTTTGAGTTAGCACATATTTTTCGGGATATGAATAGGTGAGCGGATTGGATGACGAGGTTGTGTACAATGGGTGTTGATGTCCCGGTTCCTTATGCAGATCCTCTAGATGACTTGTGGAGACTATCGACGAAAGATCGTAGTAGATTGTCCACTCCTCGTGATGTATTGAGCAGACCATCAAGGGTTTAGTAGGACCCTTTCTTACTAGCCTTTAGGCCTCCGTTATATTGGAAAAAAATTACCCTATTGAAACTCGGTAAAAACTTATTCTATTTCTAAACGTTTGAAGTTCTTAAATATCGAACTTCTATGACATGTCAATTTATCCGAAACCAATAAAACCATACACCAAGATGTTACATCTTTATTCCCCTTATAACCAAATTTATAAATAAAAGAAAACTAACATAAATATCTTTTTTATCATACGTGTAGAAAAACGAATACTCTAAGAAGCTACTCCCGTAAATGAAGAAACATTAGTCAACGGAAAGAAAAGCAAAAAAGAAAGAGAGAAAGATATTTAGTGAGTAATAGACTAGTACTAGTAGCAGTAAGTGGGAGTATGCAAAAGCAAAAGGTAGGGTGGTGCGTGTAGATGCAGTGGCTATAAACCCACGTCATCTTACCTTTCCTTTTCCCAAAGTAACCAAAATTTTATAAAATTAATACTCCTCATATTTGAATCCCTCTCATTAACAAACGATCAGCTTCTTTAGCTCAAACACCACCTGGTAAATAAATCAAATCCACCCTTTTATTTATACATCTATATGTGTATGTAATAGTGTTGGTACTTAATGTATTCGTTTGTCTTGCTTATTTTGATTTAAGAAATGTTAATTAAGGCTTTTGAGAGTTGGTTTCTTATTATTGTTCATGTATTATGCTAGAGAGAATATTTTTCACTTTTTCTTGTTTTGGGTATGTTTTATATTATTGTTTTACTAGGATTAATCTTATACTCTCTATTTTTTATTGCAAATTCACAAATTCTATTGTGTTTTTGTGGAATTTAACACAGTTATACTGAAGTTAATTTATTAAAATTCAGAATGATACTTACTTGAGTTACCAAGTTCATCCTTATGTTGTTTTTATGTCAAATATGAAAGGGGGTTAAAAATTATGTTTATAAAATTATGGTTTTTGATCTCCAAAAGCTGGTGTTTATGTAATAACATGGAAATTGTAAATTGCCTTTCGTATGAATATACTTTCAGTAACTATTTTGATCGGTTATAGTTCATTTAAGTAATCGAATCCTTTGTTTTTGAATTCGAGTAAACATTAGTCATTATTTGCTTATCTGTTTGTGAAATTGTGGTAAAGAGAACAAAATCTGGATACTTTCTATATAGGACTCAAACTTTAGATAACTTATTATATTGCCCTCTCACACACTCTTTTTGGTGCTTTCAATTTTTAAGATGGTCAAATTGGTGCATAAGATTGAAATTATCAGCTTGTGAAGCTACAGTAGAGCAGTTTACTAAATACTACATTTGATTGAATATTGAGAATAATGTCTTCTGGAGAGGGTAGAAAGATCTCATCTCAAGATATACAAGTGGTAAGCAAATTTATTTACTCACTACTTTTTTATTATCTCACTTTTTTTTGATCTATGAGTGTTTAAATTTTCAGGTACAAGATCGTATTGAACAATGTCTACAGCTTTACATGAGCCAAAAAGAAGTTATCAACACTCTCTTACTTCAAAATAACATCGAGCCTTGTTTGACTGAACTCAGTACACTTCTTTTTTACTCTTAGCATATGCTTTACATGTTCTTTTAAGATTATAATTTACTGTTGATTTTCTCAGTTTGGCAAAAGCTCGAGCAAGAAAATCAAGAATTTTTCAAGGCATATTATCTGAAACTGATGGTGAAAGAGCAAATAATGGAGTTCAATAGATTACTTGGTGAACAAGTGGAGCTCATGCGTAACATAGGCTTTAATGGAATGCCTTCTTTACCTATCTCAAATAATGGATCTCACATTTCACCAAGTAAGCTATTTGTATTATACTATCCATATATAGGCTCTTTTCATCTCAACTTAAATTTATCTTTGACAGTGCATCAAAGCTCAGTGCGCTGTGTAACAGAGAATACGGGTCCCATGTTGAAGCCAAATGAAATACACAAGCCTATTTCTACAAGTCTACCTATAAATACCTTCAATAACCGTATTGATATGTCTAATCAAAGCAGAAAAATAGACATTTCATCAAACATGTTAGCTCATAGCTCTAGTATGGGAGGTATTATCAAAAGAGAAGCTGATTATGCTGCTTCTTCTTCTTCTTCTTTCAATTATGCTGCACAAAGAAATTTCGTCCAATCACATGCTCCTCTTCCTCCTATGGCTGATACATCTTTCGGAAGTGTAGTTTCCACTTCACAACCCATAAATGGAGTACATATTTTGGATACAGATGATTCTTCATTCGGTTATTTAAGCCATATTTCACCGAATTTTGATCTTTCAGATTTGGCTGCTGATATATCTGCTAGTCCTGGTCAGTTCTCTCGCTAACTTATCCTATCACTTACTACTTATGCCTATTCTTATTCTTATTTTCCATTTTCTTTTGACTTAGATATCTTGGAAAGTTACTCTCGATCTCCCTTCTTAGCTGCAGATACAAACCACTTTCTTAATCCCCATGGTAAGTTAAAAAGGAGTCCGGTTTTTTACATCTGTTAATATTTTGTTAGCCTAGTTTCATGATATACTGGCTTTCAGGAGGCATTGATGGGTTTCATTAGGAGGCTTGGAATGTGGATTGAATGGTAATGAAATACTTGTGATTTAACTTGCAAGTAAATAGTTTTCTTTTTTATCAAATTATTGTGCTTATTTTGCATTTTGCAGGTCTAGACGAGCGGTCTTAGGAGAGACGATTTTGTAAATAGCTGAATGTAAATGGACAAAATTGGAATTTAGGATTTGGGACGATGTTTTTGTAATTAATGAATGTTTGTTATAGATGGTTTAGATTTCTTATTAGACAGCTTAAAAGGATATGCTTGGAATCTTATCTGTGGTTGGTTGGATATAATCATAGAGAAAATCATAGTAATTTTGTGGCAATGCATATTGTAATAAAAGTAGTTTATATTTATTTGTTTTTATACTTCATTTTTCCCATATTAATTACTTCACTGATAATTGTCATAAGTTGGTTCTTATGGATCTACAAGATTAGGTGTGTCATGTATGTCATTATTGTTCACCAATTGGGTTATTTTAGTTTCAAATCTGTAGCTAATAATAATTCTATGTAGTCCATTTAACTCTCCTTTATCACATCATACAAGTCACTCCACCAAACTTGTGGCCCCCAACAACCAACGATGCGTTTTTGGCTGTGAGGGACTCCCTCTCTATATATTTTATAGAGTTCGATTTTCTCAAACTTATTCTTTAAATTTTTACTTTCATTTACAATAATCTTTTGCAAAATTTTCTGCTCTCCTTCTCAAGTTCAAGTTAGTTGACCGTAAATTTGTTCATGTCAATTTCCGATCTTGATTTTTGTCCGACTAAGGGGATGTTTGTTTGCACTTAATGAGATCTTAATTTGGTTCATTAAGACACTAGATTAATAAGACAATTTGTTTTTTCTGACCAATTCAAATCTAAATAACTCTTAAATGGTCTGTTTCATTAAAATTTAAAAGTAAGTCTGAATTATTCAGACACTGTCTCTTAAAAAAATAAGTTCTATTAAGGTGTTCATTCAGTATATAACGCTTATTACTTAAAACACAAAGGATACCTAAGTTTTGATGTGGACATATATTCACAGTCTTTCTTACTTCCCCCGCCGCTAAATATTAGTACACTTTATTTTTGTACGTAGATTAAAAGAAATAATTATTTAACGTCATATTTACCATGATAGTCGTAAAATATCTTGATATGTTAAATATTTTTTAAAACATAAATTTCAATACTTTAATTGGAGTAAAGTAGTTATAAAAAAATTATAAAGTGTCTTAATTTTTTAAATTGGACAAGTATTTGGCGACAACTATTTTAGCATCGTGGACTAAAATTTGGGGAAGGATAAAGTATTTTATATTGGTTTTAGGTGGTCAGAAATAGCCAGAGGTGCTATATCTAGAGTTATTATTAAGGTAATTTTCCGCTCCTAGTGTACTCCATGGTTCAAACCCACCTGGATGGGTATTTTAAAGGTGTTGTGGTGTTATTCATGGATACAGGTGATAGAGATAAAATCTCCATCAATAGAATTTGCTTGTGTATGATTCATAATAGATACACATAAAATCTTGTTGGGGGCGCTTGCCAAGTACATCGTCGAGAAGTTCTCTTTATACGTTGTTGGTAAAACCTGAAACCGTACACTAAGTCAGGATCGTATGGAGTTTTTCTCACAATGGTACAGTAACACTCAAGTCATTAATATGAAGGAAGATATATAACGACCTGAGAGAGAGCTTTGGAGGTTTTGGCGTCTCCATGAATAGTAAAATAGGAAGTAATCAATATTGAATACCTTTTCAGGGAGGCGTGTTTTGGGTATTTATAAATACCAGGGCCCGTGATGCCTTTGCGTGCTTTTGTCGTTTCCTTCTTTTTAGGTGTATGATGACAATATATTCGGTCATTAGTCATAAGGGTACATGTTTTATTTGATCAAATTATGAGGGCTTGCATTTACCCTCGGCATTGGTATTTACCTTCTGTGGTAGAATTATTTTGGCTAGGTATTCTCGATACTTCATTATAGCGTAACAATACCCCCTTGAATCAGTGTTGCACCTAATAAAAAGTAGTTTTGGTAATTGATACATGTTTTGTTGAACCTCTCATAAGAACCATATTCTGAATTTTATCTGGAGAATAGCCAACAAAGGTTTTCATTGAATGATTAACGAATCCAAATCCTAATTATAATAAGGATTTGGAACAAGCATATGAGTAGTCAAATAAAATAAAGCATTTCGATAAGACCCCATACCTAGAGATAACACCGCATAACCTTACTAAGAGATTGTGGAATAGGCTAAAACCTTTTAAGGTCTTTTTGAGTAATAGTTATTTTATTATCCAACACGAAAAAATTTGTTTGACTTTTAGGAGGGACCGACGCGAGAGCCATTTTTGAGTATTTTTCCATGTGTAGACGAAATAATCGGTCTTTCGCATATCCTGTGCTGTGCCCAAGCAAGGGCCGGTTTTGGAGTAATTCACATTATGCCGACCCAAGAGTTGGTCTTTTGAGTGATAAGTGATGTGATGTCGCAAAACTCAATCTCTTGAGACCCCGATAATATTGGTTTTCCCATAAAAGTATTTTCTTGTAAGGCGTAAGTTGAGCTTGGAAGGCAATATCGTTAGTCATGAGAGTTCAAACCCCCTTTTGAAGTTCTAAAGGAATATTACCGATGATAAATGGGGTGTTATGGTATTTATTAGTTACCCTAATTTATTTCATGGCACGTGACCACTTTTTATTGGCTTCTCTACCAATATTACCCTTTTGTGATTTTCAAGGAGTTTGTACATCTCCGTGCATAATGTGGGTCGCTGATCCCCGTGGATTACTGCCGTACCCTTTGGGGTCGGGAACTTCAGCGTCAAATGATAAGCCGAGACAACATCTCAAAGCTTGATTCATGAATTGTTGTACTAAATTTTCAAGATATTGAGGCACCCTAGGTGGAGTGGATCCTCATTGGACGTTGCTTGACTAGTAGCGACGTATGGCTCCCCTATCAAAGGCAAATTATTCAGGAATTGTGTTATTTTCCCGTGGTTGTTTATTTCCAGCTATGGAGGGAGATATTCTCCCAATATTTGAAGCAGCACTATACAGAGCCTCGTCCTCCATTTGACGTGACAAATTTATCGTATATCTCGTTAATATATATGGTCTCTCACTGGGTTTCAAACTTTGATTCCCACAACGACGCCAGTTGATAGAGTATAAAAACTTCACTATAGATTTTTTTTTTGGCTAGGAATTATAATAGGTTTATACCAGAGCATGCTAGGGACTCGTTGAGTACATTAAGGCAAATGATGGCTTGACCAAGGTGTTTTCCAAGATCTGCCAAGAAGTCTACTTTGTACGATGTCGGTAACACCTGAAACTAGACACTAAATCAGAACCACAGGGAGTTTTGATCCTGATGGTATTTCGATATTCTGGTCAATATTATGACCAAGGATATTCTACAATCCATAGAGAGAGAGAGAGAGAGAGAGAGAGAGAGAGAGAGAGAGAGAGAGAGAGAGAGAGAGAGAGAGAGAGAGAGAGAGAGAGAGAGAGAGAGAGAGAGAGAGAGAGAGAGAGAGAGAGAGAGAGAGAGAGAGAGAGAGAGAGAGAGAGAGAGAGAGAGAGAGAGAGAGATCTTGAGGTTTTGGCTGTCTTTATGTACAGTAAAATATGGATTATGAATAAAAAATACCATTTTAGAGAGGTGTGCCTGTGGTATTTATAGATAAATGGGGGTATGATGTCTCTGTGAATTTTTGTCGTTTCCTCTTTTTTGGGTTTTTGATGACAATATATATGGTCACTACTCGTGAGTATACCTATTTCGTTCGACCAAATTACGAGAGTAGAATCTACTCCCGGTATTGGAATTTTACCTTTGGTGGTAGTTAATTTTTGGTAGTGATTTCCGATACTTCCTTATAGTTCATCAACAGGTCATTGTTATTGTCCATTAATCGTGATTAGGATCCTTTGCTTGATTTTTTGAAGTTTTAATTTCCGTAGAAGACTAATTTGGGGTAGTCTCAAAAGTTTGGTTATTTTACTTCAATAATAATTGGCGGCAAAAAAGATTATATATAATATTGCTTTACGACTTAAGAGGATATTAAAATCTCATCTCCACACCCAAAGGTTAACAAGACTTATGAAATATGCCATCACCTATGTATTAAAAATATTATCAGCCCAACATTTCAAAAATGGAACTTTTAGGCCATAACATACAAAAGTGCTATTTTGAGGCATTTTACTAAATTCCTCAGATATTTATAAATTTAAAGGATAATTTAGACAATTTGAATAAAATTTTAATTTGTGATGTAGTCAAATAAATATATAATTTATTTAAAATGTCTAAATTATTATTTATATTTATGAAATATATAACAGAATTAGTAAAATAGTCTAAAATTGGCACTTCTGAATAATTTTGACCTAATAATGATACTTTTTGAAATGTTTATCTAAAAATATTTTTAAACCATTAATAATGGGCTAAAAATGAAATTCACTCTATTTTTTTCCTTAGAGGCCAATTATTTCTTAAATAATATTTTTAAACAATATTTTGATAATATTTTAAAATAATATTTTGTAAATAATTATATAATCATCTATTTTCTCCTTTTTGCCTAAAAAGAAATCTATTTACTCCAATGTATTATATACAATTTTTTTTTAATTAGACTTAAATACCAATCTTTCTTTTTAAATTAGGTCAAATAATTTTTTCTCAACTATAGACGTTTTGACAACAATAGACTAAATTATCCTTATAAATGCTGGGCAAAATTTTAAACAATTTTCTAAATTTTTCGTACCAAAGTATCAAAATATGCCAAACAAAAAATCCCAAAATTTCGTAATTTCAAATATTTCCGTGTTTTCTGAATTCAGAATTGATATTTTATTTCTGCAAATTTTCGGAATAGAATTAGAATAGACTCTTTTATTCCAAAAAAATTCAAATTTTTTCCAAATGGTCCATTTTTCGATCCGTTCCGTTCGATTTCTACCTCTAATGTCTCTCTCTCTCTCTCTCCCTCCCTCATACCCTCTGCAAGGAAGGGGTCATGTGCATATATTTTAAATTATATGGGTGTTTTTCTCAATTATATTAGCAGGGAGGTCTCAAATATTATATTTCCTAGCAATAAAGGGTTCCTAGTCCTTCATTAATATAAGCAAGTACTTTGTTTCGTCGAATTGGATTTCCATAACTTTGAAGGCTACTTTTGTATTTTTCTTTAAACAGTCCAATTTCCTGATGACAGTTATTTCAGTTATACAAGTGTACTCATCACAAAGCCGTTTAAAGATTAGTTACTATTTCAGTTCATCCCTCCCTCAACTCTTTATATATAGGCACTCATATACCTGATAAACGATGCTGAAAGAAAGATTTATGCATTAACCAAATAATCTTCAAGCTTTCTGTCTTTCTTCTATAGCTGCTTCTGCTACCATAAACCTCTCATTTTGCTGAAGAAATTCCAGTTTTCTTGTCTTCTTGTTGATTAACGTAATGACACGTCCTCGTCGTACAAGTGCTCCTCCATCTCTTATCAACCTCCAAGAATCTGGTCAATCAACAGGTTTCTTCGAGTGTGTATCTTGCTCTACCCACATCGCCTTAAATCGAAACGGAAACGCCTCCGTTTGTTACACCGTGAGTTCTTACTTCTTGTTATCCAGAAACTAGCTATATTAGTTCGTCTTGTTTCAGATTCTTGATTGTTACTAGTCAAATAGTATCTGCCATTGTTTTTAATATAATGCCTTCTTTTCCAATTATTTTTCAGCCTGTTCTCGAGGTGGGAACGTGCTTGATCAGTGTGTAAGATTAATTATATTTGAAATAGAGCAATGTTTTTATCATACAATTTGTGTTTTCATTAAAATTCTTTACATTCGCGCAGTGTGAATGTACATGTTGAGGCTGAGAGTTGTGTGATGAATACTATGCACGTAGACGGAGAACTCTACTGTAAAGGCTGCTATAATCATATGGGATGGAAATTAGTGAGTGTCTAATTTATTTTCTCTGTTTTTTGTGCACTAAGTAGTCGTTATTGAATATCATCATTTTCCAGGCTCCAGGTCAACGTTTCTTTGGGCTTTATATAATGAAAAGGTATTAGCTCAACTCCTTAATGCTTACGAATCCTTTAATCTAATCTTGAACCCTGGCCTGGCCACTTTTGACAGCGAAAGTATCAAGCTGAACCATCCAACTAACCAAACGCCACCACCGACGCGTATGTAATCGAAACATTTAGATCGTGTGAGGATGAATGATGGATCAATTTAGCTGTTACGATATTGTTCTATGCTTTTCGTTTTTTGGATTTGCTCATCTTTTTTCTGTTCTGTTTCATCAAATTTAAGATGTAATAATGAAGCATGCTTGTAGGATATAGAAGCAAATTAAGAACCATAAACTGTGGCTTGATTACATTTTGAATTTTGAATTCCATAGTTGATGAACTACTATATATTGGATATAATCAACTTGCCTTATATTTCAGCATTTTTTGAGTTACTTGTTTTCTTCATATTGTGTTGTGTTGTGTTGATTCTACAAAATATTAGTTACAAATTGTACATACCGGATCGTCCAACCTAAGAATATCAAGGCGATCTGGTTTGTTTTTCTGGATTTTGTAAAACATTTTAACCTGAAAACTGAGTCGAAATTACACAAATAGTGATGATAGCTGGTGTTCTGCATGGGAAATCCTTTTTATTTTCTTGTTAAAGACACAATTTCTACAATTCCACGACCAAAATTACACCAATAGTAGCAGAGGAAGTACAAAAATACATAAAACCATCAATATCAATATAGAAAGTTGATTTCGAAATAATAAAAAAAAAAACAATATATAAAGTTGTTAAATTTAAATGAGAAAAATTATTTTTTATTCCCTTCAAGGATAGGCTAGATTTCCAAATGGTACTTGTTTTTTTAGTATTATCTAATTATTCCTCAAACTTTGTTTTTGATTCCAATAGTTCTCTACTAGAATCCCGTTACTTAAAAATGACGTAACAAAAATTTTTAAGAAGAGAAAAATCTCTTTTTTGTCCTCTACGTATAGGCTAATGTCCCAACTGGTTCTCGAACTTTTGAATATACCCTAAAAATGTTTGTTACTTCACCCTTAACTAACATAATTTAAGTGAAGAGAACTATACAAAACAAAGTTGGAGGACCAATTTGATAACTCCAAAAGTTCAAGAACCACTCTGGAAACTTCCTTATTATTGGAGAAACAAAAATGAAAATTCTCAATTTAAATCTAAACAAGAAATTAATGAATTAAATATAAAAATAGAGATATATCACCAAAATACCATTAATAATGTGGTGTGCTTTGGTTGAATGTGAATTGGAGAAAAGATAAAGGTAGATTGGAAAATAAAATGAATCGATAATTCACATCTAATCAATTCACGTCAAATCATTGGTATTATTTTGGTGGTATGATTTTTTAGTGTATATTTCATAACTCAAAGCAATAATTTCATCATTGATATCCGAGATAGTGAGCCAAAAATAGATTCATAGTGATAATCACATTTAGGTCACAAACTCAATAGATGTCACCTGATTATAATTCATACACAATTCAAATAAAATAGGTTGGAAACATGTTACGTCACACCTTTCTATGCTTTAATATGTCATACAACAATATAAACAAGCTATAACAGACAACATTGTGTCTTTATACGGTAGGATACAATGTACCATGAATTTGACAACAACTTATCCATTTCTATATCATTCATGGTTATAGTCATTTGGTCAAGAATAACTTTCACGTGCATCGATTATTCTCAAATTTATATTTCGTTTGTCAAACCCTTTCCCTAAAAATAGATCTCTTTGACAACGTATTCGTAGGAGTCTTTTGGTCTTAAAACTCGTAGCATCAATTTTACTATTATCTCACTCCTGAAAGGGTAAGATTGAAAAATAGAACGTAATTCAAATGAGGGAAACACACACTAATAGGCAAACTAGACACATTAGGACTCTTAACAATCCAATCAATAACACGATCTGTTGATCTCCTGTCCCTTCCAGAAAGATTCTGAGAGGGCTCCTCGGCCAATAATCTAAAGTCTTCCAGGATCGGAAGAGATCTACAGTCTGTTGCATTAGTGGGAGACTTGATGGAATTGATCATATCTAAACCATCAATTTTAACGATGACGCGAACAAAAGACGATTGTCTGGCATACAAAATAGCAGTCTTGATGATAAAAAAAAATTGGCAGTAAAATGGTACAAGGGGCTGCACAACCAGTTTGCCCATAAAAACATTCCTCTCATGATATATATACGAATGAAACATGTAACTACTCCATGAGGGGACACGGCTGCGCCTATGTTGAGTTTACTGGGTATCTTGCAAAGAAAGTTTCCAAGCAGAGATGCTAGCTATAAGTGAAGCATCAAGAGAAATAACATAGGGAGGGGGCATGTTACTCATGCTACAGAAATAATATAATTTATTACTTAGTTGAATGAGAACAATAGGCACATTAACAATTTTTTGTTCCATAACAAATGTATTTCGTGCCAACCAGGTTGACCAACATGTAGCCTATGTATTATTTCTTTAGCCCTAACACCATTCTTTGCACAATTGAGAGTAAGGTCTGCGAGTCATCGGTCAAACTGAGACTCCTCTAGGAAAGACACCCTGCTAGGTATAGAAACCTTAAGCCAAAGTTCTCTGGTCCTAGTGCACTTAAACAACATATGCTCGACTAACCCATCATCAAGGTGACATATGATACATTTAAGGGATATCACACACTTCTTGCGATATCTATTCTTTTGCGTGGGGCTTTGGTGGATGTTTTCTAGGATTTTGTTTTAGTTTCAAAGGTAGTGTAATCTTCCATATCTTATCCTAAGTCTCTCAGAAGGAGGTGGATGCAGCTCTTACTTGACCATTTGGTGAAGCTAGGAATTTTAGAGTTTTTTATACGTGGACTTAGACGAGTATATCCCGTTTCCAGAGTAGGGTTAAATCAGCCAATCAGGTCGCGATAGACAAGGGAGAGGGATAGATTTAACTAGTCGAGCATTATCCTTGCCCATAACATGGGTGATAAACTAGGAGTTCCATGTTCTAGTTTATTGGTTAATAAGTTTTAAAAATATTGTAGGAAGGTTGTCCAATGCAGTTTGGGTAGGGGAATGTCCTCGGAGCCAAGGGTCTTGCCAAATGGATATTGTGAAGCCATACCCAATAGACCATAGGGTTGAGTCTTGGAAAAAAAGTTCTCTCCCTTGCTACATAAAGAGTTTTGGGGGAAATAAATCGTTGTAAGGGACCGAGAAACCAATGAATCTAGTTCTTCTAGGATTTTCCACACATTCTTAGCCACAATGACCAGGTTAGGCATGTAAATCCTTAAGGTCAAGACCGCCTGCAGGCCTAGGAGTAGTGAGAATTGTTGTTTGTACCGATGGATGGAAGAACTCCTGATGTCTCCCTAAATGTTCTAATTTTATGTCATTGGGAGACATCATTTTTGGTGTTTATTTGATTATTTAGATAGACTTTTGGTGCTAATATGCAATAATCCAGAATTTCCATTTTATTTCTAGTAAATTTGATTTATTAAACTTTTGCGCGTAATATTGGTATTTTTAGTGTAAAGTTTACAGGTTTTAGATGTTAGCTAGAAGAGGAATCCGAGGAGAAAGTCAAAGATCATGATATGGAGTCAAGACTTAAAGATAAATCCCGAAGATATTATTTTTAGAGCTGAAAATCTATTTTCCAGGCCATAGATTGCTGATTTCGAGGTGCTTAAGAGATGATTTAGCCGCTGACCCTTGAAGAGATTATGTTCCTTATCGAGTTACGGAACTTTAGCAACTAGAATGAGGTCAATCGGGGTCATAACGAAGCGGGAAAAGCCGTTTTAGTGAAGGTGTATCAGCAGTTACGGGATTTGGGCTTAATTAGTGGACTTGGGCTTTTCTAATTTTTACTTAATCCTTAAGTAAAAGCCCTAATCCGATTTTATGATTATAAATAGGTCTTTAGACCTCATTATTCAGTACCTCTCAATTTGTTCTTCAAATCAACTCATCCTTAGAAGAGAGTGTCAAAACAATTCATTCTTTACAATTAAAAACATCAGAGAGAAGCAACAGAAGGAAGGAAGAAGAAGCTGCTAGAGCTGGAGTGGGTCTATAGCTCCGTTCTCAGTCATTCCAATTCCGGAAATTAGGTTTCTTTTATCTTTTATTTGTAATCAATTATGAATTCCAATTATTTTAATTTAGTATTTCTTTTTAATATGAGCTAAACAATTCATAGTGCTTGAGAACAAACAATGGGTGAATCCCAATTTTATTAAATAACGAATGTTGAATTTGGGTTTCTGTTAAATTAAACTAGATTAGGGCTTTTACTCTTTTCAATAAATTGAGATTATTTTACTGTTTTTAGCGTCATGAACTAGGAACAGGTGTTAGTATTTAGGCTATTCCAATTAGTGGCAATTGGATCATCCTGACGGAGGGTTTAGATACAGAACCATTTATTCGAATCTAGGATAGAAGCTATTGATTCTGACGAACTTAGCTAATTCTAGGGCCAATGAGGTAATAAAACTTAAACATCTAAAGGTGGATCATATTTACCCTGACGGGACTAGTGACACCCTAAGATTGCCTTATAGTCCACCCTGACGGGGGTATAAGGAATTTAAAATCCCGACCATTGTAATTGACCAATTTAGCCCTTAAACAACATAAGTTAGGAAATAGGATTGGGAGGATCCTTGCGTTCTCAAGTGCTACTTCTCATATTGCGTTTTACATCATTTTATTTGCGTCTTAGCTTTTATTTGCATTTTAATCTTTGTCTTTCATTCATTAGTTTTAATAACAAAAACCAAACAAACATTTTATTATCTTTTATTTTCATAAGTGCATCAATCACTATTTGCTAGACATTGTGATCAACCATTCCGTCCTTGGAACGAATCTGATTTATCAGTTATACTACTTGGGACAACCGTACACTTGCGGTTGTGGTTCGATTAGCATTTGCATTTATATTTAGAACACACAAAGGACCACCAAGTTTTTGGCGCCGCTGCCGGGGACGGTAGCGTGTGACCACGGTGTTTATCCTTTAGTGACAGTTGCATTTAATTTTATTTTTTCCGTTTTACGCTTGTGTTTGTTTTGTTTTGTTTTTACAGGTGCTTTATTCAGGTAATGATCAAGAAATTTAATTAAAGATGTATAGAGGACATTACCCAGATCCCGATCCATATGACTATTGGGAAGACTCTTCGGGATAGCAACAATGGGGTAGTAACTTCTACCAACAACCTTATCAATACCCGCAAGAGCAAGGATGGAACAATCAATGGATCGGGAATACTCAACAACAAACACCTTATCACTATCAACAAAAGCAAGAATGGAACAACCAGTGGGTTGAAAACATTCAACAGACTCCACCTCACTATTATCAGCAAGATACACTACTAGAGAAAGTCAATCGCCTACTCGAGGAAGTCAAGGTGGGAGAGCCAGAACGTAAGAAAAGAGAAGAGGAATTCAAAGCCACCCATGCACTCATACAACAGAGCTTAGATGAAATGGCTGCCCGAAACAACCCTCCTAACTTAGTTGAAACTGGTAGTATGTCTTATGAAGATTCCACTCCCCCGAGGGATGGAAGAGATCAACTGGAAGAAGTAGTTGAGGAGGAGGTGTTGAAGGAAGATATTAGTGATAGTGATATGACCATCATGCCGGTTATAAATGAAGACCACCATGTGGTTGACAATTCTATTAGCATGGTGGAAGAAGGAGTAGCAACGAAAATCATAGAAATTGAAGCTGAGATTGCTATTCCTATGGTGCGTGCACATGATCCAGATACTGAACGCAAACAAGAAGAAGAGGTGATCGAGATTCAGATTCCACATCGAGAATATGATGAAGTAATAGTGGAAGATTGGATTGAAAGCGAAGACGAATGTGAAGTGGTTGAGAAATCAATTGAAGAGTTAAAGCTTCATAATAAAAGAGAAATCGAATTCCCACCACAAAAAGTTCACCAATCCCTATCTCCACCACTAGTCATCATTAGAGATAAAATATCGGAATCACCTCTATTATTAAAAATGATCAAGAGGTGCTACGCAAGAAAGGTGCTACACCGCGAGAGTAAAGCGGCAAGGAGAAGCACCTACCCACCACACTTTAAAGAGGAACGCGAGATTAAAGAAAATACAAATGAGCTTATACCGTCGAGAATGGTTATCTACTATCGTGTGGTGAAGAACGAGTTTCGCCATGAAAGCAAGAAGGCGAAACGGAGATACTACCCTCCCCCTTTCAGAGATCGATTGAATAAAATTTTAAGGGGGAAGGTTTCAAAGCTTACATGCCAAGGACGAGGCGAATTCAAGCGGAGGAGAACCGCAAGGGCCTCAATACCATCTTCATGGAAGGTAACGCGTCGAACTTAAAGACGTAATAAACAAAAGTGCTTCTTGGGAGACAACCCATGTTTTAAATTGCTTTCATGTCTTTTAATTTTTAGTGTAAATTAGAGTAATGGTTATTGATTTAGTGTTTATTTGTAAGAAATGAGGAAGGTTGGTGTTTTTGATGATTACAGGAGTGAAGGTCACGAGTTTGGGGTACCTAGAACGAAAAAGAATGAAAATTTTGGGTTCCAATACAGTAGAAACCGGGTACCCGGTTTGTAGAATGCGGGCACCCGTTTTTGGTGCTGTACCCCAGGTAACAAAACTTCGGAAGATCATAACTTGACGCTCGGAGGTCGGAATTAACTTTTTCTTGAGCCTAAACCGCATAACTTTTCGAGCTCTATCCAATGGTGAAGTCGAAAATGTCGTATGAACAGCTAAAAGTTTCTGACCCAGCGTTTTGAGGCCCGGCATTAGTTGCGTCTCGTGGTTGCGTCTCCACTTAGCACCATTGATGACGAACCAAAGCTCCAAAAACACTTAAATTCCATCATCAAAACACCAATATATCACCAATCCTTACCTCTAAACATCATCCCAACACATAATCAATCACAAATCTTTCCAAAAACACCAAGAAATTCAAGTTTTAACCCAAAAATTTCTTCACCAAAGCTTAAATTATATCCTTTAAACCTTTCCAACACCATAGATATTAAATACCCATCTCAACTAAATCACAAATTCCACTACTGTGCCACTTTCAACAATATCAAGAGACACAAATTTCATCAAAAGCTTTGGTAATTTGAAGGTTGGAGATTGCAAGTGCAAGGTATCAAATCATCATAAATTCCATGGCCAATCCGGTAAAATAGCTAGAACTATTCTTTTATTTCTATTACCAGTTGGGAATTAAGATTTATTTTAGTTATTTAGCGGAGGAATTGTGAATTGTTTGAGCATATTAATATTATATATTTTGCAAGTAATCTTTAAGTAGGTGAAAAATTGAGTTTGGGGTCATCAAAGATGACCATGAAGGTTGGAAAAGGTACGAAGAACATGATGAAGATAAAAAGTTGGATGTTGAGGAAAGATTTTCGTAGAAGAGATGATGATTTAGAGGGTTAGGAAAAGATGAAGACTTGGAAAATATGACATGAGAGTTCGAAGTATTCAAAACTTCAACATGAGACTACACGTAATCGGCCTAGTGCCGATACAGATATGTTTTCCTATCCTTTCTCATTTAGTGTATATTAGTTTAATTGCTTTATTGAGTCTTTTCGAGTCGTGGGGATACGACTCATTTTTGAGTTTGGGGTGGGGTTCGTTGCCTCATCCCAGTTTTTATGTGTTTATTTGTTTTAATTGCTTTCAATAAAATAATTAGGAGTTGCGTTTGACTGTAGAAGATTTTAAATGTCCCTTTTAAGCATACTTTTGATGAATCTATGATAGTAGATAGTGGACTTTAGGGAATAACATAAAACGCACTTACAATTGCATGCTAACATAGGTAATTGATAGGAAAAATTAATGAACAATGCAAATGAAGTAAGCTTGTACTTAAGGAATATGTTTGGTGTGTAGAACGTGAAATCCTAATTAGTAGAGAACCCACCTAGATATGAACTAAAGACAAGCTATGTACTTAGGAAAATGATAGGGGCAGTTTTTTGTTAGCCATTTGAAGCCTTTTAGCTTGCTTTCCCTTATTATAATTTCATCCGTCTTAGCCCAATTTTGAGCCTTAAGCCTTTTATTTTGTAGCCACGATATAAGCCCATTATCCCTTAGATTATTAAGCATGACCAAATGACCCGCACTTGAATCAAAACCCTGAGACTTGTCTCGAGCTTGAGTTTGGGGTGGAGGGTCCACATTTGGGAAATTACATTGGGAAGGGATTATATGTGTTTGTATTGAGGCACAAAAAGGTAGATGATATTATTATTTGTAACCCTTTGCCGGGATTTGAATTTAAAAAAAAAAAAAAAAAAAAGAGAAAGAGAAAGAAAAAGAAAAAGAAAATTATAAGAGACATGACTTTTCACATCAAAAGGATGGTCATGGGTATCTTGTACAAAAAAAAAGAGAAGAAATGAAAAAGAAAATAAAAAGAAAGAAAGAATAAAATAAACCGGCAAAGTGGAATATTTTTGGAATTCATCTTAGTCTCATTTGGGTTGACATTGGGGACGCAACATTAGCGCGTCAAATGGGTGAGTGAGAACATTTTTGAGCGTAAACTCAAGCTCGAGGACATTGTTGATGGTAAGTGAGGAGAGAGCCAAAAGCTTACTTCAAATTTACCAAATATACATCCACACCGTCCTTAAGCCATTATTAAAACCATAAAGACCTCGTGATTCCTAAGTGCATAGTGAATTTATGATTATGTTGATAGGGAATACGCTAGGTGGAGCGTTCAAAGCGAGTTAGGATTAATGACCACCCAATAGCCATCATACAGAGATGAGTACAAGTGTAACCTTCAAGCATTGCGACTTTAATTTTATGATTGAGATTATTTATGTTTGATGTTGCATGATTAGTGTATGTATATGTTAGTTCTTAATGTTTGCTATATGAGATTTATCTTTAGCATTGCTTTAGGGTTTATTTGCTAGCTTCTATTTTCTCTTGCATCTAGTTCATTCCCCTTGTTTTATTTAGTTTTGCTTTGTCAGGACGACAAAGGTTTGAGTTGGGGGCCTAGGAGTAGTGAGAATTGTTGTTTGTACCGATGGATGGAAGAACTCCTACCTTGCTCCACCAGAAATACACCACTAGGGTATTTGTATTTTTAACGATGGTTTTAGGTAGTAAAAAAAGCGACTTCAAGTAAGTTGGGGAAGCATTTAGCGTTGCTGCTATAAGAGTGAGTTTACCTTCTTCTGATAGGAGGGATCCTTTCCACCCTTCTATTCAGAGTGGTCCTTTTCGGTAAGCCAAGCTAGTCCTCTGACATGGGATGAACCCGTTAATTTATTGGGTTTTAAAGGTATTTTCCTAGCGATGGAAATGGTTACGGTTAAGAACCGAAAGCAATGATAATCGAACAAATTAAAAACCGAATTATATCATCGTGGTTAAAGCCGAAGGAAATTTATTGTGAATTATTTATTTATCTTATTTGAATTTAAGCCCTTTAACAAAAACAAAATATATATCATATTTACGTTATCTTAACTATACAATATTGTACTCTCGTGAAACACATTAGTGAAACCTTGATAGTCCATGTATAGATGATAACCTTTATGCTTATCAAATTTATTACCTATCAACCACCAGTACACTTGTGGGAACTTGAGTGATGATTATTTATTACACATTAGGGGACGGCAAGTTGGTCTTTGATGAAATTGGATATTTGTTATTTAGTGGGTTAAATCTATTATTTATATTTTGGTTTTAGGATTTGAATATATTTTTTAGCAAGATTATTATAAAATATAAAATTAATATATATAATAATAAACAATTTTTGGTTATTTGACTTTATTTTTATCTAAAACCATAACCTAACAGTTTTAACATCATTTACATTTTCAAAACCATAACCTAATGGTTTTATATTTGATTATATAATTTGGTTTTAATCAGTTTGGTTTATATCAATTTTGGCTTTTAACCGTAACCATTTCCATCCCTACTTGAAAGTAGCTTAATAACCATACTTTTTAATATTTGTCGTGGAAAGGACCTCGTGTGAGAGGGTTCATTGTGACGCATGCTTGCATAATTCTCATGGACTGACTCATCGGTCTTATTTGTTTCCTTTTTCTATGAAGCCAAAAATCGCTTGATAAGGTAACTTTGTGAGGTTAATTTATCGATTGTGCTTGTTTTCCTATGATATTTTATTATACGTCTGCGTGATTGTGATACTTCGTGAAGTATCTTCAAACCCTATCCACAAGTTCGAGCATTTCACGGGAACAATATTTGGAGTGTTATTCAATGCTTATTATTTATTAGCACCTATAACATACACTCTGATTACGTTTCCCTTTTTCTCATGTTGTTATTTGATCATGTATTGATTGTGGTTATGTTGTAGCGTATCCTCTCTTTCACACACGTATAACTGTTTGAGCTTTCAGCTCTGGCTTTTTAGAGAAAATGATTTTGTTAACCATATCTAAATTGATAGGGGCATATTCTCTTAAGAAAGTAAGAGCCCTTATTCTTTCCGAAAGTGAGAAATCATGTCAGAAGATTACTAAAGGTGACAAAGTGAATGCTACTTTACCTTATCCTGGTATCCCCCTCAAGGAGACTTCGAAAAACATCCCTTCGCCATTTTACCCGAGAAGTTGACTGTGCTTGTCAACCTTTTGTTATGCTTCTAGGGATTAGATCAAATAGTATCTCTAATTATTTTGTTAGCGAGCTAGGATCAACCTCACTTACTTCTTGTTATTTTCACGACCTGGCGCTTTGGACGTCGTTCAATAAATTATCACTCCATTATTGCTCAGCATTTCTCAAGGGTTTGGACCTCGTTGGTTGTTACCCTAACAGTGTTATTTGCTAAGGTATACCTTGGGGAACCTTTCGTGAGAATTTTTAGTGAACCTTTAGTTGTGTGGGCCCAATAGTCATTAGAGGGTCCTCATAAGGTGTAAGAAGGGTGACTACACAGGGCCCAAACGATGAATGGGGCCCTAAGAAATTTATGGCTATGTAATATGTATGTACAAGCATCTAAATTTTTTTTACTTTGAAAATAAAAATAAATTTGTTTGGTTGGCAGATTTTATGATTTTAGCAAAAAAAATCGAATTGTATTTATAGACCAAACTAGTTTAAACTTGCTATGTTTTGAATAGCGAATTTTGATTTTTAGTTAGTTTTACTAGAAAATATAATACTCCAAATTTCTTACGAAATTCATATATCTCCTTGTAAAAAAAATTACCACCTTGTTAATATAAATGTAAAACTCAACATTGTTATTGTGTTATTTGACATTTGATCGTGTGATATTATGCTCATGTTAGGGTTAGTTTCGACAAAACAAAATTAGATTATAAAGCTTTTATATGTAAATATGACCCTGACTGAATTGTCAAATTCTTTGAATACATCAAATATTTAATATACTAATCACAATATTTTTTTTGTTGGAAACTAAACGATATATGAATGTTATTAATTTATACAAATCTTAAACTATTTATTTTTCAAATAAAAAAATTAATAACTAATTGATATCATCAATAAAATAGCATCTAATATATACATTTATCAATATAAAAGTTAAATAAATTATGGTAAAATATATTATTTAACTCTATACAACTACCTCTTTGGCTTATTGTTTATATTTTTGCAAAAAATGTATTATACTATAACCGTCGATAAGTGGTAAAAATGTTATGTCAATTTTCTCAAACTATTGTACAATTTATCAACATTGTGTTGCTAACATATTGACCAAGATTTTCGATTTTTTTTACATAAAATGTATATAAATCAAATATTTGGCTATTTGAAATAAAGTATAGACATATGTTGCAATTTATAAATAAGATAATAGATGGTGTTGTCATAAGAGTCCATTTTAATGGTCTTGTCCAGGGCCTCCAATCTCCGAAAACCGGCTCTGATAGTCATATTTTTTCGTTTGTTGACTTCTTCTGAAGTTTAATTGAGGATTTGTGGTGGTTGGAGATCTTACCGGCTCATTTGGCTTGATAACTTTCTTTTAATGGTGGTTGCAGGGGTCTAATCCTCTTCACTTGATGACTTAACTAGTAATTAACTCGGAATCTCCCTGGATGACCCTACTAGTTATAAAAGATTTGCACGGTAATTTTGTGGAAAGTTAGACTTGAAGTTTTGAAACAAAATTAATACAAGAAGAAAAAAATGTAAGGATTAGGAACACAGTTTTCCATGCACATGTCTTCCCACATAACTCTACTAATACTTTGAATGATTGGGGATACTAAGGATATAATAACTCTTGCAAGCTATAAAAACATTGAATTCGTCTTTGTACCCCGTACGTTTAATTAAGTTGTTGAATGGATAGCAACGACGTGTTGTTTAGTAAAGTTAGGTTTTCTGATTGGTTAAGCTTGTAAAACCATAGTCATTCAATGATTTTCATGCCCCATTTTGATTTTAGCATAATAATACCAGCTATTTGACTAAATAAAAAATAATTTACTTCCGATAAAAAATGTTCCTAGCCATTTATCTATACAATCAGTTTTACTTTGGCTCGTCGAACTGGATGTTCATAACTTTAGAAGGTTACATATGTAATTAGGTAAGACTTCCATCTAATATTGGATGGACCTATATTTACATCACATTTATTGATTATAACAAAATATATATTATTATATTAATTAGTTAGTTTTTTTTATAATTTTAAAATATAAAGTATGTGTATTAGTATAATTAGTGGATATGTTTATTTAATATTGGATGGAAGAATTTTCATATGTAATTATTTGAAGATCCAATATCCTGATAACACTTTTTTCAGTTATACGAGTTAATCTCATCACAAACAGTTCAAAATTTCGGTTATTATTTTAGTTCAGCCCTCCCCTCAACTCGTTATATATATAGCACTTAAATCCTTGATAAACCATAATCGTCAAGATTTTTTGTCTTTCATTTATAGCTGCTGCTTCCAGAAATCTTTCTTTCACCATTTCATTTTGTTGAAGAAATTCCAGTTTTCTTCTTTTGTCGATTATTCACTAAATGGCACGTCCTCCACTTCCTCCACGTCCTCCACCAGAAGATTCTCGTATCAGCCTCCACGGATCTTGTGGATATACAGGCTTCTTCGAGTGTAAATCTTGCTTTACTCACCTCGCCTTAAATCAAAACATCTCACATTCACACACCGTGAGTATTTACTTCTTCCTATCAAAAACTATATTACTTCATCTTGTATCAGATTCTTGACTGTTTCTAGTCATCGTTTTTATAATGCTTTCTTTTCCATTTATTTTTCAGCCTTTAGGCCTGGGATTGAGCTTCCCCAAAATGTAAGATTCATTATATTTGAAATAGAGCAATCTTTTCATTATACATTTTGTGTTTAATAAAATAATTTACGTACGCAGTGTGAATGTGGATATTGTGGCTCGGAGTTATGAGATGAATTCTATTCAAGTAGAAGCAGATTTATACTGTATACGCTGCTATAAACACGTAGGATGGAAATTAGTGAGTATCTAATTTATTTTCTCTGTTTTTTAGTGCACTAAGTGGTATTAGTAGTAGTCATTGTTCTCATCAAAACATTAACTTTCCATTTTCTAGGTTGCAAATCAACGATTCACAGGAATTTTTGTATTGAAATGGTATTATATCACACTTGGAAAAAATTAGGTCAACTCCTTAATGCTTACGTACTAATCCTATAATCTTACCTTGAAACGGCTTTTGACAGGGATCTTATCAAGTTACACTTTCCAACTAGCAAATCGCCGCTAGCGCGAGGATGATGGATCAATTTAGTTGTTTAGACATTGTTGTATTCTTCTCATTTTCTGAATTTGATCATTCTTTTTTTGTTCGGTTTCATCAAATCGAGATGTAATATCGAAGGTAGGTACTGTCATGCTTGTATTTAGAAGCAAATTAAGAACCGAAAACTGTGGCTTTGATTACATTCTGAATTCCATACTTGATGAACTACAATATGTTGGATATAATCAACTGGCTTTTCAGGTTTCAGCATTTTTGGGATTATCTGTTTTTTAATATTGACTTGTGTTGATTTCTACAAATAATTTGTTATAAATTGTGCATACCGAATCAGTCAAACCTAAGAGTATTAGGGCGGTTCTGGTTAGTTTTTCTGGATTTTGTAATTTGTGAAGTAAATCAACCTGAAAACTGTGAACTGAAAAAGAGTGTTAACCGGGGTTCTGTTGGGGAAATTCTTTTAAAAGTTTGCTAGACACAATTTCTAAATTTCCATAGCAGAAATTACACAAATAATATTAAAGAGAATCTAACCAAGCAAAAATTCGTGAGCTCATAAATAGTATCCTAACAGAAAGAAAAGAAAATTTAAATATAAAAAATAGAAAGTTGTTAAATAAAAATTTCAAGAATCCATTTTTGGCCCACCATATACGAGACGAGGAAAATACTTTCTAAGGCCGAAAAAATCCTAACTTTATATTTAAAAGCCTAACTGAATTTTTGTTCTGTTTAAGGCCAAAGTTAGATTTTTCTTGTTTGTTTTTTGACAGTTTTACCCTTATTGAACTGAACCAAATTCAGTCTGTTAATGGGTACAGACCCACGAGGATACGGACCATTTTTCTGGTTTTTGGGCTTCAAACTGCGATATTACAATTTTTTTGTTCTTGGGCTGTACCCACGACCTATTTTATAGTCCAGGTTGCTATGTTTTTTAGTAGATTTTTTTTTGTTAAGTACAAATACAAAGAGGCTAGCCCCATAATGAACAAAATCGAAAGGAGGTCCGTACCCATAATGAAGAAAAAAAAATAGAGAGCCATACCCTTAATGAACAAAAACAAAAAATGGAATAAACAATGTCTTTTTATTCAAAAGTTTGGTTAATGGGGTTGTCCCTTGAGGAAAGACATACATGTTTATCTAATTCAAATGGACTGTATTTTTATTACCTACAATGGAATTGAATAAAACCCACAATGAAAAATAAAACCATTTCTCACACAACAGGGCCAGCCCATTACAAACAACAATTACATTTTTTGGGCTGGCCCCATCAGCAGACACAAACAACAACCCCTATAGTGGGCTGGACCATTGTCTCACAACAAGAAAAAACACCAGGAAACACAAAACCAAATCCAGATCCAGCTCCGGTAACGGGCTGGACCCATGACCAACAAACACAACCTGGGGCTGGCCCCATTTACAGTCAGATGCAGCAAGGGCTGGACCCAGGACCAACAAACCCAATCTGGGGCTGGCCCATTCACGTATAACGACAACAAAACCCAATATGGGGCTGGCCCATTCACGTTCAGGTGCAACAACGGGCTTCGACAACGGATCCAGCGACGACGTTCTCGTTCAGGTCTCGAACACGGTGGCGCAGGGCGGCGATGAATGGCAAGACAGAGGGTCTTCCAGTGGCACGGTGGGAAGAACGGGGTGGGGTTTGGTGGGGCAGGTCTCGGCTTCATTGAACGGGGTGGGGTTTGGTGGTGCAGATCTCGGCTTCACGGCGGCGGCTTCATCGATCTTCTCTGGTGCGCATTTCTTTGCTGCAGCTCCAACATGAAGATGATGATGGTGGTGTGAAAGGGGTGGGTGGGCTCAGATCTGACAGGAAGCTGTGATGACGATGGTGTTGCTGTGATGAAGCTCTTCTCGCTGATGGCGGCGCTGGAGTCTGACGGCGGCGCTTCGTCACGAAGGAGGAGAGAGGAGTTTCGATGTGCTTCGTTGTGCATCAGCGCTGCTCGATGGGGTTGGTGGGGATGGCTCTCGTTTCTGCAGACGGGGGTGGTGATGTTGGGGGAGGGGGTCGGTGGTGCGAAGGTGGAGGATGGCCATGGTGAAGAAGGAGGTGGGGGGCCATGGTGATGTTGGTGGTGGAGGGCGGTGGTTTGGGTAGTGTAGAGAGAGAATGGAGGGAGTAGAGAGGGTGAGCAGAATGAATATGGATTTGGGGATCGTGGTTCTTAATGGGGTGGGGGAATGGTTTTTTTGTTTTTCTATATGACTGAAAGGGTAGAAGGGCATTATGGCCTTTTTATGAGCTTCTAGTTGGAATCTAACTAGTAGGCTTTTCTTTATAATCCACTATAGTGGATGGGCCGTGGAAAATAAAAGACCCATACGAGACCCAGTGCCCGTTTGAAAGTGTTTTTCTGAAAAAAACAATTAAAAATGCTTCTACCGTTTTAAATGTATTTTAGACTTTAAAAAACACTTTTAGGAGAAACACGTGCCCGTTTGGGATTGATTTTTAAAATAATCACTTGAAATGATTTTAGATCCATGAAAACACTTTTAGGAAAAGTACTAGATATCTAAAAATCACTTTAAGTGATTTTTAATAATCACTTAAAGTGATTTTAGATATCAATTTTTTTTAAAATATTTTTTACAAATAAATTAATTTTAATAAAAAACACTTTTAACTCTAAAATAACCAGTCCCAAACGGGTAGTGCCCCTTTAGAAGTGTTTTTTTAGAAAAGCACTTAAAAGTGCTTCTAGCATTTTAAGAGTTTTTTTATCTTGAAAAACACTTTTTTGAGAAGCCGGTTAGAGTTTTTATTCCGTTGATTTTAGATTTTAAAATTATTTTAATAATTTTTTAAATATTTTGTTTTTATTCCAAAAACGTTATTTTACTCTAAAATAAACGGGCCCTCAGTTGATGTAAGCCGGTTAGAGTTTTTTTTTCTTTCCAGAATTGAAATTTCATAAAAACCCAAAGTACAACACGAGAAGATATAGAGGAAAAAACAAAAGAAAACAACAACAAAGAAGACCTGAGAAACTTAGGTTGTGCGCCGACTGAAAAATCAACCAACTCCATTACGACTGGACAACTTAACAAAATCTTTCAAACTATTATTCAACGTGCTATCGACTCATGAGGAAAGATTGATATCTCATACAGTTTGCAAAGATATCGATGACAAACCTTTTCTCTATGTGGATATGCCCGTCTTTCTAAACTTGAAAATTGTAAAGCCATTTCTGAATTTCGTGAATAATGGGATGGATATTTTAGCTAGCACGGATCATATTGGTGATGCCTTGGATAACTTCTAATTTATAAGAGTAAAACAACTTACTCGGGAAATTTGACATTCCTGGCGTTTTGATTGCGTTTAGCATCACCCAAACTTCTCATTCTGCCACTGATTTAACAAAGATACGTTTGCTTTTACGGTTAAGGATCTTTTATATATGTGGCCAGAGAAACAATTCTGACAATTTTACATGAATGGGTAAATGAAGTCTCATTAAACCAACATATTTCATTCCCTTCTTGCTATATTTGTATCTAAGTGAGCCTTAATCTCAGTGTACTCTGGCTCTGTGATGATGCTTGAGATGACATTAAGGGGTCGTCCCCAAACAATTCATGTATAGTCTTGTCCGCTCTGAGGTTAATAATCCTTAGGTTCCATTGGACTTTATTGAATAATCCTTACATTTTTTGTTTTTCAAATATTCCATTTAAGTACACAAGATGTAAGTTATAATAACTCTTTTATCCCATCTATTTTTCCAAGAATTCATGTACAGTCGTAATAATCCAATTACCGATCGTGATTTGTTGGGTTGAATCGATCTTAATTTGCATAGCCGATGTAGTCCAAACTGCCCAGCTAAAAAGGCATGTAATAAGAAGATGTTCAACCGTGATACATTTCGCATCACACCATTCTCATTTCTTATCACGTAGTTTCTAGTAAATAAGTTTTTCTTTGTTGGGAAGGCTCGTTTATAGATTTTCCTGTCAAAGATTCTAATTTTTTATGGTACATTTGATATCCATATTGCGTTCCAAATTTTCTGGCTACTCCTGGTTTTTATCTGATTTTCTGAACCATAAGTGTTTGTTATCCAGTCTTTGTCGAATATTCCCCGTTCTTTGTATATGTGGCCATATGATTTTATCTTTTTTGATTTAATTGCCAAAGTGTTTTGTTAAGGATCTGTTGAGCAATTGGAGCCGTAAATGTGTTTTCAATCAACTATTTTTTCCATTCCCCAGATTCATGATTGATGAGTTATGTCACATTGGTAAGGTTGCATTCCTCCCGCTTATCTAACGTCATTTCTTTACTAATTCAAGAATGTTTCTAAATATTAGTATTAACCCCATTCCCGATTTGCAAAATATATCTTTCCTTAATAAATTGAAGCCCTTGATGGATACTTTCCCAACTCTAGGATATTTTCTTTCGTAGTTTCGAATCCTAAAAAGATGATCTCGAAAATTATATTCCTTTAAGGAATCTTGCAACCGAATTCAGTCTTATTAAGACTTTTTTGTGCTTGATTCACCAGGAGGATCATATCCATCTTCTGAAAATTTCTAAATCCAATTCCTTCAATCTTTTTTGAGATTGCTATCTTTTTCCATGGCACCCAATGTATTCTTCTCCTATGTTCATCATCCTACCAAAAATTGACAACAAGGCTAGACGATTTTTGCAAAGCATTTTCTGAAACTTGAAAATTGACATAGCATAAGAGGGGATTGATTGAAGGTCTTATTTGATGAGGAATTATTTCCTCTGTCTGACAAGAGAATAGCTATCCAGCTAACCAATTTTGAAAGGAGCCTACCTTTAATATAATTCAATATATTTTTTCTCTTTTATGGTCAAAACAAAATACCCAAGAATTTCCTCAAAGAGTTTGCCTTCTTGATACCTAGATATTCAGCGACTTGATAAATAATGTTTATCATTGTTCCTTTACTATAGTAGATAGAAGGGTTTTGGAAAATAACTTTTTACCCAGAAGCTTTACAATGTGCTTTATTCGTATCTTTGAAGGCATTTATATCTTTGTCGCTAATCTCAACAAAGAAAAGCGTGTCATCAACGAAGAGTATATGTGTAAGTTTAGGACATGCTCTGACCAATGGAATACCTTTAATGTTTTCCTCTTTGCTTTGATAATTGATCATCACGATTAGGCCTTCCAGAGAGAAAAGAAAGGGAGTTAGAGGATCTCCTTGTCTGATCCCTTGTTTCGGTTGAAACTTTTTGAGCCTTTCGCTATTTTATTTGATCTGGAAGGAACTCGAAGAGATGAAATTAAATATACACCCATTCAATTTTTTACAGAAATCAAGCTTTTAGAAAATTTTAATTTAAAAATCTTCTAGTTGACTTGATCATACGCTTTAGCCATGTTAAGCTTGTTTGCTGCGCAATGCATCTTTGACTTCCTTCTATGTTATAGGAAAGTCGACACTTGTATCACAATAATTATATTATCTTGAATGCTTATACCTTTAATAAAGTTCGATTACATCGGGGAGATGATGTCATCCATAAGAGGTTGGAGTCTGAGAGCGAGAATATTTGCAACGATCTTGTAGAAGAAATTAATACACGAAATTGGTATGAAATCCTTATGCCTTATGTCAGTTGGAATTTATTTCTTTTTAAGTGACTTTTGCACATATATATATGCTCTAAGGTGATACTTTTTTTGCCTAAAAAAGGTGATACTTTCAATCCTCACATAGTAAGTGTTATTGTGATATATTTTCTCAAAAAGTAGTAGGGGCCAACTTCTTACTTTGGTAAATTATGGTTGATGAGCTACAAAAGGGCAGCGACCCGTATTCCTTTACTCGTTACACTCCTGAGAAAAGTGTTAATTTCCCGTCCAACATTTTCTTTTCCTAGAAGTCACGGGGTGCCCTTTACTCTAGGAATTTATGGTAGAAGTATTCAAACATATCTGATTTGCTCGATTGACAAGATGTATGAATTGTCTATTTCGAAGAAGATAGTTCACTCCTCACCTTTATTCCATATCACCGAGATATGCGATCCTCGCAACCACAATCTGAAGCCTCGCGAATCATCGACTTCAACTTTTAAGCTTTTTGACGTGTTTGTAGTTCAAGATCTTGAGAATGATAGATTCTTCTGCTCGATGTAGATCTTAGTTAGCCTGAGGATAAAACTCTGTGTACCAAATATTGTGTTATCCTTTCTTTTTATGCTAGTTGAATAGGAACAACAATAGCTTTTTGTATTGCCATGGGTTGTATTCCCCTCTTAAAACGAGACTTTCCATAATTTATAAAAAGGGATGTTTTTTCCTTTGGATTTTTTTCTTCACTTTTATATCCATGGGTTACTATTTGTATGATACCTAATGATCATCTCAATATCGTTGCATGATAATTCTTAGGGATTCGACACTTCTGAGTTGTTACCCTAACAAAGTTACTGCCAAAATCTACCATTGGAACCTTACCTGATATTTCAAGTGTAATGGCAGTTTTATGAGACTAACTGCCACATTTATTGACGCCTTCTAAGCTTTGATCATGGAAGAACTCGAACGTTGAACCAACTTATAAGTTTGTCTTGATAACCCCATATGAGGTTTAATAAAAACATGCGATGGTTGAGAATCTCACCAGCTTGCTTGGTCTGATAACTTGTCTTTCATGGTGACCGTAAGGGTCTGGCCACTTGAATCGATATAGAGGTCAGATCGAGGTTTTCATGTTGTACTTGGAGGTTTAATTAACTTGACTTGATAACTTATTAGGAGGATGGATCAAGGTTTTCATGGTGACCGCAGAGGTCTAACCAACTTGACTCGAAAACCTATCTAGTGGTTGGATCGAGGTTTTTTTTGTGACTGAAGAAGTCTAACCAACGTGACTCAATAACATACATGGAGGTTGGATCAAGGTTTTTATGGTGACCGTGGAGGTCTAACGAACTTGAATCGATAAGTTATCTAGGTATTGGATTGAGGTTTTCATGGTGAACATGTAAGTCTAACCAATGTGACTCGATAACCTATCTAGAGGTCGGATTGAGTTTTTGTGGTGACCGCATAGGTCTAACCAACTTGACTCGATAACTTATCTAGAGGTTGGATCGAGGTTTTGTGTTGACTGCAAAATTCTATCTGACTTACTAGATAGACTATATGGAGGTTGGATCGATGTTTTGTAGTGACCAAAGAGGTCTAACCAACTTATTGATAACCTATGTGGAGGTTGGATCGAGGATTTATGGTGAAGGCGGAGGTCTAACAAACTTACTCATAAACTATCTAGAGGTTGGATCGAGGTTTTGTGGTGACCTTGGAGTTCTAACAAGCATACTCATTAACCTATCTAGAGGTTGGCTCGAGGTTAAGTGACCGTAGAGGTCTAACCAACTTACTCGATAACTTATCTGGAGGTTAGTCTAGGATTTATGGTGACCGCAAAGGTCTAACCACCTTACTTGATAACTAGTATGGAGATTGGAACGAAGTTTTATGGTAACATGGAGGTCTAACCAACTTACTTAATAACCTCTCTGAGGGTTGGATCAAGTTTTCGTGTTGATCGCGGAGGTCTAACCATCTTACTCAATAACCTAGCTAGAGGTTGGATCTAGGTTTTGTAGTGAATGTGGAGGTATAACCATCTTGTGTCCATGTATAAGAGATCTAGATTTTTTAGAAGTAAATATTTCCACTGATAAGAACTTACAACTATCATGATGCTACACTCAAGTCGTCCACCACCTCGTTAAAAAATCCCCTCGCGAGGAAAAATATTGGGGTGTAGTTTGATTTTAATGCTTACCTAATTGCTATCAAGAACTCATTCCTCCCTAGGGCCAATTGCTCATAGAATCCTGGTAGATGTTATTTATGCCATAGATTATGTAAAATCCATCTGATTTCCAAATATAACTTGTGCGTAGGTTGGTCCATCAAGCATGCATAGTTACCACTGTGTATTTTGAGTAGCTGCTCTGGATAATTCGTACCGAGAGTGTGGTTACCTCGGTACGACCCATCGTGTTTGTCTTGGTCATTGCATTATTTGTATCAGTTATCCACCTTTCGTAAGGGTTGAAAAACATTATCATTAAATTATTTTAGGCACGGGGCTCTCCTTTGCGGATGCCGACAATGGGGATAAATCTTGTTCTTTCTTGGGGTGCACTTCTATGGTGAAAACATCCGGCCCAACAGCAAAAATAAAGTAGCATTCTATAATTTGAGCTTGGTTACCTAGGATGATAACTACCCCTTTATCGGTTTGTAATTCATAGTAAGATGGTAGACATATACCACAACTCTAAGTTTATTGAGAATGGTTCTCCCGATGATCGCGTAATATGCGGTCCTGAAATCTTCCACTATGATTTTTTTTAAACGATGACAGACTTGTCTTGTGTTCCCATCTGCAACAAGAACTCGATATATCCCAAGGGAGTCACACTCTAACCATTAAAATCTTTCATGGTATCTAAAATTTCTAAGATGCTAGCTCGAGATTTTCATCGTGTCCACACTTTCCGTAGGAATACGTTTACTGAGTTTCATGTGTCGATTATCACTTTCTTATAAAGGGCATTTCCGATGATGGATGGAATTACTAAGTCATAATTTTGAAGGAATATCAGGACATCATCTTCTATGTCGTTAAAATTAACAACATCATTATACATTGAACCTTCCTTTAGGGGTGGCCCCCGGGCCTTCTTAGCATACTGATTCTTACATATTCATATGGCTTTGATGGAGAAACCCCAACGATACTATTCAGTTCCATTTTGAAACCTCCCATTGGTGGGTCGGGTATTCTGGTTTCCCGTAGTAGTCTGGTTCCTCCTTTGTCGCAACAAATTGAGTGTTCTGACTCCTCAGCTACATATTGTTAAAAGAATTGTGTCAAGGGGGTATCTCTTCTTTTTGGGTTGGTTGTTAGGTTGGATTCTGGAATGAGGCATCGACCATTTTCCTTTCCCTTCGAGCCCTTTTATTCCTACCAACAACAACAACTATTTATTGGTGTCATGACCGATGCCCTTAAGAAATTGAACATATCATTTTTTGTCGCTTTTCTCCGAGTTGCTTATCATGTTTTGAGGCCATATCAACTCGAGCTTTTCAATTAGGTTCAATACCTCTCTTGGTATCTGACCTTGTTGATACGATAAATCTTCTTGATATCCTTACATTTCATTCTTAATCCTCTTGCCTCTTGGGTCCAGCTTGAGTCTTGTCCTTCTCGCGATGACTTTCTTGATCATCACACATCCTTATTCTTTCTCTCGACATCTTCAACACTTCTTCCACCTCAATGTATGGTTAACACTAGAACTCCTTGTTTCTGAGACCATGTGTTAATTCCAATCGTGCTATTGTGCTGTCAAAGTTTTTAAAGTCATACGCAACACTCCTAAATCTTCTTGTGTACCCTCGTAACATTTCCCTCTTTTTTTAATATAGTTCTAATAGTGAAGATGAGTTTCACCTTGATATTTTTTCCAGCAAAGCATGATTTTAGTCTTCGGCTCAAGTGCTCGAAAGTTCCAATAGGTTTTGCTTCTAACTTCAAGAACTAATATTGAACTCTTCCCGATAAGGTGGCAGGAACAGCGTGACAAAAGATGCGTTTTACTCAGAATTTAGTTCCATATGTCTCTTGTAAATGTTTTCATGTTGGTCGACATTCGTTGAGTCAGTATATACTACCTAGGAGAATGGGATGTCTTAATTATTTTTGCATTTCTATCTGCCTTTAACTCCTTCACGTGGCTTCTTTAGACTCGTGTGAACCCAAATCTGTGTTGGAACCCTAAGAGTTGTGTAACAGATTCCCTGTTTCGTGTACTCGTTGTCTTACCGTTCGTAACTACTGATCTAGCATTTGAGGCTCGAGTCCAACCTCTAAGTGCAATGGTGTACTGTTAGGTTGATTTTTGGCACAAATCCTCTTGGCTTGTGATAGGTGGTTTGTTTATGTTTATTAGGTCCCCTTCTACCCCTCTATATAATATGATGGCTACTTCGACTCCGACGGGTGCAGTGTCTACCACTATTATGGGTAGCGTTTCCTAAGGTGGAACTTATCTCTACAAAACTAAGGATTCCGCATTATGTGTCTTAGTTGAATTGTAAGTAATATCTCCGTCCCTTCACCCTTTTTTTGTGTTTGTGTCCTCACTATGGCTCTAGTTTCTGCCATATTGAGGTATCTCAATGGGTGAAAAGTTAGTCGATTCCCACAGACGACGTCAATCTGATATAACAAAAACTACCAAACTTAAAATAAGTGAATAAAAGATTATGAAATTTGGTTGACTTAGATCGGATAGAGTTGTATAATATTAATTTCAAAGAGTAAAAATATCAGTAACAAGTGGCATTAACGAGTCTTGTGATTACATATAAAACAATTCCTGATTACAATGTTTGTATTTGTAGTATTCACCCACAGTTGTCTTCTATTACTCTTCCTTACTCACTTACATCATGATCTTACGAACTAGTTTTCCTATTTTTTATGGGCTACGTTCCTTGGTGGTGGACCATGTTGTCGAAGTTGGTCATGACGGAATTGTGGGGACTTTAATACATTGGTTCGAACAAAGCTGGATGGTTTGATTTCTGCTTCATTTATGGGAATCGTACTTTTATTTTTATAGAACTTTGATACTTCAAGGTTCTTATGGATAGTTAGTCTAAAATTTCACTAAGAATATACATATTTGTATTGTTTACTTGCTCAAGGTGTAGTGATATTTTACTTGTTGGTGAATAAGTAACAATATCACCGATTAAATAAAAATGGATTTAATAAAAAGTGTTTCAAAAAATTGTTATATTAACAACTATTACAAGAAATTTAATATACAGAACTTACACTTAAATTCAAAAAAACCCAAGATACGAGTACACATAATTGTTTTGTTTAAAAAGATATTCAGGGAGTACCGGTATATCTAACTAGTGTATCACGCTATTTCTATGTCAAGAATAACCGTTTAGACTAAAAGGGAGAAGAAAGCTATCTTGATGAATTCTTAGTTATGTTGTGAACAATTGCAAGTGATTATGGCTTTATTTATAGGAGAAGTGACATACCAGAATAGTCACATTAAAGGCGGGTGATTAAGGTTTGTCAATGTAGATGTTTTGCTCGTTACAAAATTTTCAAAGTCTTCATGAACCTTGGCAGTCTTGTAGCAACTGGTCAATGCACGTATCTGGACAGGTTGACCCAACTCTTGCAACTTCAGTAATAGTTGAGTCTTGATGGTGGAATATTTTGAATTAAGGAGTCATCAATTCTTGGGCGTTTTGTCTTTTGCTATAATTAATATAAAGGACCACAGACTAGTATAGATAGTAGTTTCAAAACTTGGTTCCATTTTAATTTTTTGATTCCCCAAGACTCCCCAACTCCCCCACAACCATACACCGCCGGTCCCGGGCTGGGCGAGTGGTGTTGGTGGTACACGCATGTGGGGTCTTCCCATTTCTCCTTTAGTCTCTATAGTTTTAAGTCATTTGAAAAGAATAGATAGTTTATATATATTTTATACTCACATATTTCCGTCTCCATTTCCTATGTGAGGCAGTTTCGAAAGAAAAAAAGTCTTTTCCACTTCTTTCATGAATATGAGAGGATTTTTTTTTAAAATAAAAACCTTTAATTATCTTTTAATAATCGTTGTTTTCTTTCAATAAATCCAAAAATCCACCACTCAAGTTCTTGGGAGAGAAGGTGAACATGTTTCTAAAATACTAGCATTTGGGTAAATTGTACTTAAGTGGCAATATCTTTCGATTTGAATTGACATGTAGTGAAGTGAGACAACCACCAAATTCTGTCAAGTGAACGTACTCTTGAACTTGACGGTCTTTGATAGAGACCATCACAACACATACCCTATCCTGATGATAGTTATGATTTCCTCGAATATCAACCTTTCGTTGTTCATCAAGTAGTTTCCGAAAGGACCACCACTTGTGGGATTTGAACTTGTAGAATTATCGATATGGGATTATTAAGTATATCATTTTAACATACTATCATGAATAGTGAGTCTCAATCTTGTCGGCAAATTTATTAAGTCCTTCAAAGCAGGACCACCATTATTGGCTATGAATTTAATAAGAGTTATGCGCTCACCCTTGATCTCTTTTAAGAGAAATACGCCTTAACCTTATAAGTGAATTCATAAAGTCCTTCTCAATAGGACTATCATGAGTGGCTATAAATTCATTAAAAGTTAAGACAATTTATTTTATGCCATAGGGATGTGATGATATCACATAGGCCCATCAATCATATGTTCCCGATTGGTGGGTTTAAAACTCATCCCCCTCGACGTTTTCAGGACTACTCTCCTATTTAGGCCTTTGGTGAATGGATTAACTAGGTTTTTCTATGATCACACATATTCCAAGGCTATCACACCATTCTTCAACAACTATTTTACTAAACCACGTCTGATGCGAATGTGTCCTTTTTACATTGTAGATGCTATTATGAGCGACACCAATCACTGCTTGTGAATCATAATTGATACACAATGGCGTGTCACTTCCTTCACAAAGTGGCACATTGGATAGAAGACTCCTCAACCACTCAGTTTATAGTCCATAGTTTAGGATTATTAAGGACATCTTCTTAACATCTTATCATGAATAGTGAGTCTCAATATTGTCGACAAATTCATTAAGTCCTTCGCAACATGACCACCATTATTGGCTATGAATTCATTAAGATTTATGCACTCACCCTTGATCTCTTTTAAGAGCAATATGCTTTAACCTTATAAGTTAATTCATCAAGTCCTTCTCAATAGGACCATCATAAGTGGCTATAAATTCATTAAAATATAAGACAATTTATTTTATGCCATAAGAGTGGGATGATTTCACGTAGGCTCATCAATCACATGTTCCCTATTAGTGGGTTTTAATCTCACCCCTCGCGTTTGCAGGACTACTCTCATAGTTAGGCCTTTGGTGAATATATCAACTAGATTTTTCTTTGATCGCACTTATTACAAGCTATCATACCATTCTTCAACAACCATTTTACAAAACCATGTCTTATGCGAATCAAATGCGTCTCCTTTTTACATTGTAGATGCTATTATGAGAGATACCAATCACTGCTTGTGAATCATAATGGATACACACTGGTGTGTCACTTCCTTCACAAAGTAGCACATCGGATAGGAGACTCCTCAACTACTTTGCTTCTTGTCTGACCAAATCTAGTGTTATGAGTTCAGACTCCATGGTGGAGCGTGCTATACAAGTTTTTATATAGGACTTCCACAATATAGCACCTCCTTCTAAGGAGAACACATAGCAACTGGTGGAGTTTAGAGTTGTAGGAAATTTGTTATAGTGAAACCCTAGATGAATAATACCTCTCAAGTACTTCAAAAGACAAGTGAAACCTAGTGGTCACTACTCAGGTTGTGAGTATAGAGGCTGAGTCTACTTACGGAATAGGCAATGCTGCTTCGGGTGTAGTTCATCAAGAACATCACCCTCCTATGATTTTAACATATTCATTCTGGGATACAAGATCTCCATAGTTTTTGGACAAATGAATACTAGAATCATAAGGAGTTTTTACATGCATTACCTCAAAGGAGTCAAACTTCTTTAGCAACCTTTCTACGTAATGAGACTGACTAATGGAAATACCATTACTACCTCTAATGTTTTTCACCCCTAGAATCACATCAGATTCTCCCATGTTTTTCATATCAAATTTAGATGACAAGAAGCGTTTAGTCTCATTTATGATATGAACAGAAGTAGAAAAGATGCACATGTTATACACATAAAGAAAAATGATAACACAATATGATCCTATTACTTTAGAGTAAACACACGAGTCAGAAGTGTTAAGAAAAAATCCATCTTTGGTAAGTGTACTATCAAGCTTTTCATACCATATTTTAGGTGCCTGATTTAAACCATATAACAACTTCCTTAGATTACAAAATTTATCCACTTGGTTTGGAACCACACACTTCTCAAGTTGCACCATGTAGATCTTTTCATTTAGATCTCCAGTCAGAAACATAGTTTTATATCCATCTAATGTATAACTAGCTTGTGAATGACAACTAGGGCAATAAAGGTTCTAATCGTGTCTATTTTAGTCATTAGGGAGTAAGTATCAAAATAATCTAAGGCTTCCTTTTAAGTGAATCCCTTAATAACAAGTCTAGATTTGATTTTTTCTATAGAACCATAAGGTTTCAATTTTTCTTAAAAATCCACTTGTTATTTATAGGTTTTCTACCCCTAGAAAAGTCGGTTAATTCACATGTATGATTGTTTTAATAGATTCAAGTTCACTATTAATAGGCTCAATCCAAAAACTAGCATCTACATATTTAAAGCATCGTTATAAGTTTTTGAGTTTCCTCCATGAGGAGGCAAGTGACTACCTCTTCGTTTATCATGTCAAAGTGAAAAACTTTCAGTGATGGAGGTAGTCATAAAACCGGGTCCAGAACTAGACTCGTTCCTACACATCTTACTTCTCATAGGTTCTTCATCGAGAATACTACTATGCCTCATGGAAGTGGAAGGGTCAGGGGAAACATCACATATAGGCATATCAACATTAACATGTAAGTAATCAACATGTATAGAAGCATTAATAGAGTTCATATTTTTTAAAGGAAAAATGTTTTGAAAGAATTCAGCATCTCTTGATTCACGAATAGAATTATTAGCACTATTCTGAGCATATCCTATGAATATCGAATCTATGGCGTTTAGTCTAAAGACTTTGCCCAGCGAGACCCTTTAGGGGCCCCAGATGGTCATGTAGATTCATAGGGGTACCACTGGAAGACATAAAAAGAAAATATTTTCTCAAAAACTAGAAGAAGTACCTTGAAAATGATCGAGAAAACTTTCGGACGAAGTAAAAATGCATACTAAGAGCTAAAAAAATCTTGTTCACGACCAAATAACCGAGGAAACTATATCTGTCAACAATGTACTTTAGTACTAAAAGAGAGGACTTATATATAGGCAAGAAAATGACGGTCCCTCTTCTTAAGATATTAAAGAATTCCGACGTTCTTCGAAACTCACACCAGTGCGCGAGGTGTTCACAAAATACCATTTAATAAAGGAACGTAATCCCTAGGATATCATGTAGTGTAATTTATATACAACTATCTCCCATGTCGGCACTAAAAAGTAATGAATTCTTCATTCGAGTTAACTTAACGAATGACCTCGAGTGCGAAAATTCAAGGGGAATCGATAGGATCGGCAATACCACGACATGGAAGTCGGTTAGGGTCCTTGATCTCAAGTACCCCCATGTCACCCCGACCCCAGGACTTCAACGGACGATGAGGTATCACGTACTGAGATGTCTTGCCCGACCATAATTCTCAGGAAACAATAAATCTTATGTATAAATACCTACGTCATTGGTTTTATGAAACATTTTTTCATTATGTTGTTCATATTTACATTCGGATCTAGTTTATAAGTATTCTTCTTGAACTTTTACTCAAATACGGACTTGACCGTCGAAGTGTTATCGGGAGACACATCTCCTTATCTGATTCCATGTCATCTAACTTATCAGGAGAGACATTCACGTTAGATAATCATCAAGAAAAGTTCAAAAATTCACCATGTTTCTATTAATCTAGTGTTTCATGTTTTATGAGTAGAAAAAACATTTTGTTGAAAGATTATTTTCCAAAGATATTTACCAAGTTGTATTATGACATAATACAATTTGTAATTGGATAGATACCCATTTACCCATAGGCCATGGCCATACTTAGTAAAATAAACACACTAGGGTTTAAAGCTATGTGCTACAATGTTACAATTTGCACTAAAATATTTACAATTGGTACATATAATATTACAATTGGCACAGTATATTATAAAGTGATGACTTTTATAGAAACCACCATCAGAACGTACCAATTAATAAATCATAGTGGGACTTAAAATATTTAAATAAATACAGTTAAACAATTGAGTTCACTCATAGGTATCAAAAAATTTAACTAAACTGTAATATTGGAGACAAAAGGAAAATTTAAAAAACAAGTAATGTCATTTACTTTCTTATACCATCTTTATACCATCTTCATACTATGTTCTTATTTTATTTTCAATTTATCACGTTATATAAGAAAACGATGATGGGAGTATAAAAAACTTACTAAATAACAAAACTCTTTAAAGAATATAAGGGTAGTATTTGAGAAAGTGTTGATTTGGTTGTGAAGGATAAAGTAAAACCATCAAACAAAACCTGAGTCACTTTTACCACTTATGGTATCCACCTAAAACGGTGTTGATTTCCAATTGTCAAAATCAAGCCTGTATTATTCTCTAATACCAAGCTAATCATAATTCAACCTTTATTTTTATATTTCCTGTTGGCTCTTTTCTCTTCTCGTATTCAACTATAAAATACCGTTCAGGCTAAGTAGTCAGTCACTATAATCACCAAACAAAATACTAAGAGTTCATTTAAGATTCATCAAGAAACCAGTTAGACAGACATGTCGAACACTACCGGTGAAGTTATACGTTGTAAAGGTATATTAATTTACATTAACCACATTTCTTTTAGTGTTGGATCAACTGATATAATGTTGTTTAATCTGTGATTGTAGCTGCTGTGGCATGGGAAGCAGGAAAGCCACTAGTGATAGAGGAGATAGAGGTGGCGCCACCACAGAAAATGGAAGTTCGTCTGAAGATCCTCTTTACATCACTTTGTCACACTGATGTCTACTTTTGGGAGGCCAAGGGTAGTCAAAATGCACTATTTCCTCGAATACTTGGACATGAGGCATCAGGGATTGTGGAGAGTGTAGGAGAGGGTGTTACAGAATTAGCACCAGGTGATCATGTTCTCCCAGTCTTCACAGGGGAATGCAAAGAATGTGATCATTGTAAATCACAAGAAAGCAACATGTGTGATCTACTCAGGATTAACACTGACAGAGGAGTCATGTTAAATGATGGAAAATCCAGATTTTCTATCAATGGACAACCTATTTACCATTTCGTTGGCACATCAACCTTCAGTGAATACACCGTGGTTCATGTTGGTTGTGTAGCTAAAATCAACCCTCTTGCTCCTCTTGATAAAGTTTGTGTCCTAAGCTGTGGAATCTCTACAGGTACAACACTTTAAGTTATATATATTCATACTCAGAGTAACACAATATGTGTGATTTATGTTGTTGTTTCATAGGGCTTGGTGCTACATTGAATGTTGCCAAACCAAAAAAGGGCTCATCAATTGCTATTTTTGGTCTAGGGGCTGTTGGCCTTGCTGTGAGTTTTCTAACTATTACATAACAATTTTGAATTCAACTTTTTTATAATAATTTACATGGAACAGGCTGCAGAAGGAGCCAGAATTGCAGGTGCTTCAAGGATTATTGGTGTTGATTTAAATCCTGCCAGATTTGAAGAAGGTGAGTAAAGCGTAGATTTGTAACCTGTAAGTTTCAAAAGTTATTGATGAGTTTTGCTTTTTGTATAAACAGCGAAGAAATTTGGTGTGACTGAGTTTGTGAACCCAAAGGATTATGAGAAACCAGTTCAAGAAGTAATAGCTGAGATGACTAATGGAGGAGTGGATCGAAGTGTAGAGTGCACAGGGAATATAAATGCTATGATCTCTGCATTTGAATGTGTTCATGATGGATGGGGAGTGGCTGTTCTTGTTGGTGTACCTCATAAAGATGCTGAGTTTAAGACTCGCCCTATCAACTTCTTGAATGAAAAGACTCTAACAGGAACATTCTTCGGAAACTATAAACCCCGTTCTGATCTTCCATCTGTTGTTGAAAAATACATGAATAAGGTATTTAATGTTCTCTTGGACCAATCTTTATCCCTCCCTAAGCTTTTTCATTGATTTCTGATTTGTTAATTACTTAATTAATTAAACATGCAGGAACTGGAAGTCGAGAAATTCATTACTCATCAAGTACCATTTTCTGAGATTAACAAGGCCTTTGAGTACATGCTCAAGGGAGAAGGCCTTCGTTGCCTCATTCGAATGGAAAACTAATTAAACATGATGATCCGCTCCTTGTCTTTTTCTTATTTATCCTCGTAAACCGTGCATATTTCAGTGTTTTAAGTTGTAATGTAAAGAAATGTCTGTGATTGGATTTGTTAAACCCCTCCATGATTATCGCATCTACTGTTAGCCTCCTCTATACCCCGTGGTATAGGGTGAGCAGATTTTTCTATTTGTAATGAAATTTATTTCTAATATATTAATGCTTTTTGACACAAAAAAAAGTAATGAAATGTCTGTCATCTTATTTCCTGTATTAGTACTACTATCAACTCTCCAATCTCTTCAAAAATGGTGTTGATAACCTTTTCAGTGAGGATTGGAATCTTTCTCTTTGGGAGCCTCTTTGAATACAGGATTTTGGAAAATTTATCATTTAGGAACAGTTGGGTCCAATTTCTTTTAGTTTAGCTTGTAATGCCTTTTTTGAATCTCAATTTGAATTAATTGGAGTTTTTATTGCTGAATCCGATTTGAACTCATATGTCTTAACCTAAAATGTTTTGAAGAAATAGCAAGACTCCAACCAGTTGAGATAACCCAAATGGTTACACTCTAGGAGTTTGTTTAAGATCATAAAGTAACCTTTCAAGTTTACATACTTTATTTGTACCAAATATGACTCCAAATCCAGAATGTGGGTGTATATACACTTCTTCTTCCAACTCACCATTGAGGAAAAAATTCTTGACATCTAATTGTTATAATGGCCACTCCTTGACAGCTGCTGTGAGGACAATAAGATTTTGACACTATTCACTTTTGCAATCGGAAAAAACATCTCCTGATAATCTATTACATATGTTGCCACTAATTTTGATTTGTACCTCTCTATTGATTCATCGATGTTATATTTCACTGTAAACACCCATTTACAATCAACTTGAATTTTTCCTTTAGGAAGGAACACAAGTTCCCAAGTCTAATTTTTCTCCAAAATTTTCATTTCTTCATGAACAACCTCTTTCCATTTTGGAACAACAAGAGCTTCTTGTATATAATTAGGAATTTTTATTTTTGATAGATTAGATATAAAGGCTTGAAGATTTGAGGATAATTTATGATAAGAGACATTTTGAGATATAGGATGATTGGTGCATGATATAATGCCTTTTCTATGAGCTGTCTAATTTTAAGGTCTTGAATATCATAAGACTTTGGACATAGAGAAAAATCTAAGTTACTTGATATAGTAGGGTCAAATCTTGTCTGTCTCGCTATAGTAGTTGCTCCACAACTTGTCGGTGATGGTCTTGTATAGACAATTAACTCTTAGTTTTTCTCCAGTGGTAAATCTATTTTCTCTTTTTCATTGAAATTTTATCATCACGCACACTAGACTTTGGGCCAATAAATTCATTTTTAGGATAAAAGTTCTTCATTAGGAATATTATGTTGGGATGAAGTGATTATTTTTGGATAAGAAGAAAAAGAAACAGAAGACAGGGTAGTGGAGAACTATTTTCAAAAAAACCTTCTTCATCCACATTGTCTTCAGCTCAAGTGCTCGAAAGTTCCAATAGGTTTTGGTTCTAACATTGTGAACCATTATTGAACTCTTCCCAATAAGGTGGTAGGAACAGCGTGACAAAAGGTGTGCCTGACTCAGTAATCAGTTCCACGTGTCTATTATAAAAGTCTTCATGTTGGTCGACATCCATTGAGTCATTATATACTGGTAACTGGGTTGGTTTAAACCGGTGGTGCAATGACATATCCAACACTGCCTAGGAGAATGGGATGTCTTAATTATTTTTGCATTTCTATCTGCCCTGAAATCCTCTATGTGGCTTCTTTAGAATCGTGTGAACTCAAATCCGTGTCGGAACGCTAAGAGATGTGTAACCGATTCCTAACTTTGGGTACTCGTTCTTGTACGGCTCGTAACAGCTGATCTAACGCTTGCGGGTCAAGTTCAACCTCTGAGTGCAATTGGTGTACTGTTAGGTTGATGTTTGGAACGGGTGAAAATGGATCCTCTTGGACTGTGGGCGGTGGTTAATCCATATTTATCAGGGCCCCTTCTACCACTCACTTCAGTATGACAACTACTTTGACTTTGGCGGGTGAAGTGGCTACCACTATTACGTGTAGTGTTTCCTAAGGTGGAACTTTTCTCTACGCTATTGGGGATTTTGCATTGTGTGACTCGGCTGAATTGTAAGTAATAGATACGTCCCTTTACAATTTGTAATGTTTTGTGTCCTCTCTATGACTCTAGTTTTTTCCATTTTGAGGTATCTCAATGGGCAAAAAGTTAGTCACTTCCCATAAACAACGCCAATCTGATAGAAAAAAAAAACTACCAAACATGAGATAAGCGAATAAACATGTTTGAAATTTGGTTGAATTAGATCTAATAGTGTTGTATAATATAAATTACCAAGAGAGTAAAAATATCAGTATTAAGTGGCGTTAACGAGTCTTATGATTACATAGAAAACAATTCGTGATTACAGTGTTTGTATTTTGTATTACACTGTTGTCTTCTATTACTCACCCTTACTCACTAACATCATGATATTATGAAGTAGTTTTCCTATTTTTGTGGGCTACGTTCGCTGGTGGTGGACCACATTGTCGAAGTCGGCCATGATGGAATTATAGGGAGCTTTAATACATTGGTTGAACGAAGCGGGATGGTTCGATTTCTACTTCATTTGTGGGAATCTTACTTTTATCCTTATAGAACTTTGATACTTCAAGGTTCTTATGGATAGTTCGTCTTAAATTTCACAAAGAGTGATACATATTTGCAATGTTTACTTGCTCAAGGTATAGTGATATTTTACTTGTTCGTGAAAAAGTAACAATATCACTAATTCAAATACAAATGGATTTAATAGAAAAGTGTTTCTAAAAATTGTAATACTAACAACTATCACAAGAAATTAAAAATACAGAACTTACACTTCAATTAAGAAAAACCCAAGATACGATTACATTGATATGTTGTGTTAAAAAAGATATTCCGGGAGTACGGGTTTCTCTAACTAGTGTATCACTCTAATCTCTATGTCAAGAATAACCATTTAGACTAGAATTGAGAATAAAGCTATATTTCTGAATTTTTAGTTATGTGTGTGAACAATTGCAAGTGACTATAACTTTATTTATAGGAGAAATGTCTTACCAGAATAGTTACATTAAAAGTTGGTGATTAAGGCTCATCAATGCAGATGTTTTGCTGGTTACAAAATTTTCAAAGTCTTCCATGAACCTAGACAATCTTCTAGTAGCTGGTCAATGGACAAATCGGCCAGGTTGACCCAACTCTTGTAACTTCCATAATAGTTGAGGATTGATGGTGGAATATTCAGAATTAAGGATCCATTAAGTCTTGGTCATTTTATCTTTTGATGAGATTAATATAAAGGACCAAGGACTAGTATAAATACTAGTTTCAAAAATTGGTTTTCTTTTTATTTGTAACTCCCCAAGACTCCAAAACTCCCCCACGACAACGTACCCCCGGTGCCAAGCTAGGCGTGCGGGTGGTGGTGGCGGTGCGCGCGTGTGGGGTATTCCCATTTCTACTTTAGTCTCTACAGTGTTAAGCCATTTGAAAAGAATAGAAAGTTAATATATTTTATACTCGCCTATTTCCTTCTCCATTTTCTATGTGAGATATTTTTCAACGAAAAAAGTGTTTTCCACTTCTTCCATGAACATGAAAGGAGTTATTTTTTAAAAAACCCTTTAATTATCTTTTAATAATCGTTGTTTTCTTTCAATAAATCCAACAATCCCTTACTCAAGTTCTTCGGAGAGAAGGTGAATAGGTTTCTATAAATACTTGAATTTGGGTAAATTGTACTTAAGTGGCAATATCTTTGATTTGAATTGACATGTAGTGAAGTGAGACAACCACCAAATTTATTCAAGTGAACGTACTCATGAACTTGACGGTTTTTCATCGAAACCCTCACATCACATACTCTACCCTGCTGATAGTTATAAATTCCTTGAACATCACCCTTTTGTTGTTCATCAAGTACTTCTTGGAAGGACCACCACATTCGGGCTGTGAACTTGTAGACTTATCCATATAGGATTATTAAGGACATATCCTGACTTGATATCATGAATAGAGAGTCTCAATCTCATCGATGAATTCATAAGTCCTTCACAACATGACCACCATTATTGGCTATGAATTCATTAAGAGTTATGCACTCACCCTTGAGATCTTTGAAGAGCAATACACCTTGACCTTATAAGTGAATTCATCAAGTCCTTCTCAATGCAACCATCATGAGTGGCTATGAATTCATTAAGAGTTAAGATATTATGAGCAACAACAATCACAACTTGAGAATCACAATGGATACACACTGGTATGTCACTTCCTTCCTAAAGTGGCACATTAGATATGAGACTCCTCAACCACTCAGCTTCTTGTTCGACCAAATCTAGTGCTATGAACTTGAACTCCATCGTAGAGCGTGCTATACAAGTTTGTATAGAGTACTTCCACGATATAGAACCTCATCCTAAGGAGAACATGTAGATACTGTTGTAGTTTACTTTGTCATTTCCGTAGATCCAATTTGCATCACAAAATCCTTCAAGACTGCAGGAAATTTGTTATAGTGCAACCCTAGATCAATAGTACCTCTCAAGTACTTCAAAAGACGACGAAGTACAACCTAGTGGTTACTACTCAGGTTGTGAGTATAGCGACAGAGCCTACTTAAGACATAGGGAATGCCGGGTTGAGTAATGTTCATCAAGAATATCACGCTCCCCTATGATTTTAGCATATTCATTCTGGGATACATCTCCATAATTTCTAGACAAATAAATATTATAATTATAAGGAATGTTTACAAGCATTACCTCAAAGGATTCAAACTTATTCAATAACCTTTCTACGTAATGAGACTGGCTAAGAGAAATACCATTAAAACCTCTAATGATTTTTACCCCTAGAATCACATTAGCTTCTCCCATGTTTTTCATATCAAATTTGGATGACAAGAATCATTTAGTTTCATTAATGATATGAATATAATTAGCAAAAATGAACATGTCATCCACATAAAGACAAATGATACACAATTTGATCCTATTACTTTAGAGTAAACACACGAGTCAAAAGTACTAACAATAAAACTATCTTCGATAAGTGTACTATCGAACTTCTCATACCATATTTTAGGTTACCGTTTTAAACCATATAACGAATTCCTTAGATTACAAACTTTATCCCCTTGGCCCGGAACCACACACTCCTCAGGTTGCACCATGTAGATCTCTTTATCTAGATCTCCATTCAGAAACACAATTTTTATATCCATATGATGTATAAATAGTTCGTGAATGATAGTTAGGGCAATGAGGGTTCTAATCGTGGCTATTTTGGTCACGTGGGAGTAAGTATAAAAGTAATCTAAGGCTTCCTTTTGCGCGAATCCCTAAATACAGAGTCTAGCTTTGATTTTTCCTATTGAACCATTAGGTCTCAATTTTTTCTTAAAATACACTTGCTATTTATAGGGTTACTACCCCTAGGTAAGTCGGTTAATTAAGATGTATGGTTGTTTTAATAGATTCAAGTTCACCATTAATATCCTTTATTAAAATACTAGCATCTACATATATCAAAGCATCGTTATAAGTATTTGGGTTTCCTCCATGAGGAGGCAGGTGACTACCTCTTCGTTTATCATGTCAATGTGAAAATCATCAGTCATGAAGGTAGTGATAAAATCGGGTCCAAAACTGGACTCGATCCTACGCCTCTTACTTCTACTAAGTTCTTCATCGGAAATACTACTAGGCCTCATAGAAGTGGGAGGGTCAGAGGAAACATTACATATAGGCATATTAACATTAACATGTAAGTTATCAGCAGGTATAGAGGCATTAACAAAGTTCATATTTTTTGAAGGAAAAATGTTTTCAAAGAATTCACCATCTCTTAATTCACAAATATAATTACTATATAATGATAGGAATCTATATGCAACACTATTATGAGCATATCCTATGAAACTCAAATCTATGGTCTTGGTCTGACGGTGACTTTCTTGGAGTCGGGTAGCCCAACTTTAACCAAACACCCCCAAACTTGTAAAAGTTTCAGGTTTGGTGGAAAACCTTTTCACAACTCATAAAGGGTCTTGTATAGGGATTTATGGGGACCCTATTAAGTACATAACATGCCGACAAGACAACTTCCCACCACTTGTTGGTTGGCAGACCTGGACTAATTAACATGGAATTTATAGTCTCTTTAAGGAGCCTATTTTTTCTTTCAACTATTCCATTTTGTTAGGGTGTGTATAGGGAACTAAATTCGTGGATTATTCCTTTAATTTCAAAAAATTATTCAAAGGAATCAGATATGTAATTTCCACCCCTATAAGACCTAAGTCTTTTGATTTTACAATCTAATTATTTTCAACCTCAACCGTATATTTTAAAAAAGCATGTTCATCTTTATCTTTAGTTTTTTAGGAGGTATACTCTTGTGAACATAAAGTAGTTATCTATGAAGGTTATATAGTATAGTGTTACTCCTCTACTAGTAGTGGATTTTAAAATTAGCTAAGTTTGAATGCACTAGTTTTAACAGTTTAGTATTTCTAGTGGTCACGGCCTTAAAAGACTTTTTGCAAGTTTGGACTCTACACATATTTGACATTTAACAAAGTTATCAACATTGTGAAAGGAAATTAGTCCAAGAGACTTTAAATTTTAATAGAGGAGTCGTTTAAATATATTAATCTACCACGCTACGTATCAAAAGATTGAACGGCATAATTAGAAGTAGAAGCATTCTCATTCACGGTTACAGAGTTCAAAACAAATAAACCCTATTCAAATACCTTTTCCCAACAAATTCTTTATTTTTGGAAAACTATTTTCCCATCCTCGAAAAATAGTTTGAGTCCCACTTTATTAAAAAGAGCTCTGAAAACCAAGTTCTTACGAAGCGATAGGACAAAGAGAACATCAGTTAACTCAAAAATATTACCAGAATTTAGTTTGAGGGGAACCTGTCCCTTTCCGAGAACGGAAGCAGGGTATGAATCGCCCAGGTACACACATTCACCGCCAGTCATTTCCTCAAACTTTTTGAACAAAATTTGTTTGAGAAAAAGTGTAGGGAAGCTCCAATATCCTGGATCCACTTGTTTTGTTTTCCATCAAGTACGCCTCAACCATCACCGCAACAATTATTTTTTCAGTCTCGGTTAGGTTGGCGGTGACTTTTGGACGCTGTCCTTTCCCTTGTACCTGTCTTTGTTTACTTGACCAGAACTTTTAACAAGGTTGGCATTCGAGAAATAGAAGAGAACGAAAGGCTCATCCTTGAGTTGATTAGCTTCTTCAACTTGCATGTGGCTGATGAGTTGTTGGAGAGTCCTTTCCTTCTTTTTGTGTTTGAGATGGCTACAGTATTCGCTCCAAGATGGGGGAGAATTTTTTAAGAAGGATATTAGCTTGAAATTTTTTGCACATCTATATACCTTTGAATATTACTTTCACGCATAGGTTCTTGTATGCATGAACTTGTTCAGTCATCAATTTTCAGTCAGTGAGTTATAGGGGACCACAATACTGCAAGTGTACGGTTGTCCAAGTAATACTCCAATAAGTCGGGCTTCGTTCTCAGGGATTGGACTGGTATAACTCAAGTGTTCAATAGATAAGTAGTAGTAATTGCTAATACAGAAAATAAAAGATAAAAGTTAAAAGATATTTGTTTGGTTTTGAGTTATTAAACTACTAGACACAAATAAACAAATTACTGAAAATAAGTACTAAAAGATTAAGACACAGATATGAGCTATACTTGAGTCTCGCTAGGGAATCACCTAAAATTATGTAATTAATGCTTTCGTTAAGGGCAGAACTAATATTTCTATATTAGTCGGGACTACTATTTCCTAACTCCCGTCAGGGTAGACTTAGGAACTATCCTACAATATTACAAACCCCGTCAGGGCGATTATAAGCTACGTTCAGATGCTTAAGAGTTTTACCCAATTGGCTACGCGGTTAGTCAAGCCCGTCAGGATCATTGACGAAAACCACACATTTATTATCTAGTTCAGTAATTAAACCCCCCGTCAAGATGATCACCGCCACTAGTGAATAGCTTAATTACTATGACCTATCTCCGATTAGCTAATTCATTGATAGTGAAATTAATATAAAATAATAAGCAATATGAAATACCCAATTCAAATTAAACTAGAACTAATCCCAAATTGAAATACATGAATTAAATAAATTATGGATTAACCCATTATGCGATTCTCAAGTATTTGAAGTTTAACTCATAATTGAAATAAGAACAATAAAGAAATTAATAATATACATATTCCTAATAACAGAAATAAAATAAGAACCTAGATAGAGGAATTGATTTGAGCTGTTGTTGGAGAAAAAGGATTCTCCACCTCCTGGTCTTACTTCCGCCTCTTGAATTTCTCTCTAAGGATGATTTAATTTTGATGGTTTAATGAGAGGTACTGAATAATAAGGTCTAAATGAGCTTATATAGTGCTCAAAACCGGATTAGGGCTTAGGTTAAGAGCATTATGTCAAATTATAAAAACCCCAAACCCATCTTCTTCTTTAATTTCTGTAACTGGTGTACAACCCTTAGTAAAACGGCTGTAACTTTTGCATATCAACTCCAACTTGGCTGATTCAACTTGGAGAATCTTCCTAACTCAATGAGGCATCAAACCATGTTTCACGGCCCAAGGCTGAATCCGCTCCTAAGTAACTCAAAAAAAGCAATTAGTAACAGCCTTCCACATCTGCAACTTTTTTAGTCAATTCTTTGGGAATTCTTTTCTTGCCTTTAGCTTCTCCACTTGATCTAAAAATTTAATTCCAACTTCTCCTCCTTGTATTAGTTCTCCATTAATCCATGAACCTACTAACTTTGCACTAAAAACAAACAAATTAACGCACAAAAGCTCTAAAAATGCAAATAGTCTAATTTTGAGGGGGAGAAAGTGCAATATGACGAAATAAGCAAAAAAGTCTATCAAATAAGTCAAATATTCACCTAAAGTGATGTCTCCTAAGGGATAATATTTAGAACAAATAGGGAGACATCAGATGGCAACGGTTCAATTTTTTGCAAAAATATCAAAACTATAACCATAACCTTTTATTTTATTAAAAAGCATATCCTAACGGTTTTAACCATCGATGACACTTTTCAAAACCATAACCGTATTATTCAGTTTCGGGTTTTTAAACAATTTTGCGGTTTTAAACCATAACCAAATAATAATTTAATAAATATATTATTTTTCATCAAATAATAACACATATAATAAAAATCTCCAGAGTATATAAAATATTATGTTTGTCTTTGATTAAATTGCACATTTATTGTTTAATTTATTAAATCTAGTATTTGGATTTTGGTATTAGAATATCAGTATATCTAATTTAACTCATATTATTATAAAATTTGAAACTATATATGATAATAAACGATTTTCGGCTATTCGGTTTTATTTTCATCTAAAACCATAACCTAACGGTTTTAACCATCGGTTACACTTTTTAAAACCTACGGTTATATAATTCAGTTTTCAATCGGTTCGGTTATCGTCGGTTTTGGTTTTTAAACGTAACCATTGCCATCCTTAGTGAGCTTGAAGTTATACCAGTTACCGATGACATACTTTTTCTTACCGAAATCATCAGCCATACTTTTTCTCAAGAGTTACCTATATGATCTTTGCCAATCTCTCTTTGGTAAAAAGATCAAAAATAGGATTGGATACAATATTTAATATCCATCCCCGATCCACAGAGTTCTCTTTCTTGAACTTGGCTTCGGGATCAAGATCTCTAGTCTGTTCTTCTTCAATAGGAAATCCGTTGTCCACTATAAGTGGAGGTCATTCGATTAAAATGAAGTCGAGTTTGTACGAATCGAGACATATCATATGCTTTTGTGCTCGACGCTTGTAGTTGGTACCATTGAGAGGTTCCAACTTTATCACGTCGAGAAAGGTTTTTGTGTTCAAGGATAAATCAACCGCCGAAGGAAAAACATTTTAAAAATTAGTGATATAAAAATAATTTCTTTTAATTGTTGGTGAAAGGGTAACAATATCACTGATCAAATTAAAAAGAATTCAATAAAAATGTTTCAAAAAATTGTAATACTAACAACTAATAAAAGAAATTGAAAATACAGAACTTACATGGAAATTTAGAAAAAACCAAGATACAATTACATGGAAATTGTTGCGTTAAAAAAAAGATATTCCTTTAGTACTGGTATCTTTAACTAGTGTATCGTTCTAATCTCTAAATCAAGAATAATCGTTTAGAATAAAAGGGAGATTAGAGCTATCTTTATGAATTCTTAGTTATGTGTGTGACAATTACAAGTGATTAAGGCTCTATTTATAGGAAAAATGACCTGCCATGATAATCTTGTATCTTCCGTAACAACTGAGTTTTAGTGGTGGAATATTAGAATTAAAGAGTCATTAAGTCTTGGGCGTTTTGTCTTTTGCTGGATTAATATAAAAGACCGAGTACTAGTATAAATATTAGATTTAAAACTTAGTTATTTTTATTTTTTAATGATCCAAGACGATCTCTAACTTCCTAAGACCACGACCACGGCGTCGTCCGGGAGGGGGGAGGGAGGGGAGGAGGGTGTGTGTGGTTGTTCGCGCACATGGGGTATTCCCATTTATCCTTTAGTCTCTATAGTGTTAAACCATTTGAAATACATAAAAAGGTAACATTTTTGTATATTCACCTATTTCATTCTTTATTTTTTATGTGAGATATTTTTCAAAAAAAGAAAATTCTACTTCTTTCTAGAATATAAAAGGATTTAAAAAAAAAACCATTTAGTTATCTTTTAATAATTACTGTTTTCTTTCAATAAACCCAATATTAATACGTCCTATTATTATACACTCGAAGCATTGACCATGCAAATATTACGACCATAAGATTGCTCGAGAAGAAGTAAAGTACCATTTATTTCCTTCACTTCTTATTACGATGATTTTTGTTTAACTTAATCTACCCAAGTAGGGTGAGCCGAACTAAGGAAAATACTAGATGTGCAAGCTTGTTTGTTTAACTTTTCGAGTCAAGCCAAGTCGAGTTCAAATTTAAACGAGTCGAGGCGAACTCGAATTTAAACGAGGCGAGTCGAACTTTTAACAATTAAAGTGTGAGATGTTAAAACTTGTTCGTTTAGCTTATAAGACAAGTTTTTTAGAGTCGTACTCGAGTTGTTCATGGACAGTTTGTAATTTATATGATTGGAACGAAATTTTCGTAAATGATCAGTAATTAATAAAGTGTGTGATATGAAAATATAAAGTATAATATTAGTGAAAAAATAGCCGTTAAAGAAAATTTAAAAATATCTAAATTAATATTTAAGGTTTAATAATATATTAATAAGTAATTAATGTATAATTTATAAATATAAACGAGTCGTCTACTTGAGCAGGCTTGGTTACGTAAGGAGTTTAAATTGGAGATTAAACTTGTTTATATTCGAGATAATTGTGAACTGAGTTTTTTTCCCAAACAAGATGGCTCGCGACGAGGGGCTTGATTCCAACAAAATTGAAATCCAAGATCTCATGAGATCTCGATATTTACCAATTAGGTAAGTTTTCATTGGCAACTTGACTTAACTAGTTAATTTTAATACGGTGTTTGAAAAAAGAATGGGTCAAGAGGTGTTAATAATTAAAGAATGGGTCAAGAGGTGTTAATAATTGGACATCAGTAATAAAAGTAAAATTTAGAATTTTGGAGGAGTCGAACGAGTGAAATTGTAAAAGGTAGGCCGCATTGATAAGATGATACTGACAAATTATGTCGTTTTGCAATACAACTTTCAACTAAGTTAGCATGTCACTACAAGAAAACTGTGATTTGCCAACTCATTTTTCCCCACTCCCTGTTAACTAGTTGTTAAAAAAACGTCAATTTTGAAATTGACCACATGCCTTTAATAAGAGTCGTCTATTAGTGCAAACAATTTTCTACTTTCCTTGATAATAGTGGGCTATTAACTTCAAATAATTTTACTCCACCTGTTACTTAAACTTGATATTTTTATATCATTTTTTAAATTTATTAATTTTTAAAATACCTAAAATTTTATATTAAAATTTAGTTTTTTTTTTTTTGGTCGGTCGTTTCTATCAGTCAAAATTATTACAGAAATATTCCATGTTACCCAATTCCTAGTCTCGTAAACGAGGAAAGCAAGGTACTACGATCCTCAATGGATTAGAAAATGAAATATATTATTATTATTTTATGAAAAATGTTATTATTATTAAAATAATTATAATTTTTTAAATTTTTTTCAAAATAAAATATTATTTTATATTTATAATAAAAAATAGGTACATATTAAAAGTACTATGCAAATAATTTAATTTTTTATATTTTAAAATACTAAATTTTAAATTTATTTATTAGAAATCTGACGTGAGAAAAAGAAAAGGACAAACAAAATTAAATAATTTATAGCTTTAGCTTTTTTTTAATTCACTTAAGCTCTTTCCTATAATCATTATCTTCCATCTCGCTGTTCACTGTACCACCGAAGCTTCCACGCCGGACTTCTATGCAGAGAAGAAGACGCATCGTCTCCACCGCCATTCCCACTCTATGAAACCAACAATTTCCACCACAAGCATAATCTACTCCACCTCTCAATATTTAATCTCCACTCGCATCCATAAATTTTTTTATCTTCTCTCTCCATACCTATACCTAATCTATTTCTTAAGTGCTAGCAATTTCTGTTGTGGCTCATAATCTTTGTCTCTGAAAGATTCTGATGACATCAAGTGTGAATTGCAGTACCCAGAGATGTACCAGACTAACCTCTCCACGAACAGATTCTTCTCGTGTCTGCCAAAAGCCAGCTCATATTACAGATTTGAGTCTGATCGCATTTCAAGCTTTCATAGCTCAGAGGATTAATTTTAAAAAAAAAGTAAGTTTTGCCAGCTTAAAATCTATTTATACAATTTATTTGATTATTAACTTTGTCTAATTTCAGAATGATTTAGATATATATTCCATTAATTAATTTATAGTTTTGACCTAGTTGATACCTTGGGCATTGATATGATAGTGAATTGGACAGTGATTGATCTATTTATGTATGCCAACGAACTGTTTGATAAAATTCTAAAATCAGTTGTACTATCAACAAATATTCTGCTTAAGATAAAATTCTCTTCAGCTAAAGCTATCACATAAGCAACTTAATTATATTTGTTGTCATAATTTTCTTTTAACTTTGGATGCAGAGGTTTGCTCAATAATCATCAAGCAGCAGGTCTGTTCAATTTGAGTTCTTTTTTGTGATTGAATTTGAATATGTGGTGAGTGTATATACACATATATATATATATATATACATATATATATATATATATATATATATATATATATATATATATATATATATATATATATATATATATATATATATATATATATATGTTGTTAGGTGAATGCCTCGCTTGGAATATTATCAGTGTCATTTATTGGTGCATGCCTCACCGAGGTTTTTACATATAATGCGATTAGATTATTGTAGAAATGTGTAAGTACAAATCAGCTTTTGATTTCAATTCATGAAATTTGTAGAGATGGCCTCAAAGAGTGCACTTTTTATATCTCTATAATAAATGTTTACGGTTTTTTTATCTGATTATGGATTCATTACAGGTACTAGTTCCTGCGTTAAAGTAACAGCTTGCTACAGTTACAGGTGTTGCATTTTGTATCTTCTATCCTATTTTCTTATTTACCATTTTCATAACTGAAAGATTTGATATGGAAGTGTGGTATAATTCATTGGTTCTAGGTTGGTTTGACTTTTGAATATTTGTTTATTGTATTATTCGAATTGTTTATTGCACCATTGCTCCTTGTGTTAATACGAAATTGCCTTTAACATTGCGAATTTAGTCCTCTTTGGGCAATTATGCTACATATTGAAACGTTAGGATATGATTTCCTGTTTCGCATAACATAAGAACTAATGGTGAGATTTACTGAATGATAGGTGATTGTGTCTATATGGCTGGTCAAAGGAACAAATATGGAAAACGCTCAAGATCTCAATCCAATTATCCCGAAAATGGAACAAACAAAAGAAAACATTCCAAAAATAATAAAGATCCTTTCACAATAGGCCCTGAAGATACTGTATATTGCTACTTATGCTCTGGAAAGAAAATTGGAAGCATCATAGGAAGGGGCAGTGAGACTGCGTACATCACTGTTGTGTATAGGTTCAAGCTGTATATTAAGTGAACTTTTCAGTTCAGTCCAATCCAACACATCTTAGTTGCTCTCAGCTTTGTGTGATACGCTTCAAATATAAAGTTCAATTTTTGAGCTTTCGTATTGAAAGAATTAGTTGAGTATCTGAATTCTGAACAAGCTCATTTAGAGGCCCATCTGCAGCTACAAAATTTCCACCTCAGGTCCCTGTGTGATTCAATACGATATTGTATAACTAATAATTGTTTTCTAAATTGGACTTATATTTTGAAATTGGTATGTGCATGCATGATGAGGCGTCTTGGCATCGATTTATTAAGGATGAATTTAATTTGGACATTCTGATGTTCAAGTGTACCTTTTGAGGGCAGAGGTACATTCTCTACTATGTAAATGGATAAATAAAATGTCATTTTATTGAGTTTATAATCGATTTGACTCTTTTTTCTTTGGACGTATTGACTATCAAGACAGAGAAAAAAGGAAAAAAGAGAAGAGTCTTGAGGTTGTTTGAAGAGGCTCTAAAAGTCTCCGTTCATCTTCACTGGTTAGTATCTAATTCTATGGTCAAAATTAGACAATTTCTAAATCAGCATTTTTCTTAACTTGTCTAATTCATGTCAAATATTTGCTGGTGCGTATCCTGAGAATTATGAACCTCCAAAGGGCTTTTACTTGAAGTAAACGGTGATTCTCCCATAGTCCAGGTGAATTTCTAAAATAACAATAGAATTGATTCTTGAAAATCTTTTTGAATGTTAATATAATCATGTCTTGTTTATGAACTGAAGGATGATATGAATCTTTTTGATTATAATGTTCAAAAGCGTGTGAATGATTTCGTAGCAGCTGCTTTAAAACAGATAAGTTAGAAAGTTGTAACCTCAAATTTAAATTTAAAGTTTTATTACTTACTTTTTACATTTAAACTCTGTTACACAGGTGAACATTACTCGCACAAATCATATAATATGGACCCAAAACTTATTTTACAAATGCTTTTTCTTTTCTTACTAGACCAAAAACACACATTTATTCATAGGATAGACGTGTCAATGCTTTATATTCCACTCCATAAATCTATATAGACGCAAAACATGCATGAAATGAGATTTCAAAATTTCTCCACTAAACAAAATTACACGTATTAATTTATGAGTTATATCATGTATGCTGACCGTGAAAATGCTTATTGGACTGGATATTTTACAAGTAGGCCAGCTTTGAAAGGCTACGTTAGAGCAATGAATGGGTACTTTAAAATTAGCATAGTTTCTTATATTTGCAGGAAAATTAGCAATTAATAATTCAAGTCAAGTAAGGTGATTGAAATTTAACCTGGAAGTTAATTAAGCTGTGGGACTTTTGTTTTTCCATATTTAATTTATTCTTTTTTTTTTAAACCAGCTTCGCATAATGGAAAGTTACCTCCTTTACCTTGTAACTCAGAGACTTAATGAAACTGTAAGTAGTTTGCTTCGATTTTAGGTATAAAATCAAAAAAATGAAAGTTTTTATTTTATTTTATTTCGTTTTGTAGGTTGATTTAGCAGTTACTGAGAGGGAAAGTTTACTACTTGGGAAGATTTATGAGCTTCAAGCTGGGATGCTCATTATGAAAGAAGAATTAAATAATGAAAAATATAAATATGCTCAGGTGAGTTGCTAAATAGGATCTATAGTGCAATTTTTACATAATATAGGGAGTTATAATGTTATTAATAATGATGATTTGCTATTAATGCAGTTGGAACAAAAGCTAAATTCAAAAGATGGTTACAGAAGCTGAGAGAATAGGGACATATACTACAACTTTTGCATAATTAGGTATCTATAGTGCAATTCTTGCATTAATATAGGGACCTATAATGCATTGTTTTGCTTGATTAGGGACTTGTAGACAATTTTTGCATGCTTTAAGGACATATAGTACACTGTTTGCATAATGATGGGGACCTGTAGTACAATTTTTGCTTAATACAGGGACCTATGTTGTAATTAACTTGAATAATGATTCATCACATGAATATGAACTTGCTCCACCACCGGAATCTTCAGCTCCTCCACCACCACCACCACCACCAATGAATCATTTTTTTGTAGGTATTTACTATTTACCACAATATAACATTTTTTTCACTGAGTAGTAAAGTTTCTTCCAGATAAAAAAGCTTGGAATAAATTCACGTCTCAACTTAGTATTCGAAGCTCCAAGTGCTGTTAAAGAAGTTTCATTCGGTCAATTTCATCTCGGTAAATTTAAGAAAAATTAACATTCTAATCGGTAATTTTCAGATTTACTAATTTTCAATTTTTTTAGTATATTGGATCAAAAAACAAATGAAGTACAAAGAGCAAGAATAATGGATTTTTGGACCCCGAAAAATTATTACAGGTGGAGTACTTCACGATATGGTGGACACGTGTCAACTTCTGTAGAAGCGGTGGATCGTTTTCACCTTTTACTGAGCAGTAAAAACTTTAAGTTACCCTTCCTGGTACTTAATAAAATTACTCACAAGGTTTATAATTTATTTTTCTTATATAGATGTGGATGCTGAAGAAATGAATAGACTTAAGGAAAAGATTAAAGATCTTGAGAAAAATATTTCTCAATTAGAGGGTGATTTAAAAGCTCTTTAGGGTCAGTTAAGACGTGTTGAAGATGAAGCAGCTAATTTTCATAAAGAACGTGTAAGTATATATATATATATATGTGTAAGTATGTCTGTGTTTTGTGTGTGTAAGTATATATATGTGTGTTTGAATATATGTGTCTTTTTGTGTGTATGTGTGTAATGTTTTCTTGGTTAAATATAGGAAGAGATTGTGAAAATAGCACAAAATGAGAGGACTAAAAGACGCACCATGGAAAATCGCATTAGTAAGTGTCGAAATTTATTTTCTTAATATTTTGAAAAACAGTATTTTTTTGTTTTTTATTAAATAGTAATTTTTTTTCAGATTAATGTATGATGAAGCTTAAAGGCTGTTACCTGTTAAAAAAACATTCTATTTCATTAGCCCCTGAATTTGAAAAATAAATTTTTTGATCCTATAGAAAAATTTATATTATTGCATTATGCCCCCCACTAGGACCTAAAGTGTAAATTATTTGGGTATTTATTCGTTAATTTATTCTTTTGTAGGCCTGATTTGATACTACCTGGTGCAAGCAAACCAATTGTAAGTATCAATAGACGACTCCTTTTACAAGGGAGCTGGTAATAAAAGTGTTATAGCCGACTATATTCTAGAAATGAGTTGGGAAAGGGGGTCTTAATAGCCAACTGTTTGGAAGGGAGCCGGGAAAAGGTGTCTCAATAGCCGACTGTTTTGGGAAGGAAGTCTGGAAAGGGTGTCTCAATAGCCGACGGGAAGGGAGCTGGGAAAGGGGGTCTTAATAGCCGACTGTTTCTGAAGGGGAGCTGGGAAATGGGGTCTCAATAGCCGACTATCTTATCACAGTGTAGTCATAACATTGGCAACACGAGTATAGGCCACTATAGGATAAAGTGCAGGAAAAGATAAGACAACGCTTTAAAAGAGTCGTTAAATGGTCAAAACAAAGTCGGCAAAACCTGATTTTCTTGTTGTGTGTGACCTCTATTGGATGCAAGTTGTTTTGGGTCAATCTTGGATGCTCATCAATTTAATTGATCATTGAAGGCTTTTCCAATTTGTTGTTTGCACGACTGAATTACTCAATGTTGAATTCAGTGACATTGACATGTCTAAAGGTCTAGTTTTGGGACTTGAATAAATAAATTTGGCAAACAAAGATTGGATAGTTTAAAATTGAGGTTGATTCAAAAAGTTAGTTTAAATGTTGATGCGATAGTTAGCTCAAGACACTGGGTATGGAAAGTCCGTTGGCTGCTGCTTTTTGCTAATATTTATATGATGGCTGCATTGTATCATAAATTAAATAAAACATCTCAATACATGGAAAATTCTCACATTTGGAAGTAGGCACTTATACTATATGCTTTTAAGGTTGTTATATATATATATATACTCATCTGTCTCAGCATTCAACAAGTCATTCTTCGTCCTTCACTTCTACTCTTAAGAAAGAACCAAAAACAATAATTATATTTGTGTCTTTAATTTTGTTTGAGAGAGTAAGTAACAATGAAAGAAAGTATGGAAATGCTTATATTCCAAGCAGCTCAGGAAGGGAATGTAATTTTGTTGCTAAATATTCTTAAAGAAGATTCTTTAATTCTTGATAGAATTTTTGTTGATTGTTTCCCCGAGACGCCTTTGCACATAGCTTCAATGTTAGGCCATGTCAGCTTCGTGCGTGAAATTATTAGTCGAAAACCTGAATTTGTAAGAGAGATGAATTCGAAAAAATTCTCACCCCTTCATTTGGCTTCAGCTGGAGGTTTCCTTGATGTAGTACAAGCTTTAATATCTGTTGATCCGGATATGTGTCATTTCGTTGACAAATTTGGCCGAAACCCATTACATCTTGCAGCCATGAAAGGCAGGGTTGATGTCTTGAAAGAATTATTACTGGCCCAACCCTATGCAGCTAGAGCTACACTTCATCAAGGTGAGACTATATTACATGTGTGCGTAAAACACAATCAATTTGAGGCAATGAAGCTTCTTATAGAGACAATAAGCAATGAAGAGTTTCTGAATGCCCAAAATGACGATGGTCACACAATTCTACACATGGCCATGGCAGATAAACAGACCCAGGTATTAAAAAAAACCTACTTTGAATCAGTATTTATAAAATCATTTTGTCACTAGCTAATTTGAAACTATATATCTCTTGTAGACCATAAATTACTTGTTACGGAAAACTGGCGTTGAAATGATCGATATGGATAATCTATATGAACATAGTACCCAAGCTATGAAGAAGCAGGAAAACATTAAGCAGCAGAAAGAGGATTGGTTAGAAGAAGCACGCAACACATTGATGATTGTGGCATCATTGATAGCAACAATGGCATTTCAAGTTGGTGTGAATCCACCTGGTGGTTTCTACCAAGAGACCATGTATAAAAACGAATCTGGATCGATTAATGTAGTAGAATATAATGCTGGAGATTCGGTATTGTCGCATAGGAATTCTTCGGGATACGGTACATTCTTGATGTGCAACACTATAGGATTTATTTCATCCCTGAGCATTATATTATTGCTTATAAGTGGGTTACCGATGATCAGGCGCAGAGTGTTTGTGTGGATATTGATGGTGATCATGTGGCTCGCAATTACAGCCACCGCAATTACATATGCTACCTCTATATTGTTGACCACCACTAGCGCTTGGTATAAGGAAAAAAGAATTGGTGACGTTATAATAGGTCTTTTGATCGTATGGGTAGCTCTCATCGCTTTCCTTATTCTAGTGCATTCGATTCGTTTCATTATCAAAATAGTAAAAGCTAGAACAAAAATTATTGAATTAAAAGATAATGACGTTTGAGATTTACACATATCCTAATTCTTACTTGTGATGAATTATAGGGAATGGAGAGTTGTCGTATAACAAGTTGTTGAGACTCTATTATGAGTTGTATTTGTATCAAATTGTTTGATACACAATTGTACTACTATCAATTTTTTTTCATGCGCCGTGGTAAACTACTTTGTCAATGAAAAAAAATTGATTAAAATTGTTACAAAAGTGAATTATACATAGGATTTTGAAGACAATCTTTCTTCTCTATAGAATATAGTCTAGAGATTTATTCTTATTAGGGACTTCAGTTTTGACAATTGTCTTTCCTACCCTTACTAACACTAAAAGACAAAGAAAGTGTGATGTCACTGTTTCTCTCTCCACTACCACTACCCACCTACCTCCGACCTCCGACCACCGACCTCCGACCACTGACCACCGACCACCTCCGACCACCTCCGACCATCGACCTCTGACAACTAGTCACTGGTCACCCGAAAAAAACATAGAGTACTCCGAGAATTTGCTGAGTACTCAATGAATCTGCTAAGTTCTCCGAGAATCAAACGAATTAAGCGAATACTCTAACGAATTAAACGAATACTCTTAAATATACGGAGCACTCTATGAAATAGTCGGAGTACTCTATGAAATAGTAGGAGTACTCTTTGAAATTAAATGAATACTCTATAAAGTCAATGTGTATTTAATACCATTTCATTCAAACTATAAACCATTTACAATAGATAAATAAAATAAAAAAACCTAAACTAAATACAAAGTTGACCAGATCTGGTCAACAAAGTTGATAAAAAGAAAAGAAAAAAGGAGAACGAAGCTGTGTTGCTGAAAATGCTGCAGCGTTGCTCGAACAGATCCAACCAACCAAGCTGCTTCATCCATTGTAGCCACCTAACAACCATCGATCTAAAACAGCAGCAGCAACACCATTGGAGCTCGGCGAATAACACCACCACCTAACCACCATTGGAGCTCGTTGAATAAGACCACCACCAGAGCTCGGCGAAGAACAGCAGCAACACCTATGTGGATTTGCAGCAGTTCCGACGAGAGGACCACCACAGCAGTTCGGTGTTGTGAACTCTTTAATGGCTGAGCACGAAGACACTGCAACTCCGGCGAACAACAAGCTTCCTTCCTTCTTCGCAGAGCTCGCTGCTGCATAAATCCGAGGCCTGCAACTCCGACGAGGCTAGATCTGCTGCCATGGAAACCGAGCACCACCGAAATCTTCGAACTGAGGTGCAGAAGAGAGCTTGGTGGTGCTGCAAGTGGTGGTGAGAATCTTCGTGTGAGGAAGGCGAGGAAGGAGCTCCGGTGTGAAGCTCCGTTTCTGGCCAGCGAATCTCCAGCGGCTGCTCCGACGATGAAGAAGAGGAGAGAGCTTGTTGGTGGTGGTGGGCATTTCGGTGGTATTAAGAGGAGAGAGAAGAGAGTTTCTATTTTCTAGGGTTTGGTTTTGTGTTATAATTCAGAAATGATACATTTAGTATATATAGGAAAACAAAAAACAAAAGAGGGTAGTAAGGTAATTGGGATATTAGGTCTCATGTGTTAAAATCTTATGGAGGTCTTTAGTAAGAAGAGAAGGAAAGTGGGGTTGGTATTTAGAAGAGGGGTGTGTGTTCAAGACCCTAAGTGGCATTTTCTCTTGTAACAACTTCATTTGAAAAAGTTTAAAAATATATGCTATATATTAAGAGTGTGAGCCCGATGCGGTTCAATTTTTGGCCAAAATTTGAAACCGAATTGCTCGGATTTTCAGCGGTGCTGGTACTAAATCGAACGGTTTTTATTGGTTCGATTTTATCAGTTTTCGGTTTGGTATATGTTTGATTCGGTATATTATTTGCTTTTTTGGTTACAAGGAGACCCCAAAAAGGATCGTAAATTACTAACTTAACACAATCGTCTAACATGCCTAGATTGTAAGTGGCTCTAGGTGTCTTCCATCTTATCTGATCTCGAATGAAAAATTTCCAAATCCCCTTAGGTGCGTCTTGGTGAAACCAATAATTTTCTAGCTGTTTTGATCCAAAGTGAGCCATCCAATCCGCACAATCATTGACCTCTCGATAAATGTGAGTAAGCGTGAGTAGTCTATTTCTTGCCATGATATCCCAAATTTGTTTAATCTAGAATACAGCAGGTCCCCTTACTTCTCCATCACCAAGTATATGAAAGTTTAGCTCATAGATAAATTAAAGATTGAAATTAAATAGAAAGACATCATATTCAATTACAGAAAAGAAATTGATAACCTAAAGGATTGGATGACTGTTGATGGAAGAACAGAATTCCCCAAGCTCTAGGTTCTCCTTGCCTTCTTGCTCTAATTTGAAAACCTTAAGCCTCTTGTGTAATTTTCTGAAGTGTGTGAAAAAAGGAGGCTAAGGGGTTTATTTATAGGCGTTAGGAAGCCCTAATTCGTTTTTACTTGGAGTTGAAGACTAGTTAAGAACTCTTTAATTCGCAGCCCTAAAATATAGGAAATATAAGATTCAGTTGTTGATTTGTTTTGGTCATATTTCCTTCAATACTTATCCGTTTGACGCGTTCTTTATATCTAAATCACTTGTCTCGGAAAACTCTATCCATTGGTCCAGACCATCCTCCCAAATTCCTAGCCAATCTTTAGTTATGAGCTCATCTTTGAACGTGGCTGAAATTTCAGATTTATTTGGCAACTTTATCTTTTCCTTCTTTGCACATTTTCTTCCTTAGTCTTCCAATTTCCATGTATATCTTTTTTTTTTACTTCTTAGACTTGACTTGGTCTCTAATTGATTACCATATATCTTTAAAGTTTCACAATAAATAAATAATTAAACCGCATATGCTTTGAAAATTAATAAATCATTAAATCAAGACTAGAAATAAAAAAGTGCACTCTAAAATCAGAAACTCAAATGAAATACTTCCTAACATACTAAAAATGATCTAAGACTTTAATTCTCACCTCTCCTCCTTGTATTGGTTTTCCATGAAATTCAAGAACCTACTAACTTTGCACTAAAAATAACCAAATTAACGCACAAAAGCTAAAAAAATGCAAATAGTCTAATTCCAAGAGGAGAAAGTGTAATATGACGAAATAAGCATAAAAGTCTATCAAATAAGTCAAATATTCACCTAAAATGATGTCTCCTAAGTCTAATATTTAGAACAAATAAGGAGACATCAATGATGAGCATGTAGAGAATTCGTTCCTACAAGGAGAGAGTCTTTGGGAGTAATCAAAGCACCACCGAAAGACGCCTCGTCCTCCGAACGTTCCAAAATAAGAGAAAAGTCTTCCACCGAGATATCATCTTCCATATACGCCGACAGATTTTTCACATATGTGAGTAAGGAGGGGCTATCTGAGTGCTTTGCCTAGCGAGACCCTTCAGGGGCTCCAGATGGTCACGTAGATTCACATAGGTATCACTGGAAGACATAAATAAAGAATATATTTTCTCAAAACTAGAAGAAGTACCTTGAAAACGATCTAGATACTTTTGGCCGAAGTAAAGATGCCTACCGAAAGCTCAAAGAATCTCGTTCACAACCAAATATCCAAGGAAACTATATTTGTCAACAATGTATTTTAGTACTAAATAGAGGACTTATATATAGGCAAGAAAGTGGCAGTACCTCTTCTTAAGATATTAAAGAATTTTGAGGTTTTTCTAAACTCGCACCAGCGCGCGTAGTGTTAATGAAATATCATTTAATAAAGGAACGTAATCCCTAGGGTATCATGTAATGTAATTTAAATACAACTATCTCCCACGTCAGCACTAAAAAAGTAATGAATTCTTCATTCGATTCAACTTAACGAATGATCTTGACTGTGCAAATTCAAAGGGAATCGATATGATCGGCAGTACCATTACGTGGACGTCGGTTAGAGTCCTTGTCCCAGGTACCTCCCCACGTCACCCCGACCTGAGGAATTCTAAGGACGATGAGATATCACATAATGAGATATCTTTGTTGGAACATTTGATAGTCACGTTTGTGACTTTTGGTTTGTCCCACATCGGTGGGATGGAAGGGGTAAAGACTCCTTTTATACTTTGTGGGCTCAATAGCTTCCAAAGAACTTCCCCCCATGCACATGGAGAGCCTATTGGTTAACCCACACGCGCGCACCACCACCACCACCCGCCCGGCCCGAGCCCGGGCCCGGGTCCGGGTCATGGGTCATGGGTCATGGGTCTTGGGTCTTGGGAAAAAAATAAAAATAAATAATTTTTTGGACCAGCTTTTATTTATTCTTTCCATTTTTTTTCCAACGTGGAGAATCCCCAGATTCTCTCCTCTCTTGAGTCAAAGATTTTTACCCACGTTTTTTATTCATCAGCTTCTAAACGTTTGTAACTGTTGCTGATTTCTTGCTGCGGATTTCTTGCCCACGATTTTTGCTGGTGTGTCTGTAACAGCTCTTTTTCTCCACTATAAAAAGAGCTGTCCTCACTTCAGAAAATACACAACACACATTACGAAATCTTCTTCTCCCTCTCTGCTGCTCTTGAGCAAAACCAAAAATACAGATTCCAAACCACCTTTTTGTGAGTGCACACGATTAGTTGGTTAGTAGTGTTAAACCTTGGGGAACGTTCGGCAAACGGTGTAGCACCTCGGCTGTCCCGAAATCTCGTTCTTAAGGCAGTGGATTCGCCACGACACTACCGCTTCACATTCATCTCCTCCTCCAGTTTCCGGTTCGTTGTTTTTTTCACGTCTTTTAAATTCCTGTTTTTCCTAGTTCATTTTTCTCTTCTCGTATTTTATATTTCCATTTTACTATTGTCGTTTTAAAATATTTTTTCGCATTACGGTTTGTTAAAAATTACCATTACAGTTACGAACATTTTTACACCAATTTAAGAACGAGAACCTTTTATGTCTAACACTGTAATGGCCTCCCCTTCGGTTTTGAAAACTCTGCCCGATATGTCAAAACTCGAACCACTTGATGGTTCTAATTTCAAACGTTGGTCCCAAAAACTTCTCATTTTCTTCGAACAATTAGAAATTGATTTTGTGCTTTCTGAAAACCCCCCTGTTGCAACTAGCGACGCGGATGCTACTATAGCCGCTCGTCTTTTAAAATACGAAAAAGCTAATAAACTTTGTAGGGGTCACCTTTTAAACCACATGACAAACCCCCTTTTTGATTTATTCGTAAATGAAAAATCTGCAAAAAATATTTGGGACCGTTTACAGACTAAGTACGGAGGTGACGACTCCGGTAAGAAAAAATACGTGGTCGGAAACTGGCTCAAATTCACCATAACTGATCAAAAGCCAATCATGGAACAAGTTCATGTTTACGAAAATCTCTGTGCCGAAATTGTATCCGAAGGTATGAAATTATGTGAAATTTTACAAGCTAATGTTTTACTTGAGAAATTTCCGGCATCCTGGAGTGACTACCGCAACCACCTCAAATATAAGAAGAAAGACATGACGATCCAAGAACTAATCAGCCACATGAGAACCGAAGAGGCAAATCGTATCAAAGACAAGTCTGAAATTTTGCCTCATTACTCTTCAAAGGCAAATTTGGTCGAGACTTCTGGGTATGGTAACAACAAATCTCATGGTCAGAACAAAGGTAAAGGGAAATCTCGTGGTCAGAATAAGAACAACAAATCGAAGGGTAACTTCAACAAATCCGGAGGTAACAACTTCAAACCATCTGGCAATATTCAGAAAAACAAGGCAACCTGTTACGTTTGTGGGAAGGAAGGACACAAGGCATACCAATGCAACGACAGGTTCAAAACAAACAACCCCCCTCGCGCAAACTTGACTGAAACTGAAGAGGTAATTGCCGCGGTGATGGTCGAAACTAATTTGGTAGAAAACAAGGCCGAATGGATTCTCGATACTGGAGCTTCAAGACACTTCTGTGCCAACAAAGAGTTGTTTCAAGGGTTTGAAGATGTAGCTGATGGGGAATGCGCCTACATGGGAAACTCAACAACTGCTGGCGTCCTCGGGAAGGGAAAGGTGTGTCTTAAACTTACCTCTGGCAAGACCTTAGCCCTTAATGATGTTTTGTATGTCCCCACGCTTCGTAGAAATTTAGTATCTGGGTCTCTTCTAAACAAAGCTGGACTTAAACTCGTTTTTGAGGGTGGGAAAATTATTATCTCTAGAAATGGTGACTTTGTAGGGAAAGGTTACCTTAATGGTGGATTATTTGTACTTAACGTTTTTTCTGCTTTGAATGAAAATGCATCTACTTCTGCTTATATTGTTGAATCTCTTGATATGTGGCATGCTAGACTAGGACACTTAAATGTTTCCTCTATTAAAAGACTTAAAAATCATGGACTAATACCTGGAAACAATAATGATGATTTTCTTAAGTGTCAAATATGTGTAGAGGCTAAGCATGCGAAAAAGCCCTTTAAAAATGTAACCACTAGAGAATCTCAACTCTTAGAACTAGTGCATTCCGACTTAGCTGACTTTAAAACTACCGCCAGTAGAGGAGGAAAACTTTATTATATGACCTTTGTAGATGACTACTCTAGGTTCACCAAAGTATACCTTTTAAAGTCTAAAGATGAAGCAGAATCCACCTTTTTCAAATATAAGGCTGAGGTTGAAAACCAACTAGATAGAAAGATTAAAAGGTTTAGGTCTGATAGGGGTGGTGAATATAGTTCAAACACACTTAAAGAATTTTGTGAAAATAATGGAATTATTCATGAACTTAGTGCCCCTTATACACCCCAACAAAATGGCATAGCCGAAAGGAAAAATAGATCCCTTAAGGAAATGATGAATGCCATGTTAATTAGTTCAGGCCTACCATCCAACATGTGGGGGGAAGCTGTCTTATCTGCTTGTTATGTGTTAAACCGAGTACCCCATAAACGTATAGATAAGACCCCTTACGAGTTGTGGAAAGGATACCCTCCTAACCTGAAATTTTTAAGAGTGTGGGGGTGTTTGGCTAAGGTAGCTTTACCCGACTTCAAGAGAGTCAACATTGGACCCAAAACCATAGACTCTATCTTTTTATAGGATATGCTCATAATAGTGCAGCTTATAGGTTTATGTCCTTAGTTGATAACACTATTAGTGAATCTAGAGATGCTGAATTCTTTGAACATATATTTCCCTTGAAAAAGGATATTGTTCATAATGCCTCTTCTTCTACCAGTAATGACTCACCAGTCAATACTGTTATACCTGTTAGTGATAATCTGTCTGCTTCTCTTCCCCCTTCGAGTTCAGGCACTCACCCTGACAACGAAATTAGAAGAAGCAAAAGACGTAGGACTGAGTCTAGTTTTGGACCAGACTTTATCACTGCTTTCCTGACTGAGGATTTTCACGTAGATATGCTATGTGAAGAACTTGTTTCGTGTTTCCTTCTTGAGGAAGATCCTAAGACCTTTTCCGAAGCCATGAGATCCATTGATGCCAGCTTCTGGAAAGAGGCAGTAAACAGCGAAATAGAATCTATTAGATCAAACCACACTTGGGACTTAACTGACTTACCAAAGGGGTGTAAGCCAATTAGTAGCAAATGGATCTTTAAGAGAAAATTTAGACCAGATGGCTCTATAGAGAAGTTTAAGGCTAGACTTGTAATTCGAGGCTTTACTCAAAAGAAAGGCTTAGACTACTTTGACACCTATTCCCCTGTGACCAAAATAGCCACTATAACAACTCTCATAGCCTTAGCTTCTATTCATAAACTCACTATACATCAGATGGATGTTAAGACCGCGTTTTTGAATGGAGACTTAGAGGAGGAGATATATATGGTACAACCCGAAGGGTTTGTGGCATCTGGTCAAGAAGACAAAGTATGCAAACTTAAGAAATCTCTATATGGTTTGAAACAAGCACCCAAACAATGGTACGAAAAATTAGATAGTACCTTAGCTAACGATGGCTTTATAGTCAACACCTCTGATTCATGTGTTTACATGAAGGTGTTAGGATCAGAATGTGTGATCATATGTCTATATGTAGATGACATGTTGATCTTTGGCACTAACCTTAAAGTTATTAATGAGACTAAGGACTTCTTATCATCAAAGTTTGAGATGAAAGACATGGGTGAAGCTGATGTTATCTTAGGGGTTAAGATTCTAAGAAATGAAAATGGTATATCCCTTAATCAATCCCATTATGTAGAGAAGTTGTTGAAAAAATTCAACTCCTTTGATGTCACACCTGCTAGAACCCCTTATGACTCTAGTGTTCCTTTGACTAAGAACAAGGGAAATGCAGTATCTCAAACCGAATACGCTAAGGTAATAGGAAGTGTGATGTTTTTAATGAACTACACTCGGCCTGATATCGCCTATGCCGTAAGTAGACTTAGTCGCTATACCCATAACCCTAGTAGTGAACATTGGGCTGCTCTTCGGAGATTACTGAGATATCTTAGAGGTACTATGGATATAGGCATACACTATAGTAGATTCCCTGCTGTCTTGGAAGGCTACTGTGATGCGAATTGGATATCAGATAATGATGAAGTAAGCTCTACTAGTGGTTATGTATTTTCCTTAGGTGGAGGAGCTATATCATGGAAGTCGTCTAAACAAACTTGTATAGCACGATCAACCATGGAATCTGAGTTCATAGCACTAGAGTTGGCTGGACAAGAAGCCGAATGGTTGAGGAGTCTCCTATCAGATATACCATTATGGGAAGATAAAGCTGTACCAGTCTCTCTTCATTGTGACTCGCAAGCAGCTATAAGCGTTGCTCATAACAGCTCCTATAATGGAAAACGGAGACATATTCGGATCAGACACAGCTCAGTGAAACAATTACTGAAGAATGGTGTGATAGCATTGGACTTTGTCAAATCTGAGAAAAATTTGGCTGATCCATTCACTAAAGGTTTAACCAGGAGAGTAGTTCTGGAGATGTCGAGGGGGATGGGGCTTAAGCCCATTCATGGGGGTCATATGGATGACATGTGATGCACTACTTACCCATCCCTATGGCAAACAATAGTGCATATGAGGTTGAGTTTCGACTCTTAATGATTCATAGCCCTTTGTGGTGGTCCTATTGAGAAGGACTTGATGAATTCACCGATGTTTATTTCGAGGTTGAGTTTCGACTCTTAATGATTCATAGCCCTTTGTGGTGGTCCTATTGAGAAGGACTTGATGAATTCACTGATGTTTATTTTTGAGGCTGAGTCTCGACTGTTAATGATGTTCATAATCTTTTGTGGTGGTCCTGTTTAGGACTTGATGAACTCACCGGCATGTGATGAGGATGAGCTTTAAGGCTCTTAATGACTTCAAGACCCTTGAGGGGTAGTCTATATGGTATGGACATTCTTGAAATCACCTATGTGAGTGTGAAAGTGGGGGCCGCTTTCTATAAAAGACTTGAGGAATCTTTTTAGAGCACTCATGAGAACCAAGGTATGCGCATGGCCTAAAAAGGCGCTTGTGATTACATCGCGGAATCTGTATATATCTAACGGGTTTGAGTACGTGTTGTGAGGGTCTCAACTAAAGAACGTCAAGTTCAAGAGTACGTTCACTTGATTGGACTTGGTTGTTGCATCACTTCACTACGTGTCAATTCAAATCGCAAGATATTGACACTTAAGTACAATTCACCTGATCTTTCGCTCTTTGCTTCCTTTCTCGTTTTGGGTTGACTTTCAAATGTGTGGGGGATTGTTGGAACATTTGATAGTCACGTTTGTGACTTTTGGTTTGTCCCACATCGGTGGGATGGAAGGGGTAAAGACTCCTTTTATACTTTGTGGGCTCAATAGCTTCCAAAGAACTTCCCCCCATGCACATGGAGAGCCTATTGGTTAACCCACACGCGCGCACCACCACCACCACCCGCCCGGCCCGAGCCCGGGCCCGGGTCCGGGTCATGGGTCATGGGTCATGGGTCTTGGGTCTTGGGTCTTGGGTCTTGGGAAAAAAATAAAAATAAATAATTTTTTGGACCAGCTTTTATTTATTCTTTCCGTTTTTTTTCCAACGTGGAGAATCCCCAGATTCTCTCCTCTCTTGAGTCAAAGATTTTTACCCACGTTTTTTATTCATCAGCTTCTAAACGTTTGTAACTGTTGCTGATTTCTTGCTGCGGATTTCTTGCCCACGATTTTTGCTGGTGTGTCTGTAACAGCTCTTTTTCTCCACTATAAAAAGAGCTGTCCTCACTTCAGAAAATACACAACACACATTACGAAATCTTCTTCTCCCTCTCTGCTGCTCTTGAGCAAAACCAAAAATACAGATTCCAAACCACCTTTTTGTGAGTGCACACGATTAGTTGGTTAGTAGTGTTAAACCTTGGGGAACGTTCGGCAAACGGTGTAGCACCTCGGCTGTCCCGAAATCTCGTTCTTAAGGCAGTGGATTCGCCACGACACTACCGCTTCACATTCATCTCCTCCTCCAGTTTCCGGTTCGTTGTTTTTTTCACGTCTTTTAAATTCCTGTTTTTCCTAGTTCATTTTTCTCTTCTCGTATTTTATATTTCCATTTTACTATTGTCGTTTTAAAATATTTTTTCGCATTACGGTTTGTTAAAAATTACCATTACAGTTACGAACATTTTTACACCAATTTAAGAACGAGAACCTTTTATGTCTAACACTGTAATGGCCTCCCCTTCGGTTTTGAAAACTCTGCCCGATATGTCAAAACTCGAACCACTTGATGGTTCTAATTTCAAACGTTGGTCCCAAAAACTTCTCATTTTCTTCGAACAATTAGAAATTGATTTTGTGCTTTCTGAAAACCCCCCTGTTGCAACTAGCGACGCGGATGCTACTATAGCCGCTCGTCTTTTAAAATACGAAAAAGCTAATAAACTTTGTAGGGGTCACCTTTTAAACCACATGACAAACCCCCTTTTTGATTTATAAATACCTATGTCATTGGTTTCATGAGATATTTTTTCATTATGTTGTTCATATTTATAGTCGGATCTAGTTCATAAGCATTCTTCTCGAATTTTTACCCAAATACAGACTTGACCGTTCGAAGTTTTATCGGAAGGCACACCTCCTTATCTGATTCCATCTCATCTAACTTATAAGGAGCACCTTTGATAATCATCAAGAAGTTTAAAAAATTCACCATAAAACCCCCTTTTAAAGCTATTTTAGACAGAGCTCTTCATAACTCTGAATGGGATAAAATATTCCCAAATGCCTGGTTAGCAATCCTACCAGCAATAGGATCAGACCATTGCCCTCTGGTACTTCATCATGATAAAACTAATAACAAAAATAAAAGAAGATTCTATTTTGAAAGTTTTTGGACTACAGAAACTGATTGCTTAAATATAATTAAAAAAGTTTGGAAATATTTTAACTCATTAAGGGGAAACCCTAATGCAGTTATCAATCACAAACTAAAAAAATGCAGTCTAGCATTAAGAAATTGGAATAGGAAAAAATTTGGAAACAACAAAATCCAAATAGAAAAACTCATAAAAAAATTAGAAATCATATCTAATAATAATAACACAAATTTCAACTGGGATGAATATAATGTTATAACCAAAGAACTTGAAGAAACTTGGAAAAGAGAGGAAGTTTTTTGGAAAGAAAGATCAAGAAATATTTGGTTAAAGAAAGGGGAAAAAAATACTAAATACTACCATGCTTGTACTAAAGAAAGAAGAAGCAGAAATAAAATTCTTAATATCACTAATGATAATGGAGAATGGATTGATAGTAAGAATGAAATTAATTTAGAAATAGTCAATTACTTTAATAACATTTTTACAACAGTAGGAAAAAGAGATTACACTAACACCTTAAATCTAATCTCTACTAAAATTGATAAAAAAGCTGCAGACAATTTAAATAAACATATTAATGAAGAAGAGGTTAAAAAAGCAACTTGGGAACTAGGCCCTAATAAGGCACCAGGCCCAGATGGATATAATGGTATATTCTTCAGAACATACTGGAATATAATTAAACTAGACCTTATGAGAGTTATAAATAACTTTTGGAACAATAAAGGAGACTTGTCTGATTTAAATCAAACAATTATAACTTTAATCCAAAAAATCCATAAACCTACCAATATTAAACATTATAGACCAATCAGTTGCTCTAATTTTATATATAAAATTATAGCAAGAATATTAGTTAATAGATTACAACCATATATGAACTCCCTAGTTGGAGAAAATCAAAGTGCATTCATCCCAAATAGAATGATACAGGAAAACACAATGATTGCACATGAACTAATAACCCATATAAAAAGAAGGAAAAAAACTAAAAAATATATGATTGCTGTAAAGGCAGATATTAAAAAAGCTTACGAATAGAATGGGATTTCTTACAAGACCTCCTAGATAAAATGGGATTTAATAAAGACTGGATTAGGAAAATCATGATTTGTATTACATCAGTAACCTACTCAATACTGATTAATGGTGAGGTCCACCAAATAAATAAACCAACTAGAGGAATAAGACAAGGAGACCCACTCTCCCTCCTAATTTTCTGTCTAATATCACAAACTTTAAATGATCTAATTAGAGACAAAAAAGAGAATTACCTCCTTAAAGGAATTAAAATTGGGAACAATTGCCCAACCATCACTCATCTTCTTTTTGCTGATGATAGCCTCTTCTTCCTTAATGCTGATAATAGTGAAATACATTCTTTTAATGATATTATGAACAAATATAAAAATGCCTCTGGATTATGCCTTAATCTTAATAAATGTGGGGTAATTTTTAGTCCTAATACACCAACATTGGTACAAAACACAATGGCAAAGAGATTAAATATGAAAAAAACCAAAAACCTAGGTAATTACTTAGGAATGCCAACAGAATGGAGTAGATCTAAATCTAAGGACCTCCAATTTTTAATTGATAAAATTCTAAATAAATTTGAAAATTGGAAAACTCTCTTCCTCTCAGAAGGAGGTAAGGAGATCCTAATAAAAGCAATTATCCAAAGCTTACCTAATTATTTAATGTCTAACTTTATTTTTCCAAAGAATATAATTAGCAAAATCCACTCCATTATTGCTAACTTTTGGTGGGGTGATAAAGGAAAAAAAAGAATACATTGGGCCAACTGGGAAACACTCACTAGCTCAAAATTTGAAGGTGGGTTAGGATTTAGAGATCTACACCTAATGAATAAAGCTTTATTAGGAAAACAAGCTTGGAACCTACTAAATAAAAAAGAATCTCTTCTCTTTAGACTCCTAAAAGGGAAATACTTTTCAAAATGTAGCTTCCTTGAAGCTAAAATTGGAAGCTCACCTTCATGGGGATGGAAAAGCATTCTTATAGGTAGAGACACCTTCATAAACAATATAAAATGGAAACTAGGGAATGGTACTAGTATTAACATCTATAAACATAACTGGATATGTAATGAAAAAGAATATATTAATCCTAGAAGATCTAACTTAATTTGGGTTAATCAACTAATCAAAAATGATAAAACTTGGGATATTGAATTACTTAACCAATTATATCCTAAGGAAATCAAAGAAAAAATTGAAAAAATGATAATACCTAAGATTGAATGTGAAGATCAAATTTGCATTAATTATTGTAATACAGGGACCTATACAGTCAAAGAAACTTATCATAAACTAAAAGAAGAGGAAACTATTAGTCAGAATAATAAAATAATCAATAACCCATCATCCTCTACTACCAGGGATAAAAAAATTTGGGATATAATTTGGAAAATGGAAACTCAAACAAAAATTAGAAATTTCATGTGGAGAGCAGTTAGGAACCTACTATCTACAGAAGAAAATCTTTTTAAAAGGAAATGTAGTAAAAATAAGATATGTAAAATATGTGATAATGATACTGAAACAGTAGAACATATACTTTTTAAATGCCCTTGGGCTAAAAGTGTATGGTTTATTAGCCCCCTTAACTTAAAAACAGATAATGATTCAACCAATAGCTTAGAACTTTGGCTCTTGAACCATGTACAAAATATAGCTAAAAATTTTGATAAGCATGATAGAACTCTTGAACTTATATGTATCATTATGTGGAATATTTGGAAAGATAGGAATAATTTTATATATAATGGTAAAAAATGTGATCCCATGAACACAATTAAAAAAGCTACTGATAGCTGGAAAGAATACTATAAAATTTCAAACCCTAACGATATTAACTTTCTTGATAAAATAGGAAAGGTTAATAATATCTTGATAAGAAATAATGGACCTAACACCCAAAATAAAAAATTTAAAGATAAATGGAAAAAACCTCCTCCTAATAAATTTAAAATTAATTGTGATGCAGCCTTCTCCGATAAAGGAGCTGCAATTGCTTGTTTAGTAAGAAACTCTAATGGTGAATTTGTATCAGGTGAAAGTTGGAAAATTGGGGCAGATTCGGTGTTAGAGGCAGAGGCTACGGGAATTTTGAAAGCTACGGAGATGGCTTCAAAATTACCTTTTGGGAGCGTGATTATAGAGAATGACTCAGCAACTATTATGAAGTCTCTTTCTTCCGGACTTCCTATTTTGAGTCATTCAATTAAGAATGTAATTTGTAACATTTATTATTTTGCTGAACTATCTTCTCCTTCTTTCTCTTTTGTTTCTAGGAGTAGAAATGGGACAGCTGACTGGATTGCCAAACAGGAGCTCCTTAGCACCCTGTTTGGTAATTGGGATAGATGTATCCCTCCCCAGTTAGCTACTATGATTTGTAATGAAGCCGAGCCCTCCGGGGTAGGCTAGACCTTGTAACCTATTTTCTATTTCTATATTATTATGCATTCGAAAAAAAAAAAAAAAGATCTGCTGTTTCACGTAAAAAAAAATTTTGTTAACATATTATTTTCCAAAAATATTTACCAAATTGTGTTATAACATAATGCAATTCGTAATTGGATAAATACCAATAGGCCATAGCCATTCTTCGTAAAATAAACACACTAGGTTTTTGAAGCTATGTGCTACAATGCTACAATTTGCACTAAAATATTACAATTGGCACGGTATATTATAAAGTGGAGATTTTTGTAAAGAAACCACCATCAGATTGGTACCAACTAATAAATCATAGTGGGACTTAAAATATTTAAATAAATACAGTTAAACAATTAAATTTACTCAGGCCAAAAAAAAAAGAAAAACAATTGATTTCACTCATAGGTATCAAAAAAAATTTAACTAAACTGAAATTTCGGAGACAAAAGGAAAATTTTAAAAGAAAGTAATGTTATACTTTCTTATACCATCTTCATACTATTTCATTTTTAATTTATCACGGTATATAAGAAAACTATGATGATATAAAAACACGTAGTAGATAACATTACCCTTTAAAGAATATAAGGGTAGTATTTGAGAAAGTGTTGATTTGGTTTTGAAGGATAAGTAAAACCATCAAACAAAACCTGAGTCACTTTTACCGCTTATGGTATCCACCTAAAACGGTGTTGATTTCCAATTGTCAAAATCAAGCTTGTATTATTCGCTAATACCGACTAATCATAATTCAACCTTTATCTTTATATTTCCTGTTGGCTCTTTTCTCTTCTCGTATTCAACTATAAAATACCGTTCAGGCTAAGTAGTCAGTCACTATAATCACCAAACAAATTACTAAGAGTTCATTTAAGATTCATCAAGAAACCAGTTAGACAGACATGTCGAACACTACCGGTGAAGTTATACGTTGTAAAGGTATATTAATTTACATTAACCACATTTCTTTTAGTGTTGGATCAACTGATATAATGTTGTTTAATCTGTGATTGTAGCTGCTGTGGCATGGGAAGCGGGAAAGCCACTAGTGATAGAGGAGATAGAGGTGGCGCCACCACAGAAAATGGAAGTTCGTCTGAAGATCCTCTTTACATCACTTTGTCACACTGATGTCTACTTTTGGGAGGCCAAGGGTAGTCAAAATGCACTATTTCCTCGAATACTTGGACATGAGGCATCAGGGATTGTGGAGAGTGTAGGAGAGGGTGTTACAGAATTAGCACCAGGTGATCATGTTCTCCCAGTCTTCACAGGGGAATGCAAAGAATGTGATCATTGTAAATCACAAGAAAGCAACATGTGTGATCTACTCAGGATTAACACTGACAGGGGAGTCATGTTAAATGATGGAAAATCCAGATTTTCTATCAATGGACAACCTATTTACCATTTCGTTGGCACATCAACCTTCAGTGAATACACAGTGGTTCATGTTGGTTGTGTAGCTAAAATTAACCCTCTTGCTCCTCTTGATAAAGTTTGTGTTCTCAGCTGTGGAATATCTACAGGTACAATACTTTAAGTTATATATATTTTTACTCAGAGTAACACATTAATATGTGTGATTTATGTTGTTGTTACTGTTTCATAGGGCTTGGTGCTACATTGAATGTTGCCAAACCAAAAAAGGGCTCATCAATTGCTATCTTTGGTCTAGGGGCTGTTGGCCTTGCTGTGAGTTTTCCAATTATTACATGACAATTTTGAATTCAACTTTTTTATAATAATTTACATGGAACAGGCTGCAGAAGGAGCAAGAATTGCAGGTGCTTCAAGGATAATTGGTGTTGATTTAAATCCTGCCAGATTTGAAGAAGGTGAGTGAAGCATAGATTTGGAACCTGTAAATTACAAAAGTTATTGATGAGTTTTTCTTTTTGTGTAAACAGCGAAGAAATTTGGTGTGACTGAGTTTGTGAACCCAAAGGATTATGAGAAACCAGTTCAAGAAGTGATAGCTGAGATGACTAATGGAGGAGTGGATCGAAGTGTAGAGTGCACAGGGAATATAAATGCTATGATCTCTGCATTTGAATGTGTTCATGATGGATGGGGAGTGGCTGTTCTTGTTGGTGTACCTCATAAAGATGCTGAGTTTAAGACTCGCCCTATCAACTTCTTGAACGAAAAGACTCTAACAGGAACCTTCTTTGGAAACTATAAACCCCGTTCTGATCTTCCATCTGTTGTTGAAAAATACATGAATAAGGTATTTAATGTTCTCTCGGACCAACTTTATCCCTCCCTAAGCTTTTTCATTACTTTCTGATTTGTTAATTACTTAATTAATTAAACATGCAGGAACTGGAAGTCGAGAAATTCATTACTCATCAAGTACCATTTTCTGAGATTAACAAGGCCTTTGAGTACATGCTCAAGGGAGAAGGCCTTCGTTGCCTCATTCGGATGGAACACTAATTAAACATGATACTTGTCTTTTTCTTATTTATCCTCGTAAACCGTGCATATTTCAGTTTTTAAGTTGTAATGTAACGAACTGTCTGTGATTGGGTTGTTAAACCCCTTCCCCGATTGTCGCATCTACTCTTAGCCTCCTCTATACGCCGTGGTATAGGGTTAGTAGTTTTTTGCATTTGCAATGATCGTTTCTTTCTAATATATTAATGCTTTTGATTAAAAAAAAAAAGTGAAATGTCGGTCATCTTATTTCCTGTATTAGTACTACTATCAACTCTACAATCTCTTCAAAAATGGTGTTGATAACCTTTTCAGTGAGGGTTGGAATCTTTCTCTTTGGGAGCCTCTTCGAATAAGGGATTTTTGGGATTCATTTTTTAGGAACAGTTGGATCCTAATTCTTTTTGTTTAGTTTGTAATGCCTCTTTTGAATCTCAATTTTACTTGGAGTTTTTATGGCTGAATCCGATTTGAACTCATATTTCTTAACCCAAAATGTCTGGTGTAGTTCAAGTAAGTGAAGTAGTAACCATTCTTTCGATTTGCCACGTTGTTGATAAATTCAAAGAGGGGAATATTTCTATTTCTACTTATTGTCTTGAGACTGAGTGAGCATCTCCAGCGTTGAGTAAAAAGTGACCTCCATCTGCATATTTTTGCAGAAACTCAACATTTGCAAAAAAAACTTGCTCCAGCAATACTTTAATCACTACCTGCATAATGCAACTTCCTCCAAATTTCTACAGTAATTCTGCATATTTGCAGAATAATTATTCATCCTGCAAATTTTATAATTCATAAAAAGAAAAAGTAAACTGAATTCCACATCACAAATATCACAAATATGTACATATATTATTATTATTCAACACAGTAAATCAAATACACACAAGAATTGCTATATACAAATAAAAATATAGAGTATTAACTATATATAAAATAAATAATTATTTCAACAACTGTAATGAAAAAATCAAGCAAAATTTAAACAAAAAATTAAATGAATTTTTGGATTAGAAAAGGAAAGACTATTATTTTTGTTTAAAACTTTAAAAAAAAAGAGACAGTAACTTGAGATACAATAATAATATGATTATTAGCTTGAATCAGTAACTTGTTATTAGCTAAAAATTTATTTTATTAATTAATATATTTTCTTTGTTAATTTTTTTAATTAATAGAGTTCAACAAGAGTTTTTCTTCATTTTGCAAAAATACCACTAAAGTAACTTATTCTATAAAGTGTTATATTTTGGCAAAATCAACTTTTAGTTTGCTATTTTGCCAAAATACTCTCTTCAAAATACAATACCACTAAAGATGCTCGCTTGACTTGGGTATAAAAATAAACTACTTCTCTTTATGGGTGTTTCTTCTCATTTAATAATTTCATGGGGTCTCAAATATCTTACTATCGTTTATATAATTTAACATAATATGGGACCTACATCTTTTCTTGTCGTTAATCTGCAGGCAAATTGGATCTTCATAATTTTGAAGGTTACGTGTGTAATTTTGTTTAATGATCCAATTTCACGAGCACAGCTATTTCAGTTACACAAATTTACCTCAACAGAAACAGTTTGAAGACGTTACTACTTCAGTTCAGTTCAGCCCTCCCCTTAACTCTTTATATATATAGCACTTAAATCCCTGAGAGAATATTGATATAAATATTCATTCATTAACCAAATAATCTTCAAGCTTTCTTTCTTTCTAATATTGTTGAAGAAATTCCAGTTTTATTCTCTTTTTGTTGATTTAAGAAATAGGAAAGCCTTCACCATTAATATCTTCTCTTATCAACCTTCATGATTCTGAAGATGACGCACATCCTGGCTTGTTCGAGTGTCGTTTTTGCTCTACCCACGTTGCCTTGAATAAAAACATGGCCTATTCAATAACCGTAAGTTTTTCCTTCAGCTATTAATTCCATATTCTTGGTGTTAAAATTACTGGAAATCCTTTGCTATCAAGACATTATTATAATTCATCTTGGATCAGATTCTTGAGTGTTTTTGTAATGCCTACTTTTCTATTTATTTTTCAGCCTTTTGACTCCACAGGAATAAGCTTCACTGATCTGTAAGATTATTTCATTCATTATAGACTTTCTCTTTAGTCTCTATACCTGGTATGTGTAGTTCGGAATTGGAATTAAAATTCATTACATATGCAGTGTGAATGTAAAAATTAGCCCTCGAATCTATGTGGCTAATCATATACGAGTAGTAGCAGATATCCACTGCAAAGGCTGCAATAATCATATAGGCTGGAAATTAGTGAGTGTCTAATTTATTTTACTGCAAACTAATTACGTCTGAGTACTCATTTATTCTCACTAAAACATAAACTTCCCATGTTTCAGGCTGAAAATCAACCTGGTGCAGGAGATCTTGTACTGCAACGGTATTAATATCGATTTCACTTGGAAAAATTAGATATATAAACTCTTCGTTAATGGTTACTGATCATAAATCTTATCTTGAATCCACTTTTTACAGGGAAAATATCTTGGTGAAGGTGTTCATTCCTCATCTCCTTGTGCATCCGTGTCTCTAACCTTGCAAAATCCGAAACATTTTGATTAGTTGCTCAGACATTGCTGTATTCTTTTTTTTTTTTTTTTTTTAATTTTAAGTCCAAATGTAATACTGAAGCAAATTAAGAAGCAAACATTATTATACCTATTGCTATTTCATTTTGATGAACTATCCTGGATTTCATTCAATTAGCTATTTTAAATTTGAGCCTTTTTTGAGTTACCTATATTTCTTCATATTGTGTTCATTTCTACAAGATATCGGTTACTGAGTGTGTTGAAATAGTAATTTAGATACCAAAATTGGGGCAGACATAAGAGTTTTGTGAAGTTTATGGTTAGAGTTTCTGGATTTTGAGCACTTCAACCTGAAATTATGAAATTTTGTTAGGTGAGCTGACGTTAGGAGGTAAGAAATTTTGTTAGGGAAAGCCTCGGGCGACCCTGGAAACAAAATCCGCCTTTTTTTTTCTTATAATCTCTATATTCCTTTAGTTCCAAAAATAATATCCATTTTACTTTTCACACAAATTAAGAAACCTAATAATTATATACACCATTTACAAATTTACCTCTCATAAAGTGTCTTATATTTTAAATATACATTGGAAATATAAATTTTATTTTTTTAATAAAGGTAATAAAGGAAAAAGTTAGAAAAAAGTGTCTTGATATTTTAAATGAACAATAATTTTGAGACACTATTTTTATTTTAGTAATGTGGACATTAATTTTGGAACGTAGAGAGTATATTATAAAAATATGCAAAATAAGTTTTATATTATGCAAAACTCTATTTTAAGGCTTTAATTGCGTATTAATATAAATTATTGTCTTTCTTGTTCCACTAGCTAGGACCCAATTTTCAGTTTTTCCTCTTGTTATTACAACTATTTTTTTTATGTCAAAGACCAAAAGCTATACGCAAATTCTTATTAGATCTGGGTTGTTTTTGACATCAACAAAGATGACAAAATTTGGAGTTTTCCAATTCCCACTTAAGGGTTGCTCGTCCGAAGAGATGATATATGTCTTTGTGTAAAAATTGCAATATAAGTTCCGATATTAATTTTTTTATTAATTATAATATAATTTTCCTTTTTATACAAAATAACATATGTTTGTTGTAAAAAAGTAAAAAATCGTAAAATAAAATAATTTAAAACCTAATAAAATAAATTTTATAAGTTAAAGGAAGCGAAAGGTAGATTTTTAAAAATATTGATGGTTAATCACTTATAATTTTTTTTAAAGGTAGTTATCTTTTTTTTTTTTTAAAATCAAGGGGAGAGGAGTCCTTCAAACCAAGCTGGCTCCTCTGCCCCTGGGCAAGGAATGCACTAATATATGGAAGGACAAATGGCTATCGACACACATACTTGTTTAAAACTCAATCATTGTAATCTTGAAGTGGTTAAAGACCTAATCAAGAGTGATGCTTTGGGATGGAATATTCTACTTATTCACAACACTTTTCCTTGCATGACAACTTAATTATCAGCAAGATACATCTCCATGTACCTGATAAAGCTGACAAACTGATGTGGGTCCATGCCAATAAAGAAAGTTTTACTGCTAAATAAGAATATCTTGTCATTCATTTTTTCAATGCAACTGTGACTCTTGATGCTTCATCCTCAGGTACATCTAGGAACCAGCAAATTTAGAACACTATGTGACATGCGAAAGTTCGAGCATTGATCTGAAAATATTGTAATGAAGACATTCCTTGCGGTGCTACACTTTTCAATAAAGATTGCGCTGACTCTCCTAGATGTAGAATCTGCAGTGACCCATGGAAACTCATCCTCCCAAGATACCCGTCATCACCGTCAAGCTGGTAGTATAGAATTTATTCTAAGAACACGCTTCACTAAACATCTTGCACCAATTTCATGTATGTATTACTTCCGTAAACCATCAAAACCAAAACCAATACGAAATTGATTTGTCTCTCACATCTTATAGAAATCAAGAAGACCTCTTGCAAGTTGAGAAACCATAGAGCCCATTGAAATGGTAAGGAAAACAAGGTAAAATTAAAATGTTTTTGAAACAATCATTAATCTAAGAATTAATGTTGAACACAAAAATAAGAGGAGAAATAAGCATCAAAACCCAATCCATCAAGTAAAAGATTGGAAAGACCCCAAATCACACAAACAAGTTGAAAAGAAAAGGATTACAAGACGAAATAGAAACATAAACAAACGATGAAGGAGAAATGATGTCATTAAAAAAAGATTAAGATGAACAATTAATGCGCAAATAATTCGAGAACTTGATTTTCATTTTTATTCATTTTGAAGAAAATTTTACTAACATCTTAAAGAATCAACATCATGGTGAGCCTATGATTTATAATAAGCTTATTTGATTTACAATCATAAGGTTGATTAGTTTTAGTTCAACAACTCCCCAGTTTATGAGTAATGATATATACCATACTACCCACGATGTGACGTGAATTGGTTGACTATAAATCTTTAATCAGATCACGAAAATAAATAGATTAACGATTTATAGCTAACTAATTCATGCCACATCTTTTTTTTTTTTTGGACGTTATTCATGCCACATCATGGGCGGTATACTTGGGCGTTATGATTTTGGGTGGTATATATCATTACTCCCAATTTATTAGTTACAATTGGGGGTCAAACACATACTCTCTATTATATATTGACCTCCTAAAACAGTTTCACTTCAACAAATTACCAATTTCAACTCATTCTAGCAATCCCCATTTCAGGTTGTACTCAAACATGTTCCCTATTTCAGTATTCCAATTCAAATAATTTCATCTATAAAGTTCTTCCGACAACTTTCTTATATTTTAACTGATTTGTAAATATAAAAATATTATACTATTATATTTATATTTTTTAATTAGTTACTGAAAAATTCATTATTAAAATTATATATATTAATTATAATCTTTTAATACCTATAACCTCTGTTGATTATCATTCCCGTGAAAAAAATTAAAATTATGTCAATTTTAAGTCTTGTCATGTCACTGTCGTATCGTGTCAGGTCGTATCAGTTGCTTGATGTCAAATATCATATATTTTCAGGTCAATCGAGATATCATTTCATGTCATATCAATTTATTCATGTCATATCAATTTATTCATGTCATGTTGGTCATATTATGTCATATCCAATGCAAGCATTTTACAATTTTGAACGTTATATATTCTTCACAATCTTAAAAATAAATACTTACAATACTTCCAATTCTTTCAATTTAACTTTCTAGTATATAATATTTTTCCAATTCCTTTTTAAAGTTTTTCATCTCCTTGAGTAAGAAAATGTCAGATTATTTTAATACTGGAGATTTTAGCTACAAAATATTGATGAGTGGTGTTGACGATAATGATGAAAAAGATTTACAAGTGGTTAAACAAATGGTGTATCATCATGCTCGAGAAAAAAAAGAAAAAACAAGCATCGTGGTTCAGTTCCAGGTCATGCTTTTCTGTGGGGAGACAGAGAGTAAGGTCATGAACGACTGTTCAAAGATGATTTCATAAGATCCAGTCTATCCCGAGTAATATTTTCTAAGGAGGTTCCGAATGTATAAGCTGTTATTTTATAGAATACTAAATGATGTAGAATCGTATGAAAAATATTTTGTTCAAGGTGAAAATAATGCTAAAGTCGTAGATTTTTTATCCATAAAAAAGTGCATAGCTGCGTTTTGAATGCTTGCATATGGAGCGGTTGGAGATTCAGTCGACGAGTTCTGTAGAATGTGAAAATCAATTGTAAACGAAACTCTAAGAAAAAATTTCAAGGCGGTAGTAATGATTTTTGGTGACAAATATTTGTGTTCCCCTAACGAGATGGACATAGCTAGATTGCTAGCTTTGGAGAAAAAAGAGGCTTCCCTGGAATTTCGGGGAGTATTAATTGCATGCACATGACCTAGAGAAAATGCCCAACTGCTTGGAAAGGTATGTATACAAGTCATAGTCATGAACCAAATATTATTTTGGAAGTTGTAATATCGTGTGACCTTTGGATTTGGAATGAATTTTTTGGCTTACCCGGTACGCTTAATGATATAAGTGTCGTAGACTGATCACCAATATTAAGTGATTTAGTTGAAGGCCAAGCCCCTGATGTTAATTATTCTATAACGACATAATTATACAACAGGGTATTATCTTACGAAATGTATATACCCACATTGTTCGACATCTGTTCAAACTATATCGTGCTCACAAGGTAACAAGAAAAATATTTTGCACAAAAACAAGAGTTGGCAAGATAAGATGTCGTGCGTGTATTTGGAGTGCTTCAAACTCGATGGGCAATCATACGTGAACCTGCACGACTTTGGGATGTTGAAACACACGAATATATCATGAAAGCATGCATAATTATGCATAATATGATAATTGAATATGAAAAGGATATTCTTAGTCCATGTTATAATTACGACTATTATGGTGCTTCAAGTTCACATTCGATCGTCTCAAAAGAAGCGACATATGATGTTATGCAATTTATCCAAATCCATCACCGGAGATGCATAGGCAACTACAAGAAGATTTCATTGATCATTTATGGCAGCAAAATGGATATGCATATAATTATTTTATATTCAACGTCATGCATGTGTTTAAATTATTAATGTAATATTATTTTAATTTAATCGTTAATCTAATGAATCTTGGAAATTTGTGACTAGGAGATCAAAGATTAATGAAGAGACTAGTTGTAGTTTTATATCTCCTATCTCAGAAAACAATTATTTTGAAGTATTAAATATCCCACTCTTTGGCCTTGATGAGGATGTCTTGAGAATTATCAAAAAGGATGAGGACGGAGGGAAGAATAAACCCCCTGATCCATGGTCCTATAGTTAGATGTCTCTAGTTTCATGTTTACAAAGAAAATAAATGTAATGTGTTTGCTTGAGACAAAGTTCAGTTTCTGAAATATGCAAAATAATGAAGGAAAACTATTCTACTTTCAACATTGTTCATAACTATAGTAGGGATGCTAGAGGTAGAGTTTGGATACATTAGAATCATAAGGAGGTCCAGGTTACGTTAATTGAATAAACCTTCCAATTTGTTCTAGTTGAGATCATTGATCATAAGGATAATAGTAAAATGTCTCTTTGTGCAATCTATGCTAGTAATGACGATAAAAAGAGAATGATACTTTGGAGAGATATTATGAGATGGAGTAATATGTATAAGAATAATAGATTTGGGTGTATTTGTGACTATAATGAGATTCTTTGGATTGAAGAGAGGCTACATTGTGATAATTGAATGAGTATGCACAATAGTTTATTGATTGTGTGGAAGAGGTCGAGTTATATGAGCATAATAGTTGTGGAAACTTCTACACTAGGAGTAATATAAGTACTTCTCAACTTAGAGATAGTATAATAGATAGGCTTCTAATTAATGCAAAGTGGGTTGATAAATTGCATTCAAACATGTTATGCCTAGCTCCTTCAACTTTAGGTCATTGTGCACTCCTTGTAACTATTGGAGAGCCACATATTAGAGGTCCTAGTTTCTTTAAGTTTTTAATGTTTGGGCTAACCATGTTGATTTTCAGATATGGTTAGAAAAGATTGGTAGATTTATGTTAATGGTTCATATATGCATGTACTCTATGTCAAACGAAGAGAATTAAAAAAAAATCTTGAGGCTTTTAATATCGATTTATTTAAGAAGCCTTCTCAACACATTACAAACTTGAGAACAAAGTTAGAAGAATTGCAAAACTTAGTTATGAGTGGACAAGGTAGTGAATTGATCTTGGGTGAGGAGAAAATTGTGTTGAAATATCTTGAAGATACTCTACATAAAGAGAAGGAATATTTAAAGCAGAAATCTCGAGCTACATGGGATGACAAGAATGATTGTATCTCATCCTATTACTACAATATAATAAATGGAAGACAAGCTAAGAATAAAATTTCTACTCTTGTGAATGATGATGGTGAATTACTCTCAACTACACAATAAATCAAAGATGAGTTTGTACAATTCTATAAGACACTCATTGGGACTATAGATGAAGATCAAGAATTATGCTCAGTTGATACAATCAAGAAGCTTATTAACATACAACTAACTAAGTAAAAAGTAAAAGCTTAGCTAAACCTTTCTCTAATAAGGATATGAATGAAGCTTTATTTTCTATTAGTGAGAGTAAATACCCCGGGCCCAGATGGATATACTTCATGTTTCTACAAGAAAGCATGGAATATAGTTGGTTATGATTTCTGTAAAGAAATCAAGGAGACATTAGACAAGTACTATATGCCTAAATGTGTTAATGCTACAAATAGTCCTCTAATACCTAAGGTACAAAATCCTTTTCATTGTGAGACAATTCATACCTACCTCATATGTGAACACATCCTATAAAACTATCTCAAGACTAATGTCTAATGGAATCAAGAAGGTGCTTCACTTCATCATAGATAATAATCAAGTAGTTTTTGTTAGCAATAGAGTAATTGGTGATAATATAATAGTTGCTTAGGATATTATTCAAGGTTATGGTAAAAGAATCTCTCCTGTAGATGTAATATCAATGTGCATCTCCATAAAGCATATGACAACATCAATTGGGGTTTTCCTTCCAGTGTTCTAGAAGCGCTAAACTTTCCTAAGAAGATGAGGAAGTGGATCATGTGTAACTACTCCAACATATTCTCTTGGTTTTAATAGTGAGATGGTGAATTATTTTGATGGGAAGAGGGGACTTAGACAAGGGGATCCCCTCTCCCTTTACTTCTTTGTTATATGTATGCAGGTATTTACATCACTATTGAATAGGCTTGGAAATAAATTGCAATTTTACATCTCATCCAAGGTGTGAAGATATGAAATTTAATCATCTTGGAAGATGAATTATTGAACTTTATGAAGGCAAATGTTAACTCAACATATATTATCAAGGATGGACTTAGTATCTTAGCAAGACTTTCAGGAATGAAGATTAACCACAATAAGAGTGAGATTTACTTTGGTAATACTCATGTGCAGATAAAACAAGAGATTACTCAGATTCTTAACATAAAGGATGGTTGTCTTCCTGTAAGGTATATTGAGGTCCCATAAGCTCCAAGAAGATCAGTGCTAAAGATGAAAATAAGCTTATTTAAAATAGATGTAGTGACATTAACCAATGGAGAAACAAACTAGTCACATATGCTAGTAGGTTGGAGCTTATCAGGGTGGTTTCAGTGAGCAAGGTATTGTTATTGGAGTAGAGTATTCATTTGCCTAAGAATGTGATTTACAAGATCAACCAGAGAATGTCTAGTTTCCTTTGGAAGGGTACAACTGATGATGATAAAGGAGCTACAGTTGCTTCGATTAATGTATGTAAGAGTAAAGTTGAGGGTGGTTTAAACATCCCAAACTTAGAGAATCTTAATAAAGTTTGTTTACTTAGTAATTTCTGGAGATTTTATCAAAGAAATGACAATTCATGAAGTATGGCGGCTCACAGTAACATACTTCGAGGAGAATGTATGTGAGGATGAAGATTAAGCAACAGTATACTTGGACATGGAAGAAAATGTTAAAGCTCAAGAGCATGGCTTGCCAGTTTATTTCTCATGAAGTGAAGAGTGGAAATTATACTTACATGTTCTAGGATAATTGGATGCAAGGTAATAATGTAAGTGAAACACTTAATAGAGACATTAAAGAGAGTTCTCCATGGATGAACAAGACAGTGGAAAAATGCTACACTAGGGGAAGATGACACTTACCATCCACACTTAGTGGTATTGCTACTCTTCTACCACAATTAATTGTTGGAAATGATATATTAATATGGAGTGCTAGTATAAAGAATCGATTCTCGTTCAGGAAAACATTATATGAGACAACTGATCATGATCCTATCCTCGAGTGGACCTGGTTATTTGGCACAAACTCAATATTCCAAAGTGTTCTTTCTATGCTTGGATGGCGCGTCTTGATAGACTCCCAACTAAAATATGCATGATGGAGTGGGGTATTTAGCAAAATATCTTGTGCAAGTTTTGTCACATCTCCTTAGAAGATCGAGATCACATCTTTGATATTGGAATGCTTACGGAATGGAAAGCTAGGAACCGATATATTTAATCAGTTAGGCCTTGTTATTTTTCTAAAAGGGTGCTTCGTACTGTGTAGACTTATGTGGATCTGTACTTCTAAGTTGTTCTTGCTAGGATGAGCTCATAAGCTTCTTGTTAGCTATAAGTAAGAACAATTTTTTGGAAGCAATATATTCTATTTGGTTCATAGCCTATATTTAAATGATTTGGAAGAACTGGAATGATCATATACACAATGGAAGGAGGATGAATGAGGAGGATATTATGAAAAAGATTCAATACTACCTCTATGTTAAAACTACAAATAAGGGAAAGTTTAAAGGAAAATGGGGAAGATTTATAGTTGCTAACAATTGGAAGCTGCATAATGTTTTTAAAAGTTGATCAATTGTGTAAACCGTTTTAGAGTATATTAGCTAGAAGATTATCAGTTGTAATTTCTCATAGTTAGTCTATTCTAGATTTTCCTATTTGGGACTCTAAAAGCTATAAAAGAGAGTTTTTTAAGCTTAATAAAATGGCTAATTGATCCAATAAAAAATCTATTTTAATATAATGCATATTTTTAAATCGTTAAAAAGTGTTTTTCAAACAACTGGAAAAAGTAGGGAGATTAAAACAAATTAACAATCATGTCCTATAAAAAAGAAACAAAATAGCAATAAACCAAAAAAATACCCGTTTCATTCTAAACTAATGAAGCAAATTCAGCATAAAGGCTCAACTAATGAAGCACCAAAACAATAACTAGCGTGAGTAAGAAGTCATGTACTTTCAACCTAGAAATAAATCACAACATATTGTATTCTTTCATGATTAAAATCTGTATCTTTTCCCAATAAATTATGATTATTGAATTCAATCCTTTGACAATATTTACACCTCCCACTCACCAATCCGCTGCTCCCGCTGCATCTCCGTTCCTCACGGTCTAGTTTTTTGTCTTCCCGCATCCATTCTAGTTCTTTCTCCCCCTCCATCTTCTGCCTCTCGCGTTCAAATATTCGATTTTCCTACAGTCTTTCTAGTTCTTTTTTATTATCTTCACGGACTTTTTTCGGTTCCATTATTTTATCAGTATATTTTGCAAATACCGAGTCTTGGGAATCTGTAGTCGGTTCAATATTTTTTTCTCTTATTTGATTGTTTTGTTGCATCTCTACCCAATGGTATTTCAATTCCTGCATTATCATTGCCAAGAAATGAATTTATTGGGGTTGACAGAGAAGCTGTATTTGTCCAATATCGGGCTGAACAGGTTTTACTAGTTTTGTTTTCTTTTTGATTGAGCTAATCCATTTCGGATGATGCCTTAGAATATTCCAGCAATGCTCGTAAACAAAAGTTGTTCTTTTAAGATTATGGAACACCTCTTTGGCATCTTGAATCTTCATTTGTTAAACAATCAGTCATGCACATTCAAATTTCTCTTACTACACAAATGATGTTTTGCTACCCATAAACAAGAAAATATTTCTAAAATATTAAGAACGAAGATTAAAAATGTACCTAATTAAGTTCTGTCTTCCCGCTTTGATGTCTTCCTAACATTTGTTCGTAGTAGGCACAAAATTTATTTGTGTTAAGAGAAATAGTAAACCACTGATGCTTGAGATAATTTACTGTTCTGTCGGAAAAAAAATTTCTTGTTCTCGTGAAAGTAGTCAAATATTTTTTACCATATTTTTCCTCTCCTTTGATCATTCCAAATAGTTGCGTATGTGCTAACATATAAGTTTACTTGAATGAAAAGTACATCTTCTTCTTGCGAGAAGTTTTTGTTAAATTTTGTAACAATTTGTGTGTCTTGTGTTTGAGGGGTAACAATTGGGTCGTCTACAATTTGAGGCGTAAATATATTATGGCCTTGTTTCTGGATGGTTGCAAAATTATCATCTAACACACGATCAAGCAAATCCGTAAAGGAATCATCTTGTTCATCATACTCCATCTTTAACTACAAAACCTTGCATTGATGGTAAACTAAACATAGAAATAATATCAGAAAGCTAAAATTATCAATTGTTTCATAATTTGAAGATTATTTGCACTAATGGTCCCTCTATTAAGCAAAATAACCAAATATATATATATATATATAAAATACTATCAAGTGAATATTTTGTTAAAGAACAACTGTACTTATTTAATTTAAAACACATGTAATAATCATAATAACAACACTAAAAAACATAAAAAAAAGGTGTTTGATTACTTATGGAGTTTATAATTTTTCGGACAAATGTTTTGATTTTTAATTTCACTTAAAAAAAGAACGCCAATAGTTATAAACTCAAATCAAAGCATTCGACTTTAGATAAAATTTCCAAAAAAACTAAACCCTAATTTTTACACTAATACTTTAACCCATCAACACAAACATCACATTTAAGAAAATAACATAGATCTTTACCCCAATTAAAAGTTTGAATTTAAAATAGTTAAAAATACACAAAATTTTTATAACATGAGATTACTCTAAATTGTTTAACACTTTAAGGAGTATTAACTTCGGGAATAAGTGTTATATTTGTAGCATTTACTTCTTTAAGCAGCTGATTATTAACAAAATCTTTTCTGATTGCCTTGAAAAAGTCATTCCCAACTATATTCCAAGCAACTATTGATAAAACAAGATGTAAAGCCATAAGGCGTTGGACACTTGTTTTAATTAATAGAAAAAAGTGCATTTTTAAAGTTCATTTTTTATCTCCTCATTGGTAATAGGTAATTCCAAGAACTTAATTTGATCTTGAGTGAGTTTAATGTTTTAAATAATTTCTTGAGAACATTAATAGAGTGAACATCTTGTTCTTTATCTTCAATACCAATTAAGCTAGTATAGAATTTGATAAACTCTTCTTTAATTTGAGTAGGAAATGATAGAACATTGCCATATTCATCAATAAGTGTACTTACTTTGTTTTTAGCTTGTCTACCCTTCGTAATATTGTAATAATAAGCAATACTACAGTCACTCTCCTCATTCCTAAATTCTCTTGACTTTTGCTTGAAAAAATCTTGTTCATGAAGTAAAGCATCTCCAAGAATCTTGAGTGTGATCTCTTCTTCAGCTAGTATTAGTTCATCACAATTACCACACATGATAAAGTTTTGTAATACTTCAAATTTAGATCTTATGCTACTAATATAGATTGGATCTTTCTTAAAATAATTGATATTAAATACTTTAAGAGCATTCTTCACCCGTATTTCTTTAGTATATAATTGAAACATGTAAGAGCCTTGAACTTCAACTTTCCAAGAATCTGCAACAACATCTTGAAATTCAATATGTTTGAACCATATATTAAAAAACTTAAAAGAACAAGGTACGCATCTTTGTTGATTTCCAATAGTAACCATTAGTGCACAATGATCTGATGTAAAAGGAGATAGGGGAAGAACATAAGAGTGAATATGAATTATCCAAGTGAATTGATGAGCAATCTATCAATTCTGCTAGCCCTAATATTAGTAATTCTCTTATTATTCCAAGTATAAAAATTCCAACAAGTTGGGTGATCATGAAGTTCAACATCATCCACACAATCAATGAATTATTGAGTCCATTCAGCTATATCATCAATGTTAAGCCTTTCTTCAACCCAGAGTATCTCATTAAAATCTCCTATACATCCAAAATTAACACTCCTATAATTGTTGCTCTATCTTATAATGTCCCTCCACAAAATAGTCCCCTCTTAATCATCATTACTCACGTATATAACACATAGAATAATCTTTGTATTGTCACTCAAATCAATGACTTCAACAAGGACAATTTGAAAATAATCTTCAATAATATTAACTTGACTGTTACTATCTCCCCAAATAAACCATACTGTCCTTATAGGATCCTCAATGTAGTTATGAACAATATTGAGATTCTTGAATTGATCATCCATAATCTTCATCATATACTGAAATTAACTTTAGTTTTCATCAAACACATCACTTGGATGGTCCTAGTGAATATGAAATTAATTGTCTAAGGGTCATATTCAACCCTCTAACATTTCATGATCCAATGATCATGAATCAGGAGTTTTAGATTTATCCCCCTCCTTGCTCTTAGTAAGATTTATTATGCTTAAAACATCGTTATCAAGAGCAGATAAGGGACCATTAAGAACTTTAAAAGAATTATTCTCAGATACAGGGAAATGTAACCATTACTACTAGTATGATCTTGATTCTTAAGCCTTCTGGTAACAAATATCCATGATTCATCCACATTATTCTTAACTTGATTATCATTCTCCTAAAATTGTTGAAGATCATTCACATTCTCAATACAATCATCTATTAATTGAAATACATCTTCAGCTTTAGGCACCTATATTTTTTTTCATTTTTACACATAAAGTGATCAAAACTCTTACACTTACTGCATTTAGTGGGAATCTACTCATATATAGCATCAAACTCATGAAGATCACATAAGCTTATATGAGCATAAATTTTCTTAGGCATCATTTGCAAGCCAACCTTAATACACACTCTAGCATATCCAAGTCTAGTTCTCGATTCAGTAATGGAATTCGTTTGAATAGGTTTTTCAATACCAATATCTATGTAACCTAAACCTGCTTTAGTCCACAGATTCATTGGCATGTTTTTAAGTTTGATCCACAATGGTACTCTATTTACTTCAACCTTCCTAAATTGCATATTCTCTTCCATTCTCTTAAGAATAAAGGCTTACCACTAGTATGTCATATTTTTTTCTAAGGCTTTATTGCACTTTTCATTATCTTGGAAGCTAAATACATACATATTGTCGTTTGACTTGATGTTGACTCATCCAAAATCCTTCCACTGATACTTCACAAAACTTGTTATCACGTAGAATTGAGGAGGAGATCCAATAAACTGTCCAACTAGACAATTTGACTCGATCTTTGGAGTTTCTTCAAGCACTTTTTATGGTGGCTTTATGATGGTGAGACCCTCATGAACAATCAGTTCATGTAACTCAAGCTTCAAGTCAATTTTAATGTTACCTTCGAAGAGATTTGACCATCATGTATCACTTTTTTGCTCAACATATAAAATATATATTAATGTCTCATCTGCTTCAACATTAGGAGTAGTAAGAACAACGTTTCCTTAATAGTGATAGTTTCTTCAACTGAGATTTGTCTAGCTTCAACAGTGTTAGTAGGAGAAACATGAACCATTAAATTTTGCATTGTGCTATTCGATTTGTTTTGAACATTTTTGTTATTGTTACCATTTGATTTTGAGGAAGCATTGTTATTATTTCTTATAATTCTATCTTCTAAAATCATCTGAGTGAGATAATTTTTGAGCCAATTTTTGGTTACGAGTCATTGAATAGTAGCAAAGAAACGTGTTAGAGAAATGAAGAAAAGAAAAGGAAAAGTAATGCAATTTTTGGTTTTAGTGGAGATCTGAATCTGTTTAATAAAAAGGCTTAAAAGTGTGTTGATTTTGTTGTTAGATCTCGAAAAGTGTGGGAAAACAACAAATCAGAAAAATGGAAAACCAGAAATTGTGATTTTCAAGGGTGTTTTGGAGTGGGATCCAGATATGTAAAGAAAAAAGAGAAAAAAGATAGTGTGTGGCACTATTCATTCTAAAAATATAAAAGTAAGTGGGGAGTGTGGCTTGGGCTTTAGACTCTCATTTTTGGTTTTCTAAAGAGAAGGAATACATAGTGGAAATTGGCATTGGAAGGATAAGTATTGGAAACTCTAGAAGCTTGCAGAATTTAATAACCAGCATAAAACCTCAAACACTCTTTTCACACACCCCACACAGACGCTATCCTACACATTTATAACCACAACTAAGACGGAGACCCTTCTCCTCCATCATCACATCAAAGAATCCAAATTCAGGAAACTATTTTTTAATTGAAACTCTATAAATTACAAAAATTGTTGATAAAATTTCAACCTAATCTCATCACTTTTACAATTTTTCAAAAATGTTCAAATTTAAATTAATGGTTAATTGCACTTGTGTGTATTATATTCATACACAAATCCATCATAAATATGAACATTGGATACTTTACCTATGAACAATATGAATCGTGTTGCGCTGAGGATAGTGTATCTGGGAGGGATGTCGTTTGAGTTTTGTGGTCCTACAGTTTGTAGTGATAGTTGGAGTGAGCAGTTTGGTCTTATACTGCATGTTTTGATTATATGTTTGCAGTAAATATCCATTTGGTGCAACTACTTGAATGGTCTTTTAGAGCTTATCAATTTGCCACATAGAAAAGGGTCGTTGGCCATGACATTTCAACAAAATAGAATATTCTCAACAATTATCTTGGTAAGTTTCACCTTTTCTAATAAATGTATAATATTTCAAATTGGTTGTAGATTTTGGGTGAATTAGTAATTTTTTTGGTTAACCATTTAGGTAAATGAGTTTAAGATGTATGTATATACTTTCGGTCTATTGTATTTATAGATGTTACTTTTCTTAGTGTTGTACAATTAAACTTTCTTTGTTTTACCAATGTTACCAGGTTAGTCCCTTTTCTTTATCTTTTTTCCTATAAAAGTGATATTGTGGTAACACGTATAGATATAATGGACAAAAAAGTTGTAAATAAAAAATGAGAGACTAACTTGGTAACATGGGCAGGGTAAGAATATGTATGAAAAAGTTGCAAAACAAATATAAAAAATAAATTCTCACTCTAGGGTTAGCTTCTTGGAGTTACTGATCTCATTATTAAGGTTTTCGTTTCTTCTATTTTGTAATGAATTTTTTTTATGAATCTTTATATGTAACCAAATACATTTTGTTAAATTGGTACTAGTTCAGAATATCTGATTAGTGCCTTTGTGATTATTGCTGAAGTATTTAATATAAAATGGTCGTTGGATATCCATATATAATAGTATCTTTGTATATATTAATGTATATTAGTATCTAATAACTCCTTAGACAATAAGGCAACTATTCTATAAGTTCTAAAAGATTCTTATTTTATGGTGGTTCATATGTATGATGTGATAGTATGCATTTAATAACTCCTTTAAACAATTCTAGGGTGCTAAATTAAACAGATGTGAAAGTTAGCGAGACCTTTATAACCAAAGAAATATGAGTTCTAGCCTGATGATTTAATAGGTGAGACATTGATATGGTTTCCTGTGACTTGCTTATCAAGATTTCATTAAGAAGCATAGGGGCCGGAGTAAATGGAAACATATTTATGAAGAAAAAAGTTATTCAAATGGTAATGAGGAAACACTTCAATAAAAATTATACGTCAATGCCTTAGTTCTGGAGAAAAATTAAAAGACTGTTAAGTACATCCCTGATAAAGAAGCTTTGAAATTAGTTAAATATGATTGGTGGTCATGTCATTTCAGTAAAGCATCATCTTTTCAATAATTGGCGTATATGGTAAGATTTACTTGCTAGATTTTTATAATATATGTGTTCATTGGTAGGTGAAAATATGATGCAACTAACGAATACTAGTTTTAACAGTTTTCCTTTGCTTCTGGAATTTGAGTGGTCACCTCCGGTAACAAATCATCATTCGCGATGTAGGAATAGAGGAGTTTTTCGATATCACGCAACACTTACTTGAACGATTTATTAATCAACATGTGTTTTACCTCGAAGCTCGAAGTCTCGTTAACGTCAACAAAAATAAAATCTTAAAATTGGGTCAAATCTTAAATTAATACGTTAACACACGTTTTATAAACACTGACTGATATTTTAGGAAATTTGGTGGAGATAAAAAAAATGGATTAAATGATTGTCGAAGAATATTCCTTGCATGTAATTTGTAAAATCTTAAAATAGTTGTAATGAAATATAATGATCTCTTTCTCTGTCACTCTAAAATGTTATAACTTTTAGTATATTTTGGCAAACTGTATTTAGAAGGCCCATGATTTGAAGAGATATGAAGATTAACACCCTGTTTCATTCAAACTAATTAAAAGCTATTCAAAATACATCAAACGCCTATACATAAAAAACGAAGTATCTCGTAAAGCATATCCCGAGTTCGTGAATATTTTCGAGACCCCGCTCCACTCTTATTTTTTTGTTTCTTTCGGTTTTCTTTATTCGCTTTTGACTGATTCTGAAAAATTTAAAATACAAATATTAATAAAGTTATATATAATCTAAATTATTAAATTTAAATAAATTATATATATACCTTTGCCTCCTTCGAACCCCACAGGTCACAACATCTCTTCCACTCATCAGATAAATCACTAGGTTTCTTACCCAGCAAGTAATAGTCCTTCTTCGTATCATATTTGTAGTCTTTGTACCTTAATCGTATTGTATCATCCAAATTCTCAGCAATAAATTTCCAGTCAGACCTTCTCCTCCAATTAGGAATATCAAAAAATTGCTACATCCAAGATATTTTTCAAAGTTAAATTAAATTAATAAATTATTATATATAAGTATTAATGGTAGGAGTAGTTTTAACATTACCGATAATCGCTTAATGACTGATATTTTGTCGGCAATCGGAACTTTACTCCACACTTTGTAGCATGGCGGTATCCTCTCTCGAACAGTTAGCCCGACTACCTGGCTAACATGTTTCCCGTACTTACCTGATGGATTCCACGTGTCGTCTAAAATGCAGAAATCGATCGGTAATGGATACCCGACAGGCTTTAGTGCCTTAACGGCAGTTTTTAGTGCCGCATTTCCCCTTTTTCCCCGCTTAATTGGTTTTGTTTTAAATTAGATTTAATTAAAATATAATTTTTTTTTAAAATTATATCTGATATTTTTTTTTTATTTACTCGGTTGAGTGTTACAGTCTGCAAGGTTTCTGTTGGGATTTTGGTTCGGGTCATTGCCCCCACCGCCCCCTCCTTATGTCCAAGATAGAACGTCGGCCATCTAATATTTTGCAATATATTTAAAAGAGATAAATAAAAATTAAATGAAAAGTATTACATCACCAAATTAAATACAAATTAAATATATTAAATAAATCAGATAACTCTAAAAATATAATAATACATCCAATATTCCATTTACAATCTGTATTACACAAAAAAATTATATTAGTCATATAGTAATAAATAAAAAATATATAATTTTTATTAACTATTTGTTAAATTTGAAAATTGGTCTTTTTATTTTTTAAAAACTTTTTTGATAAATTGTATCTTAGTCCCTATATTTTCTTTATAAACAATTTTAGTCCTATTTTATTTAATGTAATATTTTTTAAGAATTTCATTTTCGTCCTTATATTTTCTTAAAAAACATTTTACTACAAATCGAGAGAGAAATGTATTCTTTATGAAGAGGAGTGTAAGGAAATGAGAGAGGAGGGTCTCGGCCGAGTACATATATGACAACGGTTTTCGCGACTAGTTGATGTAGTCACGAAATATTAGATAAGTAGTCGCGAGTTTGTCGTCTGATTGACACGTGTTCGTATTTTGACCGCCACATGGGGTTTTCACGACTTCCAAGTAGTCGCTAAGCATTAGGGCGAAACGCGTGTCCTTCCACTGGGCGGGAAAGTGGACCGCCAATAATTTAATGAATATTTAATTGGTTGTTAGTGACTACAAAGTCGTCGCGAGAAACATGTACACTTTTCCCGCCTAGTTCTTACTTATGAACTAGTCGCGAATGATACATGTCATTAGCGACTAGTTCATAAGTAAGAACTAGTCGGGAGAAGCCTGTGTAGTCGCGAATAACGTTTTTTTTAAAATTAAAAACAAGTAATTTTAATTTCTATCGAACAATAAACTTAACGTAATACAATTCCAAACAATCGTACAACGTAATCAAAATCCATACAATCATAAACACGTAATCAAAATCCAAACAATCAAAAACACGTAATAAAAAATCGTACAATCAAAAAAACCGTAATAAAAAATCCAAACAATCCTCAAATTAGTCTGTCTCGTAACCACTAGTGTCAACAACTTCCTCATCACTATCAACGTAGATTAGTTCCTCTACTTCACTAAAGGGATCGTGACACTCTCTTTTTCAATAGGTAGTGATTCTGCACCCCATAACTCGGGACTCTATCCATGTCTATCATTTATTTTCCAAACAACTTTCCACCCTTTTTGTGTTTTCCTTGAATTAATCTCATCAATGTAAAATACTTTTTTTGCTTGTATGGCTAAGATGTATGACTCGTCTCTCCAAAAAAAAAACTAGATGAGTTAATAATGGTTACCCCATTCTATGTCCTCACAGTAGTTGTGTTATACCAATTACACTCGAATAGCACAACTGAACAACCGCCATCAAATGTTACCTCTACAATCTTGACTAATTCAACGTAATATGGTTTTTCATCATACATGGTGCATACCCCGTAATCTTGAGTCACCTTTTCACCCTTTTCACGAGTACCCCATTTGACACCATTCACAACACATGAATCGTACTTATAAACTGCACCATGAGACTTACTAGCCAATGAAATCATCTCACTAGTAGCAAATGCATCGCCGTATTTTTCCATATCATAAACCTACCAACAAAAACAATAATAACCACATTGTCAAATATTGAAACCTAAATTGGTATTTGAATGAATATATACCTTATGCAAAAACCAATCTCGAAAATTTTGTCGGTGTTTCCTAGCTTTATCAGCTTCAGGGTCCGATAACGTGGCTTTGTGTTCTCTGCACATTTGAAGAGTAAAGTCAATACGTTTATTATACCGAATTAAAAAATAACAAATAAAATGATCAACTTACATCATCAAATGATGGATTTCGTCACAATTAAGTAGGATGTACCAGTTGATTTGCTCCTTCTCAATGTATTGCAAAACACCATACTCTTTTTTACCGAGTGGAGTACACTGACTCTTAAATACGGATAACTCTTTAGGTTGAGCTTCAGTCTCGGTATATCTACCCGGTTCATAGAACTTCGTTTTTTCTTCTTGAAGATAACACGATATGAAAGTCAAAGTCTCCTCTACAGCGTACCCCTCGACGATTGAACCCTCCGGCCTAGCTGGGTTTCGTATGTACTCCTTTAACTTCTTTAGATACCTCTCAAACGGGAACATCCAACACATATGAACCGGTACCCTTAATAAAGCTTTGTCGTATAAGTGTATAACCAGGTGGATCATTATATCGAAAAACGCGGGAGGCAAAATCATTTCCAGTCTACACATAACTTCAACCACTTTCGCCTTACCCGTATCTAACTCTTTCCTGCTGAGATTTTTATTACAAACGACTCTAAACATGTTAGCTAACCCAATAATAGCATCACTAATCGCTTTGTCTTCAATAAGCTATAGAATACTAGCCACGAAAAGATACTGCATCATCACGTGACAGTCGTGAGATTTCATTCCAATAATCTTTCCCGTATCACTTTGAACATTATTTCTCAAACTAGATGCGAAACCATCAGGAAACTTCTGTGCCTTCAACCAGACAAGAAATATTTTTCGCTTTTTCCGTTGACAAAGTATACTTTTCTCGTTTCAGTATCGGTTTACCTTCTCTCGATGTCAACCACAAATCTTTCCTGATGTTCATATCCTTAAGATCCATTCTCGCTTTCACGTTATCTTTGTTAATTTTCCCATCAAGACCTATAACTGTACCGAGCAAACTATCACACATATTTTTCTTGCAATGCATAACGTCAATGTTATGTTTCAACAAATTTTTGGACCAATAAGGTAAACGATAAAAAATACTCTTTTTCTTCCAATTGAATCAACGTGGAACATTTTGCTTCACGGTCTTGTCTCCGAAATCCTTGTGTTTACTGGGAAACACAATGGGAAGCCCATCTAACTGTGTCTGAATATCGGCAGGAGTATATTTCTTCGGTGGGACCCTATAATCGGAAGCGGGGTACGAAACCTTGTCTTTTCTAAATCGATGTGTGGTAGGTAACCAACGTCTATGGTCAAAGTAAACAACTGCTTTCTTCACCCTCAATGACGGAGTAGAATCCATGCATTCTGGACAAGCTAAGTAACCTTGACCCGACCATCCTGAAGTGTATGAACTAGCGGGGTAATCATTAGTCGTGGATAACAAAGAAACCTTTATCGTAAACGCTTCCTTTTTGTGGGCATCATACGTAAGGATCCCTTTATCCCACAACTCGTCCAACTCATCTATAACAGGTCGAAGGAAGACATCCATGTCCTTACCCATTGAACGGGGTCCAGGAATCAACAAACAAAGCTGGAATGTCGTCTCCTTCATACATTCCCACGGTGGTAAGTTGTATACGGTCAATATAACCGGCCACGTGCTGTACGAGTTGTTTTGCATAGAGAAAGGACAAAAACCATCGATACGCAAACCCAAGAAAACATTCTGAGGTTCATTACTCAAGATGTAACCGAACAAATCTCTTCCAACTATCGCCATCAACTGGATGACGCAACACATCTGGATTTGTACTCTTCCTTGTACGGTGCCAAATCATATTTTCGGCAGTGTATCTCGAAGCATAAAGTCCCTCCAACCTCGGGGCAATTGGGAAATATCAAAGTTTCTTATGCGCTACTTTCTGACCCTTCTTCGGGTCCCATATGGATTCACTACATACTGGACACTTATCGAGTGACTCATTCTCCTTGTAAAATAACGCACAATCATTCACGCAAACATCGATGGTATTGTATCCCATACCTAAACTTTTTAACTTTTTGTTGCACATCTCGTATGACTCGGAAAAGGTATGAGGTTTGGGCAATACACGACACAGAAGATCAAGCAACTCGGTGAAAGACGTGTTAGTCTTCTTCACCTTCACGTGCATTAGCTTGGCAATAAAATTTAATGAACTCATTAATGTACAACCAGGGTATAACTCGGTCTCTAATTCGGAAAACATAGTTTTGTATTTGCCACGTGTTGAACTGTTCGAGTCTATCATCTCGGTGTGACCCGAATGACCACCAGACTCATAATTAGGTCTCAAATCTTCATAGACATTCAAGATTTCATTTTCTTCATATCGAGACTCGGGAATTTCATTGTTCTCACCATGCTTTGTCCAAATCTCATACGCGGACAAAAACGTAACTTCTAAAAGATGTGCCCTAACTTTGACCATGGTAAACCGACGATAATTCGAACACTCATTACACGGACAAAACAAAGTTTCTTTGAAATCATCTTTTTTTAAGCAAATGCGAGAAATTCTTCTATACCCTTAACAAATTAACGCGAAACACAATAAGCGGAAGTAATCCAACTTTTATCAATACCCGAAGCCATCCTCTACTACCAATATAATAAACTATTCTAATATAAAAGAATACAACATAAATGTCTCATAAATAAAATGAAAAAAATTATTACATCACCAATTAAATACATAAATATAAAATGAAAAGAAATTTTTTACACCAATTAAATACATAAATATAAAATTAAATGCATAGAAAATATTGCATCACCAAATAAATACATTAATAGAAAATTTAATGGATAAAAAATATTACATCACCAAATTAATTAAATACATAAAAATTAATCCAACTTTTATCAACACCCGAAGCCATCCTCTATTACCATTATAATCAACAATTCCAATATAAAGGAATACAAAATAAATATATATCTTATTTATGCATTTATTTCTCATACAATAATATATATATATATATCATATAAAATTATAAGATGTTTCGAAATACATAGTGATACTATTTAGCATTAACTACATAATTGTAATCAAATAAAAGAAAATTGAATTTTTTTATAGAAGAAAACACTACGCCGCACAAGGCTTCTAGCGACTACTTGAGTAGTCGCTAATGCTTGGGTAAGTAGTCGCGAGAAAGAGAATCTGGGCTCTAACGACTACATGTAGTCGTTAAAACTTAGTCGCTAGAAACTAGTCGTTAGAAGCCAAACCTTACGACTACGCGCGAAGGAGTAGTCGTTAGAGACTGTGGTCTTACTAACGACTACTATGTAGTCATTAGATAATTGTTGATTTTAGCGACTACATGTTAGTCGCTATTATATTTACTATCTAAGACTACTTGGTAGTCGTTATTAGGAAGGATTATTAACGACTACATGGTAGTCGTTATTAGCCTTCTAATTAGCGACTACATATTGTAGTCAATAACGACTACATGTAGTCGCTATTAATCATATTTTTTTATTTTTTTTAAAAATACAATTAATTATTAAAAATACAATTAATAATTCAAAATAATTAATTAAAATATATAATTAAACCAAATTCGACCATAGTCAAACAAAGTTAAAGTCAAACCAAATTAAACCAAAATAAATTAAAAGTCTTAATCCATAACTGATATATATAAAGATAAACACCAACCAATCTCGATCTAGAGTCCTATCCGGCTATAACCATCGTCTTCATTCTCGGACTCGTCTTCATCTTCATCACTACTATCATCACCATCTTCATCAACATCTTCATCACCGCTAGGAGGAGTGGGGTCCGCATTCATAGGCTGGAGGGGGGGCTCTCCTTTTTCTGCCCTCAACTGGTTAATCCACGAGATGGCATCATTCTCAACAACCTGGGATTAAACCGGAGGCTCGGTGTTGGTAGAGCAAACTTCAAGGCGGGGGAACTGTGGAAGACCAGTGGCTACTCGGAGCTCGTTAATCGCCGTCATCATCTCCGCATGCTGCTCGGCCTGAGCTGGAGTAGTCGAAGCTTTCTTCTTAGCCTTTTTCGGTCGACCCATGCCCGGTGTCCAACTCCTCTTTGGCGACCCGATAGCCTTCTTCGAGGTGTTCCTCACGTACTCGATTTGCTCATTTTGAGTCATGCCTTGACTATCGGTTGACTCAGATTGACTCTGAGTCACCTGCTCCTTCATGGCATCCTTGAGCAATTTCTGTTACATATTAAACAATAAAAAAAATTAAATTCGATTTAAGGTATGCTGATGCTCTCATTCCCAGTGTTATCCAAAGGTATGCTGATGCTCTCATTCCAAGTAGGCAGTGATTTGGAACACCATAACTCAGGTTTCCATCCGTGTCGATCGTTTGTTTCCCAAACGGCTTTCCAGCCTTTCATTGATTTCTTTGAATTAATCTCGTCGATGTAAAATACTTTCTTGGCCTGCGATGCTAAAATGTATGGTTCGTCGGCCCACTCAAAGTTTGATGTGTTGATAAAGGTTACCCCATGTTCTGTCCTTGAATCAGACTTTTTGTACCACTTACAGACAAATAACACAACCGAGCACCCTCCAATGTACATAACCTCCAAGATTTTGATTAATTCACCGTAATAGGGTTTTTCCTCGAACATGGTACAAACTCCGTAATCCTGCGTCACTCTTTTTTCTCCTTTGGACTTAGTTACCCACTTGACACCGTTCACCACACATGAATCATATTTATGCACCGCAGAAAAAGACATGTTTGCCAAGGACACCATCTCGGGGGTAGCTAATGCATCGCCACGTGAATTCATTCCATGAATCTGTTATACAAAAATAATAATTAATACTTTGATAATAAATAGATAATAATTAAACCAATGCCTAAAGTTACATACCTTTTCCAAAAACCATTCCTTAAACATTTGACGATGCTTATTATCTATTTCCGTACTCGTTCCCGTAAGTGTGGATTTGTGTTCTCTAAAATCGTAAATGAGTATAAATATAAATATAAATATAAATATATTCATATATATATATAAATATATTCATATAAATATAAATATATTCATATAAACATAAATATATTCATATAAATATAAATTTAAATATATTCATATAAATATAAATATAAATATAAATATAAATATAAATATAAATATAAATATAAATATAAATATAAATATAAATATAAATATAAATATAAATATAAATATAAATATAAATATAAATATAAATATCAATATAAATATAAATATAAATATAAATATAAATATAAATATAAATATAAATATAAATATAAATATAAATAAAAATATAAATATAAATATAAATATATTCATATTCATATATAAATATAAATATAAATATTTACTTACGTCATGTATGCTTCGAGTTCGTCGCAATTATGCAAAATATACCAACTTATGTGCTCCTTCTCCTTATATGGTAAAGAACCATACTCTATCTTACCAACTGGAGTACATTGGGATTTAAAAACAGATAGCTCTTTTGGGACCGACAGTGGTTCGTTGTATCTACCTGTATCGTTGAACTTTGTTTTTTCTTCACTAAGATACCTTGAAATGAAATTCAACGTCTCTTCCGCAACGTAACCCTTGGCTATTGAACCCTCTAGTCTAGCCAGATTTCGAATATACTCTTTCAACTTTTTCAAATACCTTTCAAATGGGTACATCCACCTCCTTTGGACCGGGCCCCCTAACAATGCTTCATCGTATAAGTGTATCACTTAGTGGATCATTATATCAAAAAACGCGGGAGGGAAAAATTATTTCCAGCCTACACAAAACTTCAACCACTTTCTTCTTTCCCGATTCTAACTCTTTCCTGCTGAGATTTTTATTGCAAACGACTCTAAACACGTTCGCTAACCCAATAATCACATCACTAATCACTTTGTCGTCAATGAGCCCTAGGAGACTAGCCACGAAAAGATACTGCATCATCACGTGACAGTCGTGAGATTTCATTCCGATAATCTTTCTCGTATCACTTTGAACATTATTTCTCATACTAGATGCGAAACCGTCGGGAAAATTCTGTGCCTTCAGCCAGTCAAGAAATATTGTCCGCTTTTCCATTGTTAAAGTGTACTTTCCCCGGTTCTGTATTTGTTTACCATTTTCGATGTCAACCACAATTCTTTCCTGATGTTCATTTTTTGAAGATCCATTCTCGCTTTCATGTTATCTTTGTTAACTTTCTCATCAAGACCTATAACTGTACCGAGAAGAGCATCACACACATTTTTCTCGCAATGCATAACGTCAATGTTATGTTTCAACAAATTTTCGGACCAATAAGGTAAACGATAGAATATACTCTTTTTCTTCCAATTGAATCGCCGTGGAACAGTTTGCTTCACGATCTTTCCCCCAAAATCCTTGTGTTTATCGGGAAACACAATGGGAAACCCATCTAACTGTGTCTGAATATCGGCATGACTATATTTCTTCGGTGGGCCCCTATGATCGGATTTCTTGTACAGAACCCTTTCGCTTCTAAATCGATTTCCGGCAGGTAACCAACGTCTATGGTCAAAGTAAACAATCCATTTCTTCACGCTCAATGACGGAGTAGAATCCATGCACTCTGGACAAGCTAAGTAACCCTGACCCGACCATCCTGAAGTGTATGGCCTAGCGGGGTAATCATTAGTCGTCGATAACAAACAAACCTTCATCGTAATCTCTTCCTTCTTGTGGGCATCATACGTAAGGATCCCTTTATCCCACAACTCTTCCAACTCATCTGTAACAGGTCGAAGAAAGACACCCATGTCCTTACCAGGTAAACGGGGTCCAGGAATCAACACACAAAGTTGGAATGTGGTTTCCTTCATGCATACCCACGGTGGCAAGTTATAGACGGTCAATATGACAGGACACATGCTGTACGAGTTGTTCTGCATAGAGAAATGACAAAAACCGTCGATTCCGAAACCCAAATATACATTACGAGGTTCGCTAGCTAACTCAGGATGTAGCGCTGCAAATCTCTTCCAACTATCACCATCAACCGGATGACGCTATACATCTGGATCGGCACTCTTTCCGGTATGGTGCCATATCATGTCTTCAGCGGTGTGCTTCGAAGCGTATAGTCGCTGCAATCTCGGAGAAATTGGAAAGTAACGAAGCTTCTTATGCGGTACTTTGATACCCTTCTTTGGATCCCATCTAGACTCGCTACATGCTGGACACTTGTCGAGGTCTTTCTTCTATTTGTAAAAAATGGCACAATCGTTCAAACAAACATCGATAGTAATATACCCCATACCCAAAATTTTCAACTTCTTGTTGCATGCTTCGTAAGAATCAGGCAAATTGTGAGGTTTGGGCAAAATACAACCCAACAAATCCAATAGCTCGGTGAATGAGGTGTTAGTCCATTTTTTCTTTACTTTTACGTGCATAAGCTTGGCAATGAAACTCAACGAACTCATCGATGTACACCCAAGATATAATTCTGTCTCAAATTCTTCGAACAATGTTTTGAAACTGTTTCGACTTGGAAGATGTGCATCTCTCATCTCGGTATCTCCCGGATGTCCACCAACATCGTAACTTTGTCTCACATCGTCATAAACATGTTGAATTTCATTTACTATAATTGGATCTTGACTTGCATGGGGTGTATGTGTTTGTATCTCATCCTCACCGTGTTTTGTTCAAACCTTATATGTATTGTTAAACCCGTCTTTTAGAAGGTGGGCCCTAACCACTTCGGTTCTTAATCGACAGTGATTATCACACTTCTTACACGGGCAAGACAAGAAACCGGTATAACCTTTACTTTCTTAGCAAATTAGATAAACTTAAAAACCCCAAAAACATATTCTCTCGTGTAATATTTCGTCGTTTCGATCCAACTCTTATCCATACCCGAAGCCATCTCTTAGCAACAATTCTATTAAACTATGCGACTACATTCATATAAAAATAAAATATATAATTATTAGAACCCAATGAATGAAATGAATAAAAATTACAAAACAATAAATAACATAATAAAAATTACAAACTCATTGAATGAATAAATATTACAAACCATTGAGTGAATAAAAATTACAAACCATTGAATGAATAAATATTACAAACCATTGAATAAATAAAATTAAAAATACACAATAAATATATAAAAAACTCATACAATTAATTAAACAAGTAATAATATATGAGCACAAAATATAAATAACACAACAGATGCATATTCAACCAACAAACATGTAATTCATGAACATGATCATATGTTATATCAACTAGCTAATATAATCAAATAAATAAAAAATTTAAAAAGTATGAAATTTAATGAAAATACCTTGAATTGGATGGATAAGAAGAAGAATGATGATAATTCCCCACCTTGAAAATGTATTAACTAACCTAATCAAACCATATAAAAAGAATAAAAAGAATTAGAAATTAAAAAAAAAGTTAATTAAAAAGTGAAGTTCATGCAATTACCTTAAATTGTGTGATGAAATTGGATATTGATGGTGCCCCACCTGATTATTAAACCGGGAATGGTGCAAGATGAAGTGGAGAAGCAATTAGAAATAAAAAAAATTAGTTGTGTTTTAGGGAGAAAATCGGAGGATTTTTTTGGGGGTTTTTGGGTGTTTTGTGAGTTAAAAAACCTGCTGTCTCCATTAAATAGGATTTTTAATTAGCGACAACCCGTAAATCGTCGGTAACCCACTCGTATCGTCGCTAATCAACAAAAGAGCGACGACATACTATGTCGCAAATATAGCGACGACACATCGAAGATTAAAAAAAATTCAAAACTAAAAATAATAATTAGTGAAGAAAAACACCAATTCAACGACGAATTACCCCGTCGCTATTTAACGACGATATATTTTTCGCCGGTAAGATCCTTTCGTCGCTAATTTTGAAAAGTTAGCGGCGAAATATGGGTCGTCGCTAAATTTTCGTTGGTAAACGTGCTGTTTCTAGTAGTGATTAATAGAGCAAACTTCTTGATCTTTATCTTCGATACCAATTAAGCTAGTAAAGAATTTGATAAACTCTTCTTTAATTTGATTAGGAAATGATAGAACATTGCCATATTCAACAATAAGTGTACTTACTTCGTTTTAAGCTTGTCTACCCTTGGTAATCTTGCAGCAATAAGCAATACTACAATCACTCTCCTCATTCCGAAATTATGTAGAATTTTGCTTGAAAAAATCTTGTTCATGAAGTAAAGAATCTTCAAGAATCTTGAGTGTGATCTTTTCTTCAGCTAGTATTAGTTCATCACAATTACCACACATGATAGAGTTTTGTAATACTTAAATTTTAGCTCTCATGCTACTAATATAGATTGGATCTTTCATAAAATAATTGATATTAAATACTTTAAAATCTTTCTTCACCTGTCTTTGTTTAGTATACAATTTTAATATGTAAGAGCCTTGTACTTCAACATTCCAAGCATCTGCAACAACATCTTGAAATTCAATATGTTTGGACCATATATTAAAAAACTTAAAAGAACAAGGTACAAATTTTAGTTAATTTCCAATAGTGACCAGTAGTGCACAATGATCTAATATAAAAGGACCTACAGAAAGAACATTAGAGTGAATATGATTTGTCCAAGTGAATTGATGAGAAATCTATCAAATATGCTAGCCCTAAGATTAGTAATTCTCTTACTATTCAGAGAATAAAAATTCCCACAAGTTTGGTGCTCATCAAGTTCAACATCATCCACATAATCAATGAATTGTTGAGTGCATTCAGCTATATCATCACAATTAAGCATGTCTTCAACCCCAAGTATCTCATTAAAATCTCATATACATCCAAAATTAACACTCTTATAATTGTTGCTATATCTTATAATGTCCATCCACAAAAAAGTCAACTCTTAATCATCATTACGTACCCACGTATATAACACATAGAATAATATTTGTATTGTCACTCAATTCAATGACTTTAACAGGGACAGTTTGAAAATAGTCTTCAATAATATCAACTTGAATGTTACTATCTCTCCAAATAAACATTATTGTCCCTATAGGATCCTCAATGTTGTTATGAACAATATTGAGATTTTGGAATTGATCATCCATAATCTTCATCATATTACTAAAATTAACTTTACTTTCCATCAAACACATTATTGGATTTTCCTAGTAAATATGAAATTTAAGTCATCTAATTGTCTAAGGGTCATATTCAACCCTCTAACATTCCATGATCCAATGATCATGAATCAGGAGGTTCAAATATATCCCCCTCCTTGCTCTTAGTAAAATTTATTATGCTTAAAACATCGTCAACAAGAGCAGATAAGGGACATTAAGAACTTTGAAAGAATTATTCTCAGATACAGGGGAAATGTAACTATGACTACTATTGTGATCTTGATTCTTAGGCCTTCTGGTAAAAAATATTTATGATTCATCCACATTATCCTTAACTTGATTATAATTCTTCTCAAATTGTTGAAGACCATTCACCTTCTTAATACAATCATCTATTAATTGAAATACAACTTTAGCTTTAGGCACCTATATTTTCTTTTCATTTTTACACATAAAGTGATCAAATCTCTTACACTTACTACATTTGGTGGGAATCTACTCATATATAACATCCACCTCATGAAGATCACATAAGCTTGTATCAGCATAAATTTTCTTATGCACCATCTGCAAACTAGCTTCAATACACACTCTAGCATATCCAAGTATAGTTCTCGATTAAGTAATAGAATCCATTTGATTAGGTTTTCCAATGCCAATAACTATGTAACCTAAACCTTCTTTAGTCCATATATTCATTGGCATGTTTTTAAGTTTGATCCACAATGGTACTCTATTGACTTCAACCTTCCTAAATTGCATATTCTGTTTCCATTCTCTTAAGAATAAAGGCATACCACTAATATGTCATATTTTCTCTAAGGCTTTATTGCACTTTTCCTTATCATAGAAGCTAAATACATACATATTGTTATTTGAATTGATGTTGACTCATCCAAAATCCTTCCACTAATACTTAACAAAACTTGTTATCATGTATAATTGAGCGAGGATGAGCTCCAATAAACTGTCCAACTAGACAATTTGACTAGATATATGGAGTTTCTTTAAGCACTTTTCATGGTGGCTTTATGATGGTGAGACCCTCGTGAACAATCGGTTCATGTAACTCAAGCTTCAAGACACTTTTAATGTTTCCTTCGAAGAGATTTGACCATCATGTAGCACTTTTTATCTCAACAGATAAAATATCCATTAATGTATCATCTGCGTCAACATTAGGAGTAGTAAGAACAACGTTTCCTTAACAGTGATAGTTTTTTCAACTGAGATTTGTTTAGCTTCAATAGTTTTAGTAGGGTAAACATGAACCATTGATTTCTGCGTTGGGCTATTGGATTTGGTTTGAACAATATTGTTATTGTTACCATTTCATTTTGAAGAAGCATTGTATTATTTCTTATAATAATGTTTCTATCTTCGGAAATCATCCGAGTGAGATAATTTTGCACTGATTTTTGGTTACGAGTCATTGAATAGTAGCAAAGAAATGCGTTAGAGAAAAGAAGAAAAGAAAAGGAAATGTAATGCGATTTTTTGTTTTAAAGGAGATCTGAATATGTTTAAGATAAAGGCTTAAAAGTGTGTTGATTTTGTTGTCCGATCTCAGAATGTGTCAGAAAACAACAAATCAGAAAAATGGAAAACCAGAAGAAGTGTGGTGTGTGGCACAATTTTTTTTAAAAATGTAAAAGGAATTAGACTCTCACTTTTATGTTTCTAAAGAGAGGGAATACATGGAGGAAATTGGTATTGGAAGGATAAGTATTGGAAACTCTAGAAGCTTACAGAATTTAATAACCAGCATAAAACCTCAAACTCTCTCTTCAAACATCCCACACAAACGCTATCCTGCATATTTATAACCACAACCGAGACGGAGACCATTCTCCTCCATCATCACATCAAAGAATCCAAATTTATGTAATCTATTTTTTAATTGAAACTCTATAAATTAAAAACAATTGTTGATTTAATTTCAACCTTATCTCATGACTTTTACAATTTTTCAATATGTTTAGATTTAAGATAATGATTAATTTCACTCGTGTGTATTATATTTATACACAAATACATCATAAATATGAACCTTGGATACTTGTACATATGAACAATATGAACCGTGTTGCGCCGAGGATAGTGTATTTTGGGAGGGATGTAGTGTGAGTTTTGTGGGTCCTACAGTTTGCAGTGATGGTTAGAGTTTCGATCTTATACTGCATGTTTTGATTATATCTTTGCAGTAGTTATCCATTTGGTACAACTACTGGAGATGGTCTTTTAGAGCTTATCAATTTTCCACATAGAAAAGGGGTAGTTGGCCATGACATTTCAACATAATAAAATATTCTCAACAAATATCTTGGTGAGTTTCACCTTTATTAATAAATGTATAATATTTCAAATTGGATGTAGATTTTGGGTGAATTAGTAATTTATTTGGGTAACCATTTAGGTAATGAGTGTAAGATGTATGTATATAATTTTGATCCATTGTATTTATAGATGTTACCTTTCTTAGTGTTGTACAATTAAACTTTCCTTGTTTTGCAACTTTTTTTTCTACCAACATTACCAGGCTAGTCCCTTTTCTTTATCTTTTCTCCATGAAAAGTGATATTGTGGTAACACGTGTAGATATAATGGACAAAAAAAATTGTATATATGTATGAAAAAGTTGCAAAACAAATTTAAGAAATAAATCCTCACTCTAGGGTTAGCTTTTTAGAGTATCTGATCTCATTATTAAGGTTTTTGTTTCTTCTATTTTGTAATTAATTTTTTTTATGAATCTTTATATGTTAACCAAATACATTTTGTTAATTTGGTACTAGGAGTATTCAATGGGGGAATGGTAGTTGGATGTCCATATATAATAGATCTTAGTATATATTAGTGTATATTAGTATCTAATAACTCCTTAGACAATAATGCAACTGTTCTATATGTTCTAAAAGATTCCTATTTCATGGTGGTTCATATGAATGATGTAATAGTATGCATTTAATAACTTCTTTAAAAAATTATAGGGTGCTAAATTAAATAGATGTGAAAGTTAGCGAGACCTTTATAACCAAAGAGATATGAGTTCTAGCCTAATGATTTAATTGATGAGATATTGAGATGGTTCCCTGTGATTTCCTTATTAAGATTTCATTAAGAAGCATAGGAGATGCAGCAAACGGCAACATATTTATGAACAAAAAAATTATTTAAATGGTAATGAGGAAACACTTCAATAAAAATGTTATGTCAATGCCTTAGTTCTGGAGAAGAATAAAAGTCTGTTAAGTACATCCCTGATAAAGAAAATCTTTAAAATTGGTTATATATGGTAATATTTACTTGCTATATTCTATAATATATATGTGTTCATGGGGTAGTTGAAAATATGACGCAACTAACGAATACTAATTTTAACAGTTTTCGTTTGCTTCTGGATTTGAGCGGTCACCTGGGCAACAAATTATCATTCTCGGTGTAGGAATAGAGGATTTTTTCGATATCACGCAACACTTACTTGACCGATTTATCAATCAACATGTTTTCTACCTCGAAGCTCGAAGTCTCGTTAAAGTCAACAAAAAGAAAATCTTAAGGTTGCGTAAAATCATCGTTAAATTAATACGTTAATACGTGATTTATAAAGACTACGATATTTTTGAAAATTTGGTGGAGATCAAGAAAATTGGATTAAATGATTGTCAAAGAATATTCCTTGCATGTAATTTGTAAAATCTTAGATATAGCCGTGATGAAATATAATTATCTATTTCTTTGTCCCTCTAAAATGTTATAATTTTTTAGTATATTTTGGAAAACTGCATTTACAAGGCCCAAGGTCATGTTTATTAAATTCGGAGCAAGAATTAAAACTAACACTATATTTCATATCTTTAATGAAAATTTAAATATTTGTCAAATCAATGCATATCTTTACATGTAAAAAAAGGTCAATTGTGTAAATTTTCATTATTAATAGACAAAATTCAATTATAACTCTTAGCAACAAGGTTCAAGAAAGCGATCAGAAGCTTATATTATCGTCAATATATATATATATATATATATATATATATATATATATATATATATATATATATATATATATATATATATATATATATATATATATATATTATGTTTTCACTGTCCAAATTAAGAAGCAAAAGTATGGAAGATATGAAAGACATGAATCGTGAGTAGGAGAGTAAGTGGAATAGTTTGACCACTTTGGACTCAGTAATGGTCCAATTGTCATGTCTTTGTTTTAGTGATATTTTCTTGAAGATTGGTATGCTTACATATGTGTGTGTGTGTTAAGAACTCATTAATAGATTTTGAATACTTCTTGCAGTTAATCAACTAATCAAGTGCTCAACTCTAGTGATTTGAAATTTTTTATCCTTTTGTTTTTGTCTTACAATAGATCATGTTATTTATGTAGATTCGAAAATGAATCAAGCTATCTTGGAAATTTCGCAACAGTACTGTCCCAAGTGGGAAACCCACCTATTTGTGTTCACTCGATAGTAAAAAAATTAATATTACCATCACACATTGTACGTTGATCTAAAAATAGAAAGTAAACCTGCATGTTCCCTTTAGGCATGTCAACAAATAAAAAAATTCGTCACCCATATAATCTCCATCACCTATCATCGCCAGTCTAAGACAAACCAATTAGGCAACGTTTTCCTAATAAATTACACCGGGTAGATGGAATATACACATAACTATCCATACAAACAAACACTAAATTACATAATTATCTTCAACATGAACCCTTAAAGGAAAAACAAATTGTATACTCGCCAAGTGATTAGTCAATACAAGGAAATGGTATTACAAGTTATTCGAAATAAATAAGATTTCAATGCAGATTTCATGCAGATTTTAAATTGTAAAAGTTTAATATAAGATTCCTTGAAAATATCAAAAAAAGAAATAATGGTATCTACCCCCCGCAAGTCATTGGAATGCTTCATTCGCCTGATGCATGTAAAACACCATTCTTAATGAAAAATAAAGTCTTCGTATGTACCCACAGGGAGACGAGTTATTCGTTTGGGAAAAATCTATATAATATGTCACAAACAAATTGCGAAACTAATATATATATATATAATCAAGTCTACGAGTTGACTCGCCATCTAATCTCTAACTCGAACACCTTTGGAGCAAGAGAGTAGGAGTAATCTATAGTGGAAAAAATATGGCTTGTTCTAGGAAACACACGCAAGTTTGTTACATTTTCATAAAATATATCTATTTCTTTTTCTAATAGTCCTAAAAAGGAATTTGAAAATATGACCTTAGATGTATGTAAGTTTTTGATCCATATGTTCATCATATGAACTTTTCACATGGAGTAGTAGTGTGCAATTTGAATATTCTTGAATAACTAGGGTCCGCTTATGTGGCTCATAAAAATTTAATTGAGGGAGCAAGTTATTTCATCTATATATCGCTCTCTATAGATATCACTCTCTTACGAAATAGATAGGGAAGTTTACGAAACACGTAAAACCTTTACTTAACCTTATTTCCATCATCTTTACTCCATTACTCGCAAATTGTAACCATATCTTCGATTAGGATGGCTTAACATACATTTGTTGTTAGGATACAATAAAAAAGATTAAAGACTTTGGTTCACGATCGAAGTTCTAAATATTTACACCAACTTTAGCGCCCGTTTGGAAGTGTTTTTTTAGAAAAACACTTTAAAGTGCTTCCACCTTTTTAAAAGTATTTTAGACCTTGAAAAGCACCTTTTTTTATGTCATGGGTGTCCGGGTCCGCTATCACGCACCACGACTGAATCCCATGGAAAATATACACGACTCCCATGCATGTTCTCAGGTATAGGCTACCCAGGATAGTTATTTTATATTTTAATATCATTCTTAAAAAAAACTTAAATATTTCGTTTTTATTTTAAAATCATTTTTTTACTTTAAAATAAACCCTTTTAAATAATCCCCTTCTAAATGGGCCCTTAAAAAGACTAGAAAAAAATAACACACTAACATCCAATAATCCACATTCATCAAAACAAACTCACACGTGACATCAACCCATCTATAAAGTCCATATAAGAAATAGGCCCAGAAAAAAGCAAAACCTAATCAGCTAAAGCTTTGAATCCCACTTCGATCCAATCCCTGCCGCAACACCAAAAGAAATATAAAACCAGAAGGGAAGTGGTAATCGAAGAAGAAAACTGACTTTCTGAGAATACATCAGGGTAGATAAAACTTATTTATTCCAAATCTCACAAAGGGTTTGCTAATTTTTTAGTAGATAAGTTATTTGGTGAATCAATTAAAATTTCCTTAAAAAGTTTCAGATTAGCAAAGAAGATCCAATCATATACTGGAAATATTTGCTAAACTCTTATGCACATAGTAGCATGGAAACGACAAGGTATGTTACTCAATACTAATTTCATTTCAGATTTACTATCATTTTAACAGTCAGTTTTGATTAGTAAAACAAAACATTTTTCCATATTTCGTTTTTAACAAAACTGTCTTCCTTGTTCTTGTAACTTTATAGTAATGAATAATTATTTTGAATTTAGATTATTTGGGTTTATTTATGATACTTATTTTACAATTTTCAGTTGTTTGTTAAGATAACCAAGGAAACAGAAGATGACAAGGACTTGGCAAAATATTATTTAGGGTACTATATGATCAAATTGTGGGCATGGATGTTGTAGTGAAGTCATTATGGAAACACAAAGAAGAAAAGCCATTGGGAGCAAATGCTGTTCTTATAAGGAATATTCATAAGCAGATTGAAGTTAAATTTAAAAAAACAAAGTAAGATAAAAGATAGATTGTTTGATTGTTTGATTGTTTGGTTTTTTGTTTTTTATTTAGATGATTTGATATTAATTATTTATTTCTATACTGCAGGTCTTTTTACTACTCTGTTGTATATCCTATTAACACGGCGGCTGCTGCAAATATGAAACAAAACAATGTTTTAAGGTAATATTTTATCCATTTTTTATTGTCGTTCTTCCATTATTTATATAAGTAAGAAAATATGATTGATGTTCAAGGCTGTATATTTTGCAACAGGTACATGTACATAATCATTGTCATGTAAATGGATAAGATCGATGATCATGACATTTCAGTTAATCAAGAGTTATTATATTGTCACTAACAAAGGTAATAACTACTTTTATCTGATCTTATATACAGTTCTCTTTTGTTACATGATCTTATTTTAATAGTGAATTGGATATGTACAGTGAATTGTCAATATAGGACATATAGTGACCCATGAAGCAGTTTTTGGATTATAGAGGAGATAAGAAAGGGAATCTAGTTCCTTTTTATGAAACCTAAAGCAAAAAGAAAATATAAATAAATGTGGGGTCTAAAGTTATCACCCATAGTATAAATAAAGTTATATTTGTCTAAAAATGAAGGGACCATCATAGTTTCTTATTTTTATAGACTTTAGCTAATTTAATCACTTCTTTATGTGATCCAAAAATAAGAAAAAATAAATAAATAAAATACTCATATAACCCCTTAATGCTCTCTATATATGGTTGATCCAGGGCTGACTCTAACAACCTTACCGGACCAAAAATACTTTGACATGCATAGTTCAGTTTCCAAGTCTTGTATTCTCTTTTGGAAAACTATGAAAATTAGCAAGTTTTATTATTACTTTTGACGTGTTTAAAAATTGAGCTAATTTTCACTTACTTTGGTTTACAGAAAGAACTTTAGCTCCCTATAAGGAGGCTTAGGAGAAGTGATCAACGGGTGTGTAAAAGTCTTGGGTTATAATTAGAGATAAACTAAGCGGAATTACTTAGTCAACCATGATGAATTTTTATGTTTATTGTTTGCGAAAGTCGTTAGAGAATTATTTCTTTAAGTTTTGGTTGCTCAAAGATGGAGATCAAGAATGGGAAACATGCTGGAAAATAACCCTCCGGAATAGGCAAGAGAGCACTATATTAGTAAAGAAGACTACAAAGGGAACACCATTTCAATGATCGGTGGTCATGTCATTTCTGTGAAGCACCAACATTTAAATAATTGTTATATGGTATAATTAATTATCGAAAAAACTGCATGTAATATTATTATATAATTTGTTAAATTTGAGATATCTTTGATGAAATATTTTGATCTCTATATCTACAACTTTTAAAAAAAATCCTCTAAATCTTGTAATTGTATTAATAGGTTAGTGGCATACTTTTTTCCAAGTCTGGGAAATTTATGGCCATGGTTTTCAATATTTTAACAAACATAAGTGATGAAAGCTAAACCATGATTTCACATCTTCAATGAGAGTATTAATAATTAAAAAATTAATATCTATTTCTGCATATGCATATAAAATGAGGTCGAAGTCTAAAATTACATTATTAATAAACAAAATTCACTTCTAAATCAAGAATTACAATATAAAATTAGAATCAAGACATGATCATTGTGCATGAGAATGGATCTTGGAGGTTGGAGTTATTCCAACATCTAATATCGGCTACTAAAATATTATATATTAAGGAAGTGCGACTTGAATACAGGGAGGAGAATAAGGATCACTTATTTTGGCAAAACGAAATATGTTGAATTCAATCGGTTAAATCGGCATTGAATTGTGATAAGGCAAATGTGATAAGAGAGAACATAGAGTGAACCAAGATTTAGAAGTTTCGGTGTCCTCAAAAGAACAAAGTTTTAATATAGAGAGCTATCAAGGCACGTTTGTCAATACACAAAGCAAAATTTTGGCTGAAAAGCTTACAAACTTAATAATGAGTTCACAAGGGCTTTCGTGTGCTATTAACCCGTACTAAAGAAATATAGAGGGGTTTACAAGAATTGGATTTCTCTTCCCTAATAATTGTGTTAAATTGGATGGTTTCAATGAATTGCAGATGACTCATGCTGTTATGCATACTCTGGAGGGAAAGATTGACCCTTTCTTGTGCAACCAACATTCATAATATGATGAAAGCATGTTTGATCTGAATAGTGGTGGATTTTTTGTCTCGCTAAATGAATGTTTATAAGTCACCTTCGTATATTTTACATTTCTGGTAGCTAGAGAGAGTGACAAACGTGTGATTTTGCAAGAGACTTAGAGCTAGTCGCATTTACTAAAATTTTGACTGGTCTTTGTGTTAACAATAAAAAAGATAATTACTATACCTGATAACAAATTATTGGATCGAGAAAATCCTTATATGGTTTCTAACTTTCTATATTTGGTAGAAACAAAAGATCTAATGAAAATAATCATTTCTTGTTAAGGCACCGCAAGGAAAGTGGTATTTATCGGCCACTTTCGAGCTAAAGAAATATTTTAACGTATTGCATTTATAAAAAATATTTGATTAAAATTTAGAGACCTCTTATGATATGTTGTGCTCATTTTAAGTCGTTTCTTCTTTATTTTAACCATAACGACAATCACCGTATTGTCTGTCTTTTGTTAAATGACCAACATATCTATTCATCTTATTTTGTCTAATTGATTCCTCCAGATTATAGGTTATATCTACAATTTTCATCATTACTAGTCGTGGCACTTCAACTTACTGTTGTAAAGTTGCGTCTTTCTGTGAAAAATTATAAAGGGATGCAAATAGTATTTGATGACACTATATTGCTACACCCCGCAGATAACTGTGAAATAACACAACTTGTGGGATATATTTGATTGAATTATAACAACAATATTTCTTCATGGTCTTCACAAAACCTGGTGTTCCATTAACATTAAATGATTGTATTGAATAATCACCCATGATTGGATTTTATAACTATTTACTATATATAATATTGACTTGTTTGATAAACGAGGATGATAGTTTTTATGACGTATCCATTAGATACTTGGAAAATATAGGAAGAAGGAAAGAATCGGCATTTAATTAGGTAATTTTTAGGCCGACTGATCACTGCAGCCTGGCTCTTTAGATTATCACAGCATCGTGTACAGTACACATGCTACATTATTCTTCACGAATTCAACATCATGTACACCTGCTACATAATTTTTCATGAAACAAATTCGTTCAATTCGATATGACCTATGATTGACTACTTCAAATTCTTTTTGAAAAGGAATCCAGATAATATGATGTATTATTGCTCGTCTTAGTGGCATTCTCCACATGTTACTTTTCACACTGAGCTGCCACTTGTGTCTATTTTGCATAAGTGTTGTAATTTTGTTCAAAGAAAGTGATAAAGAATGCGAAGTTTTATAGTACAGATTCCAGGTTGAACTTTGAAAATATTATTCCATCTTTTCTCTTTTACTCTTAACATATGTTGTCCTCCTATGTATGATATATAATCAACTATCGGAGAAGAATAACTCGTTAATGTATAAGTCGTCACAAGTAATAAAACTGATCGTTCTCTACATGGAGTGGGGTATTTAGCAAAATATCTTGTGCGAGTTTTGTCACACATAGTTATTTAACCCATGGATTTAAGAGGGAAATCTATATCTTCAAGTATATTAAATAAGAACCTCCAATTAATACTATCATAAGTCTTTTGTAAGGCAACATTTAAAGTTCACATTGGAGTAATCTCTTCTTTCTCATAGTCAGGCAGTATATCTTGAGAAACAACAATTTTATCAAAAATAATACCTTATAACTTACAAAGGCAGCTTGGTTATATGATATGAGAGAATTGAGAACTTACTTCAACCTATCTGCTATAATCCTTGAGAGAGTTTTGTTTGTTGTATTGACGCATGAGATTGCTCTAAACTGTTTAACACTTGAAGGAGTATTAACTTTGGGAATAAGTGTTATATTTGTAGTATTTACTTATTTAAGCAGCAGATTATTACCAAAATATTTTCTGATTGTCTTGCAAAAGTCATTCACAACTATGTTCCAAGGAGCTATGAAAAAACTAGATGTATAGCCATAAGGCCTTGGACACTTGTTTTTATTAATAGAAAAAAGTGCATTTTTTATATCCTCATTGGTAATAGGTAATTCCAAGCACTTAATTTGATCCTGAGTGAGTTTAATATATTAAGTAACTTCTTAAGAACATTAATAGAGCAAACTTCTTGTTCTTTATCTTCAGTACCAATTAAGCTAGTGTAGAATTTGATAAACTCCTCTTTAATTTGATTAGGAATTGATAGAACATTGCCATATTCATCAATAAGTGTACTTACTTCTTTTTAAGCTTGTCTACCCTTGGTATTCTTGCAGCAATAAGCAATAATACAGTCACTCTCCTCATTCCGATATTCTGTAGAATTTTGCTTGAAAAATTCTTGTTCATGAAGTAAAGAATCTTCAAGAATCTTGAGTGTGATCTTTTCTTCAGCTAGTATTAGTTCATCACAATTACCACGCATGATAGAGTTTTATAATACTTAAATTTTAGCTCTCATGCTACTAATATAGATTGGATCTTTCATAAAATAATTAAAATTAAATACTTTAAGAGCTTTCTTCACCTGTCTTTGTTTAGTTTACAATTGAAACATGTCAGAGCCTTGTACTTCAACTTTCCAAGCATCTGCAACAACATCTTGAAAGTCAATATGTTTGGACCATATATTAAAAAACTTAAAAGAACAAGGTACACATTTTAGTTGATTTCCAATAGTGACCAGTAGTGCACAATGATCTAATATAAAAGGAGCTAGGGAAAGAACATTAGAGTGAATATGATTTGTCCAAGTGAATTGATGAGAAATCTATCAAATATGCTATCCCTAAGATTAGTAATTCTCTTATTATTCCGAGAATTAAAATTCCCATAAGTTTGGTGCTCATGAAGTTCAACATCATCCACACAATCAATGAATTGTTGAGTGCATTCAGATATATCATCACAATTATGCCTGTCTTCAACCCCGAGTATCTCATTAAAATCTCCTATACATCCAAAATTAACACTCTTATAATTGTTTCTCTAACTTATAATGTCCATCCACAAAATAGTCTTCTCTTAATCATCAATACGTACCCACGTATATAACACATAGAATAATCTTTGTATCGTCACTCAAATCAATGACTTTAACAAGGACAATTTGAAAATAATCTTCAATAATATTAACTTTAATGTTACTATCTCTCCAAATAAACATTATTGTCTCTATAGGATCCTCAATATAGTTATGAACAATATTGAGATTCTTGAATTGATCATCCATAATCTTCATCATATTACTAAAATTAACTTTACTTTCCATCAAACACATCATTGGATTTTCCTAGTAAATATGAATTTTAAGTCATCTAATTGTCTAAGGGTCATATTCAACCCTCTAACATTCCATGATCCAATGATCATGAATCAGGAGGCTCAAATATATCCCCTCCCTGCTCTTAGTAAAATTTATTATGCTTAAAACATCGTCAACAAGAGCATTAAGGGACTATTAAGAACTTTGAAAGAATTATTCTCAGATACAGGGGAAATGTAACTATTACTACTATTGTGATCTTGATTCTTAGGACTTTTGGTAACAAGTAGTTATGATTCATCCACATTTTCCTTAACTTGATTATCATTCTTCTAAAATTATTGAAGATCATTCACCTTCTTAATACAATCATCTATTAATTGAAATACAACTTTAGCTTTAGGCACCTATATTTTCTTTTCATTTTCACACATAAAGTGATCAAATCTCTTACACTTACTACATTTGGTGGGAATCTACTCATATATAACATCCACTCATGAAGATCACATAAGCTTGTATCAGCATAAATTTTTTTATGCACCATCTGCAAACCAGCTTCAATACACACTCTAGAATATCCAAGTATAGTTCTCGATTAAGTAATAGAAATGTAACCTAAACCTGCTTTAGTCCATAGATTCATTGGCATGTTTTTAAGTTTGCTCCACAATGGTACTCTATTTACTTCAACCTTCCTAAATTGCATATTATCTTTCCATTCTCTTTAGAATAAAGGCTTACCACTAATATTTCATATTTGCTCTTAGGCATTATTTCACTTTTCCTTATCTTAGAAGCTAAATACATACATATTGTCATTTGACTTGATGTTGACTCATCCAAAAATCCTTCCACTAATACTTAACAAAACTTGTTATCATGTATAATTGAGCTAGGAGGAGCTCCAATAAACTATCCAACTAGACAATTTGACTAGATATATGGAGTTTCTTCAAGCACTTTTTATGGTGATTTTATGATGGTGAGACCCTCATGAACAATCAGTTCATGTAACTCAAGCTTCAAGACACTTTTAATGTTTCCTTCGAATAGATTTGACCATCATGTAGCACTTTTTCCTCAACAGATAAAATATCCATTAATGTCTCATCTGCGTCAACATTAGGAGTAGTAAGAACAACATTTCCTTAACAGTGATAGTTTTTTCAAATGAGATTTGTTTAGCTTCAACAATTTTAGTAGGAGAAACATGGACCAATGATTTCTGCGTTGTGCTTTCGATTTGGTTTGAACAATCTTGTTATTGTTACCATTTTATTTTGAAGAAGCATTGTATTATTTCTTATAATATTGTTTCTATCTTCGAAAATTATCCGAGTGAGATAATTTTGCGCCGATTTGGTTACGAGACATTGAATAGTAGCAAAGAAATGTGTTAGAGAAAAGAAAAGGAAAAGTAATGCGGTTTTTGGTTTTAAAGAAGATCTGAATCTGTTTAAGAAAAAGGCTTAAAAGTGTGTTGATTTTGTTGTTAGATCTCAGAATGTTTCGGAAAACAACAAATCAGAAAAATGGAAAACCAGAAAATGTGATTTTCAAGGGTGTTTTGGAGTGAGATCCAGATATGTAAAAAAAAGAAAAAAATCTAGTGTGTGGCACAATTTCTTCTAAAAATGTAAAAGGAAGTGGGGAGTGTGGCTGGGGTTAGAGTCTCACTTTTATTTTTCTAAAGAGAGGAAATACATGGTGTAAATTGGCATTGGAAGGATAAGTATCGGAAACTCTACAAGCTTGCAGAATTTAATAACCAGCACAAAACCTCAAAGTCTCTCTTCAAACATCCCACACAAACGTTATCCTGCACATTTATAACCACAATCGAGACGGAGACCATTCTCCTACATCATCACATCAAAGAATCCAAATTCATGTAATCTAATTTTTAACTGAAACTCTATAAATTAAAACAAATTGTTGATTAAAATTCAACCTTGTCTCATCACCTTTACAATTTTTCAAAATGTTTAGATTTAAGTTAATGATTAATTGCACTCGTGTGTATTTTATTTATACACAAATCCATCATAAATATGAACCATGGATACTTTTACCTATGAACAATATAAACCGTGTTGCGTTGAGGATAATGTATCTAGGGAGGGATGTAGTGTGAGTTTTATGGGTCCTACAGTTTGCAATGATGGTTGGAGTGAGCAATTCGGTCTAATGCTACATGTCTTGATTATATCTTTGCAGTAATTATCCATTTGGTACAACTTCTGGAGATGGTACCCTTTTAGAGCTTATCAATTTGACACATAGAAAAGGGGTAGTTGGCCATGACATTTCAACATAATAAAATATTCTCAACAATTATCTTGGTGAGTTTTACCTTTTCTAATAAATGTATAATACTTCAAATTGGATGTAGATTTTGGGTGAATTAGTAATTTATTTGGGTAACCATTTAGGTAAATGAGTGTAAGATGTATGTATATACTTTTGATCTATTGTATTTATAGATACTTTTCTTAGTGTTGTTCAATTAAACTTTCCTTGTTTTGCAACTTTTTTTTCTACCAGCGTTACCAGGATAGTCCCTTTTCTTTATATTTTCATCTTGAAAAGTGATATTGTGGTAACACGTGTAGATATAATGGACAAAAAAGTTGCAAAACAAAAATGAGAGACTAACTTGGTAACATGGGTAGGGTAAGAATATGTATGAAAAAGTTGCAAAACAAATATAAGAAATAAATCCTTACTCCAGGGTTAGCTTCTTAGAGTAACTGATCTCATTATTAAGGTTTTTGTTTCTTCTATTTTGTAATTAATTTTTTTTATGAATCTTTATATGTTAACCAAATACATCATATTAATTTGGTATTAGTTCAAAATATCTGATTAGTGCCTTTGTTAGTATTGCTGGAGTATTTAATGGGGAATGGTAATTGGATGTCCATATATAATAGTATCTTAGTATATATTAGTGTATATTAGTATCTAATAACACCTTAGACAATAATGCAACTGTTCTATAAGTTCTAAAATATTCCTATTTCATGGTGGTTCATATGTATTGATGTCTCCTCATTTGTGATAGATTAATGTTAGGATGAGACATCATTTTAAGTTATTTAGAAGTCTTTAATGTCGATTTTCTTGAGTTTTAGTGCACTTTCCTATTTTGAGTCTTGATTTGTAGAATTATTATTTTTAGAGCATATTGGGTTTAATTGTTTATTTAGTGTGTAGCTTTAAATATAATTATGGAGCTTAATTAGAGTCCAAGTCAAAGATTACAACTTATGGAAAGAGATTTGCATGGTAATTGGAGATAAGGAAACAAAAGCTAAAAAGATGGAAAAGGAAAAGCTGCCTAAATCTGGGATTCTGCATACACGTCTAAAGATGTGCGTTTTTACCTAAGAAATAGGCCGATTTTGGTAATTTCCTTCATTAGGGTCAAGATAATTCTGTTGCGATTCTTTTGGTATCTTATGGAGCTCAAACCGACCAATAACGAAGAAGATATGCTCAAAACGGTCCAGCAGTGTTTATCTTTATTTCCATACGAATTTGAGTTGGGCTAGAAGTCCAATACCTTACCTCTTCCTCAAGAAAACGAATTAGGTCTTCTAAACACCTATAAATACACCCTTATATCACTTGTAATTAAGCCTTGCCTCATAGTAATTAGTTCTTAAGGTTTTATTCTTCCAGTTTATTGTAGAGAGCAAGATGATGTCTTTTGTAATTTCTTTTAGTTTACTTCCATCAGGTATGAACTAAACTCCCCATAGCTTGGGTTTTGCATATGTATAATCTATGAATTCTAATTCTTCTATCTAAGTTTATTTGGGAATTATATGTTTTAATTTGATATTAGCTTCTTACTTAATATTTGTTTATGTGTTTTGATTTAATGTCTTTCCTAGAACTGATCACTTTAGGATTGTTTTAATAGTAGTTAGATGGTCTCCTTGACAGGGTGTTTAACTATTGAACCACCACATAATGTCTAGTGTCGATATTAGTTCTGACAAAACATGATTCTAACTAGATAGTCATTAGGGTTTGTTTTAACCACCATATCACCAGGATTGTAGTATTTGCTTAGGGCCTTAGTGGCGTTTGATAACCCTAAGATAAAACACTTCTTGGTTGTGCCGTAGCCCCCTTAGTCGCTCTCAAGGTCTAAGGTATGGGAATTTAGAATCCTGACTAAGTATACCAAGAGCTAATATTCTCCCTTATTAACTAGATTTATAGATAGAATTAGAAGGATTAGTGCATACTAGCAAAACCTGAGCTATACTTCTCATCTCATATTTCTTATTTTTTATTTTATTGTCTTTATTTTCTTAGTTTAATTGCTATTTTCTAAATCTGTTTCCTTTAATTTACTATCTTCTAATTATTTACTTTTACTCGATATTTCTACTCACGCGATTAACACACTTAAGTCCCTGAGAACGAACTCAACTTACTAACTAAAACTTGCATACGTCCTGTAATACTTGCAGTACTGTGCCTTTCTAGGGTGAGAGTGCGTAGTTTCTTGGCTTATTTTAATCTTATTTTTATCACACCCTAGGCAACACCAAGTTTTTGGCGCCGCTGCCGGGGACTTGTGTCTCGTTAGCGTGTGGGTTATCTATTTCGAGTAGTAGTTTCTAATTAGTTTTTACTTTTCAATCTTTAGTTTTTATTTTTCCAGATTTACGCTTGTGGTTTGCTTTAGTCTTTTTCAGGTTTCACAGTGTTTAATTCTTGGCCTCCTTTATCGGAGCCTGAGAGGAGCTTCAAACCTTACAACAAACGAGTTCGTGAGGAAAGAGCCTTGAGAAGAGTTATGGCAGCCCAACTAAATCCACCAATTGGAGGGGGTCAACAAGATCCTCCTCTTGGTGTTCAAGATCCACCACCCGGTGGACAAGAAGGACAACAATTACCAGCAGGAGGAGGTAATGGGCAGAATAACCTTAATAATCAACAGAACCGAGTTGAACAAGACCTACCTGGCCTTAATGTACCATTCCATGTTCAACCAATCGGTTACCGCCCTCCTGAGATTCCGAATATCAAATTTAGACCCGATCCGGGTATGCTCAGTCAATTTCAAAGTTTCGGACTCTACACTGGTACAGCTATACAAGATCCGGTAAAAGCGATTCAGAAGTTCATGCAGATTTGTGATGCCTACATTACTCCTGGCATTACACGCGAGCAACTGTATTGTCATATGTTTTCGTTTTTCTTGACCGGAAGAGCTAGCGATTGGCTCGAAAGACAACCACATGGAACTATTCATTCTTGGAGAGAACTTCAAGCCGCATTCTTTAACCGTTTTTATCCGAAGAGCATGAGACTCAAAGATCAAGCCGAGCTTGCAAGATTTTGCCAAGAAGATGGAGAAACAGTGGGAGAATCATGGACAAGACTTCAACAAAAATTAACTAGATGTCCGCTCCATGGTTATACACCTGCTCTACAACTTGCTATGTTCTATGAAGGTCTTAATGATAAAGGTAGAGAAAAGGTGGATAACATTGGAAAGGGTAATTTTGTGTCCATGAATCACAATGAAGCTTCCGAGGTGTTAGAAAATATTATGGAACAAGAAAGAAGTTGGACTTCAACGCGAGCTTCTGTAGCAAAGACCCGAGGAACGCTTCGTTTAGATGCAGAAACTGCGAATTCAGCTCAAATATCCTCGTTAGAAAATCAAATCAAAGAGCTGAAAATCGCGATGGAAAAGAATTTAGCCGCTACAAAAGTAGTACAAGAAGCACAAGGTTGTCAACAATGCGGAGTTAACGATCATACATGGGAAGAGTGCGAATCAAATCCGCAATCTGTTTACTTTATATCTAACCGATGGGGTAACCGAAACCATCCGGGTATGCAGTATTCAAATCCACAAGGGGCCGCTAATCCTGGTCATTATCAACCGCGCCCCCAGAACAACTCTTTCCAACAGAGAGGTCAGTATCAAAATCAATATCAGAATAGACCTGCTCCCCCACAACAACCTGCTCAAGATGCCTATACCGATTCACTAGATCAGAAAGCCTTACCTCAGTATCCGCAAGAAGGATCTATGGATAATCAACAGATAGTACAAGCTCTAGACCGTTTGACCACGACTATAAACGCTCAGGATGAGAAGGTCCGAGGACACGATGCCATACTTCAGATGTTAAGTACTCAAGTCGAACAGTTAAACAAAGTGTTAACAAATGTAATAGAACAAAAGGAAGTAAAGGCAATCGAAGGAGGTGAAAACAATGTTGGGTTAGAAGCTTGCAAAGCAATTTGCCTTGAAATTGAAGAAGCAAAAGAAGAAATACCACATGCTGCCATTAGTGCCGTGGAAGTTCCGAGTACTGAAGAAGAACCAACCAAGTATAGCCCCGTGGAATCTGACTGTTCTGAAGTTTATGTGGAGGACGATCAAGAGAAAGCCGAATTTATAGAGCTACTGAGGAAGATGCAAGAGCAAATTCGATCGGTTGTGGATTACGCAGCTGAGTTGGCTAGAGAGAAAGAGAAAGAAGCCTCAAAGGAGGAATCGAAAGATGAAGTTGCACCTGTTGTGCATGAAAAGAAAGAAGAAGAGAAGGTGGAAGCTCCACCTATTGTTCAACCAGTGTCATCAACTATTCCTGATTCAAATCCAAAGGATGACATTGTACTCAAGACATTTGTAGAGGCGTATCAACCTGAAAATATCAACGCCCAAATGCTTGAAATTGCGAAGAGATGGCTCACACCGCAACAAGTTTATACGCAAGTCATTCCTGAGAAAGAAGCGAGTGTAGAGATCCCAAGAGAGAACCTGAGGGTTTCAAGAAGAAGTGAAAGAGAGCTACCACCAAAGCTTAAAGATCCAGGAAGTTTCAACCTTCCTATTCAATTACATGGTATGCTCAAGGTGAAAGCGATGTACGATGTGGGTTCTGGTGTGAATCTTATGCCTAAGTCCGTGTTCGAGAGACTTGGACTTCAGAAATCAGAGAAAACTCCAGTGAAGTTGCAGTTCGCTGACAACTCAGTTAAAAGGACATGGGGAACAGTGGAGGACGTCTTAGTCCGTGCAGGTAATATCGCCATCCCTACTGACTTTGTTATTCTTGAGTTTGATGCAGATAAGCAGGTTCCAATCATACTTGGACGGCCTTTCATGGCCACAAGTCAAAGTGTGATTAACTTCCAAGAAGGGACCATCACCCTTCATGCAAAGAATGTATCCGAGACCTTCTATATCTTGGGTAAGAAACCGAGGAAGTTAGATCCTACCGTTCCTGTTATCCACAGCCTTTCACTTCACAAAGTCCCTCCTGAGGAGATCCACTTAAAGCCTGTGGATACTGAGCCAAACATTGAGTTTGGGGTTGGCCATGAAGTTTTATGGAAAGCTCACAAACGCGAGAATAGGCCACGAAGTTTCAAAGACTCGTGGATGGGACCATTCATTGTCACTAAGGTTGTTTCAGCCAAGGTGATAGAAATTCGCCCCAAAACTGGGGTCAAGCACAGATTAGTGGACGTTCATAGTCTCACTCGTTGTTGGAAATGCTATATTCGCAAATCTTGACAGAGGTAACACGTCTAACTTTGAAAGACGTTAAACAAAAGTGCTGTACGGGAGACAACCCGTAGTTTTTTTAATTTTCATGTCTTTTACATTTTTAGTTTATGTTTAATTTAGTTGTTTTTAGTTGATAATGCATATTTGAGAAAGGTATTAGTGTTTTTGGTGTGTAGGAATTGGAGAAATCGAGTTAGGGAACGCGAGGAAATTTTTCGGAGCGAGGGAATACCCTGCGCGGACTACCCCCGCGGACTACCACTTAGTCCGCAGGTATGCACCGCAGGGTCAAAACCCGTACCACGGGTGGAGCCATGGGTCGTGTCCAGAAACCGAGAAAATTGACCCGCGGACTACCCCATGTACCGCGCCATGGTGCGCAGGCCAAAAACGCGTGCCACGGGGTAGGTCCACGGGTATTTTGACGTGGAAAGCTACAGAAGGCGCGGGGTACCCTCCGGTATACCGCGCCATGGTCCGCAGCTCAGAAACACGTGCCACGGGGTTGTACCACGGGTATTATCCAGTGGGTTAAAAAATTCAACCATCAGATGTCGCGGTGTACCCCGCGGTACACCCCATGGTCCGCACCATGGTCCGCACGAGCCGCCAGAGAGAGAAAAGAAAGGGTTTCAAGGTTATAAGAAGATCTAATGCTCATTATTCCGAATTTATTAAACCTTAAACCTCTTTCTCTTCTCCAAAACTCTCCTAACTCCATTGAAGCTCATCAAAACCTTCACCAATCACCAAAACACTACCCAATCATCAAGAAAAACACATCAAACCTTCTCTCCACATCATTACAAGAGAAATTCAAACACCCAATCTTCACCAAATCCATTCAAATTGAAGAATCAAAGAGCCAAATTTTCAAAATTCATCCTACAATTTCTTAAATCCAAGCCAACCCATTACAAATCCACCTCACCCACACAGAGATTCATCATCAATTCACCTATCCTAAGCCAAATCAAGCTTGTTCAACCATTAATTCACAAGTTCAAATTTCAAGGGTTGCTAAAGCTTTGAGTTGGGGGTTAATTGAAGATGACTAATAGAACAACAATCTTAGCTAACAAGAGGGAGGTGAAGAGCAACAAGGGATTTGGTTTAAACAAGAAGAAATCAATTGACAAAGGTGCTAGTTCTAAATCAAAGGGTAAAGATAAAGTTGAGAAGAGTGGGATACCTTTGTTTGATCGTAATGGTAAAAAGCTTTACTTTTATGCAAAGGAGAAAACACAACCTCAACAAGATCCTGCACCCAAAGAGAAAGAGGATACTTCAAGGGCCCTGAAGACTTATGCAGAGAAACAATTGAAAGAACTACCTTTTGCTTATGAGAAAGTATTCAAGGAAGAAGTTGGTACAGGAGAATACGCGAGATTCTTAGAGCTTGGTAAGAAATTGGGTTGGTCTACGTTCATGGTAAGACGTTATGAATTATGTCATGAGTTAGTTTTGGAATTCTATCTAGGCCTCTTTAGCCGAGATAGTAATTGTGTTCCGATTAGAGGAAAGCTAGTTCCTTTCACAGTTGAGGAGATTAGAAACCACTTCAAGTTTAAGAAATTGAAAGGTTTTTGCAAATTTGAAGAATCGGTTGCTAAACGAAAAATCTTTGATGGGGAATTACTTTTTGAGCATGTATTAGACAAAGAGAAAGTGCAATTACATAAGGGAGAATTGAAGGCACCTTGGCCTTACAAATATCTTCAAGCGGATGCAAGAATTTGGCACAATTTCCTTGTCCCTAATATCTTTGGAAACACACGAACTTTAGATGTGACTATGAAGTATGCTCTACTTTTGGACTGTATTTTGAGAGGAGAAGAAGTAGATGTGGCACAGTTGATCTATGAGGAGGTGATGCGATTTTCGGTCTCTCCTAAATCAGTTTATAATGTTAAATTTCCTACTATGATCACGTGTCTTGTGCGAAAAGCGAATGTAGTATTGGGTGAAGAAGAGAAACTCGAGTTTAAAGCGAGTTATATTGATAATGCTTGGATCAAGGATATCTTTCGAAGAGCGGGTTCTACGCAAGTCTCGAAAGAAGAAAAGGAGCAAAATTGGCAAGATGATGTGGCACAAATCAATGTTAATCAAGTGCACATCATGGAGAAGCGTTTAACGAAACTCGAAGCAGCTCAAACTTCCTTAGTCAATGATGTGGCACAAATCAATGTTAATCAAGTGCACATCATGAAACTCCTCGAGCAATTAACGAAAGGTCCAGCAAATCCTACCTTGGATGTCAATGATGCGAGGCAATAGCCTCGAGAGTATGTTCTCTTTCATCCTTACCATTTCTGTAAATATGTCTATCTGCTAATTTTAATTTCTGTTTTCGAGTCTTTTTCGAGTCGTGGGGACACGGCTCATTTTTGAGTTGGGGTGTGGGGATTCGTTGTCTCTCATCTCCATTTTTTCTGTTTTTGGTGAAATTAAAATTTTTGATACATGGGAATTAGATGTAGAGTGTGTTTAATAGCTTGAAAGCATAAGCTCAGTAGATTAATGATAGTAAGTAATATGTTTATGAGCTATTTTATTTGTATGCTTTGAGTATTTGCAGGAAAACACACGTTGATAGTAAAGAAAAGATTAGTGAGCAATGCGATAGAAAGTATGTTCGATCTCAGGGAACCTTGAGAAGTGTGTAGGCCGTGAGATCCAAGCTAGTTGAAAAACCATTTGATGAAAGTGCTAAAGGTAAGAAAATAACGAAATTACATAGTGTAGAAAGTGATTAAGGCGGTTCTTTCATATTTGAAGCCCTTGAAGCCTTTTTATACCTTCTCACCTTGTGATTTTTGATTTTATATGCTATATCCTTCTCAGCCCCTTCTAGCCTTTCTAAAGCCTTTTATTGAACCACGTTATAAGCCATATCCCTTTAGATTTTAGGACTTTTCCATATGACCCGCACTCGAATCGCGATGCATAGACAGTTGTTTTAGAGCTTGAGATTGGGGTGGTGGGTCCACCATTATGGGAATTTTTATTGTGTTGGGATTTTTGAGCTTATTAATTGTGCTTTGTGTTATATTGATGATGTTTCACAGATTTTTATTGTAACCCTTTGCCGGGGTAATAGTGAATGAAAAAGAAGCTACGAGCTAATTTTGCCAAGAAGGGCATTAAAAGAAAAAATATATATAAGAGAAAAATAGCGTGATATCTCAACATTAAAAGAGAATCATAGCTTAAGAAATTGAATTGAAAAGAAAAGAAAATATATATATTCGGACCGGCAAAGTGGAATTTTTATGTGAACATCTTACGCTTTAATTGGGTTATTGGGGATGCTAAATTGTGCATCAAGGAATTCATTGGGTTGAGTGAGAAACGTTTTATGAGAGTAACTCAAGCTCTAGGGCGATTCGTTGATGGCTAGTGAGGAGAGAGCCAAAAGCTCACTCCAAATTATCCAAATATACTATCATACCGTCCCTAAGCCTACATTACAACCTTAAAGACCTTTTGATTCTTTGCTATGTAATTGAGAAGTGATTTAGCCATTAGAGATTAGTTGCGTGGACCTTTGAAACTAGTGAAAATCGATGAACAATCTATAGCTCTCTTGGGGAACTGAGTAAAGTCCCAATCCTTCTTACATTGCGAAACTAATCTGATCTTGAATTCACGCCGTGTTGACTGTGGATATGAGAAGTGTACAGGTATGTAGTCTATGAATATTATTGCATAAAATTTTCTGAGTTGTTGCTTTAGGTTTATTCTATATATTCTGCTATGCTTTTTCCCCTTGTGTTGAGAATTTTATAAGTGTGTATTTATAGACTTCCCTTTGTTTTTATCTTTATTGTATCGGGACGATACAACTTTGAGTTGGGGGTCTTGATGTCTCCTCATTTGTGATAGATTAATGTTAGGATGAGACATCATTTTAAGTGATTTAGAAGTCTTTAATGTCGATTTTCTTGAGTTTTAGTGCACTTTCCTATTTTGAGTCTTGATTTGTAGAATTATTATTTTTAGAGCATATTGGGTTTAATTGTTTATTTAGTGTGTAGCTTTAAATATAATTATGGAGCTTAATTAGAGTCCAAGTCAAAGATTACAACTTATGGAAAGAGATTTGCATGGTAATTGGAGATAAGGAAACAAAAGCTAAAAAGATGGAAAAGGAAAAGCTGCCTAAATCTGGGATTCTGCATACACGTCTAAAGATGTGCGTTTTTACCTAAAAAATAGGCCGATTTTGGTAATTTCCTTTATTAGGGTCAAGATAATTCTGTTGCGATTCTTTTGGTATCTTATGGAGCTCAAACCGACCAATAACGAAGAAGATATGCTCAAAACGGTCCAGCAGTGTTTATCTTTATTTCCATACGAATTTGAGTTGGACTAGAAGTCCAATACCTTACCTCTTCCTCAAGAAAACGAATTAGGTCTTCTAAACACCTATAAATACACCCTAATATCACTTGTAATTAAGCCTTGCCTCATAGTAATTAGTTCTTAAGGTTTTATTCTTCCAGTTTATTGTAGAGAGCAAGATGATGTCTTTTGTAATTTCTTTTAGTTTATTTCCATCAGGTATGAACTAAACTCCCCATAGCTTGGGTTTTGCATATGTATAATCTATGAATTCTAATTCTTCTATCTAAGTTTCTTTGGGAATTATATGTTTTAATTTGATATTAGCTTCTTACTTAATATTTGTTTATGTGTTTTGATTTAATGTCTTTCCTAGAACTGATCACTTTAGGATTGTTTTAATAGTAGTTAGATGGTCTCCTTGACAGGGTGTTTAACTATTGAACCTCCACATAATGTCTAGTGTCGATATTAGTTCTGACAAAACATGATTCTAACTAGATAGTCATTAGGGTTTGTTTTAACCACAATATCACTAGGATTGCAGTATTTGCTTAGGGCCTTAGTGGCGTTTGATAAACCTAAGATAAAACACTTCTTGGTTGTGCCGTAGCCCCCTTAGTCGCTCTCAAGGTCTAAGGTATGGGAATTTAGAATCCTGACTAAGTATACCAAGAGCTAATATTCTCCCTTATTAACTAGATTTATAGATAGAATTAGAAGGATTAGTGCATACTAGCAAAACCTGAGCTATACTTCTCATCTCATTTTTCTTATCTTTTATTTTATTGTCTTTATTTTATTAGTTTAATTTGCTATTTTCTAAATTTGTTCCCTTTAATTTACTGTCTTCTAATTATTTACTTTTACTCGATATTTCTACTCACGCGATTAACACACTTGAGTCCCTGAGAACGAACTCAACTTACTAACTAAAACTTGCATACGTCCTGTAATACTTGCAGTACTGTGCCTGTCTAGGGTGAGAGTGCGTAGTTTCTTGGCTTATTTTAATCTTATTTTTATCACACCCTAGGCAGCACCATGTATGATGTAACAGTATGCATTTAATAACTCCTTTAAAAAATTATAGGGTGCTAAATTAAATAGATGTGAAAGTTAGCGAGACCTTTATAACCAAAGAGATATGAGTTCTAGCCTAATGATTTAATTGATGAGATATTGAGATGGTTCCCTGTGATTTCCTTATTAAGATTTCATTAAGAAGCATAGGAGACGTAGCAAACGACAACATATTTATGAACAAAAAAATTATTTAAATGGTAATGAGGAAACACTTCAATAAAAATGTTACGTCAATGCCTTAGTTCTGGAGAAAAATAAAAGTCTGTTAAGTACATCCCTGATAAAGAAGCTTTAAAATTGGTTAAATACAATTGGTGTCATATGTCATTTCAGTAAAGCATCAACTTTTTGGTAATTGGCATATATAGTAAGATTTACTTGCTATATTCTATAATATATATGTGTTCATGGGGTAGTTGAACATATGACGCAACTAACGAATATTAATTTTAACAGTTTTCGTTTGCTTCTGGATTTGAGAGGTCACCTCGGCAACAAATTATCATTCTCGGTGTAGGAATTGAGGATTTTTTCGATATCACGCAACACTTACTTGACCGATTTATCAATCAACATGTGTTCTACCTTGAAGCTTGAAGTCTCGTTACAGTCAACAAAAAGAAAATCTTAAGGTTGCGTAAAATCATTGTTAAATTAATACGTTAACACGTGATTTATAAAGACTGGGATATTTTTGGAAATTTGGTGGAGATCAAGAGAATTGAATTAAATGATTGTCAAAGAATAATCCTTGCATGTGATTTGTAAAATCTTAGATATAGTCGTGATTAAATATAATGATCTCTTTCTCTGTCCCTCTAAAATGTTATAATTTTTTAGTATATTTTGGAAAACTGTATTTACAAGGCCCAAGGTCATTGTTATTAAATTTTGAGCAAGAATTAAAATTAACACTGTATTTCATATCTTTAATGAAAATTTAAATATTTGTCAAATCAATGCATATCTTTACATTTAAAAAAGGTCAATTGTGTGAATTTTCATTATTAATAGACAAAATTTAATTATAACTCTTAGCAACAAGGTTCAAGAAAGCGATCAGAAGCTTGTATTATCGTCAATATATATATATATATATATATATTATGTTGTGACTGTCCAAATTAAGAAGCAAAAGTATGGAAGATATGAAAGACATGAATCATGAGTAGGAGAATAAGTGGAATAGTTTGACCACTTTGGACTCAGTAATGGTCCAATTGTCATGTCTTTGTTTTAGTGATATTGTCTTGAAGATTGGTATGCTTACATATGTGTGTGTGTGTGTTAAGAACTCATCAATAGATTTTGAATACTTCTTGCAGTTAATCAACTAATTAAGTGCTCAACTCTAGTGGTTTGAAATTTTTTATCCTTCTATTGTCGTCTTACAGTAGATCATTTTATTTATAGATTCGGAAATGAATCAAGCTATCTTGGAACTTTTGCAATAGTACTGTCCCAAGTGGGAAACCCACCTATTTGTATTCATCTGATAGCAAGAAAATTAATGTAACCATCACACGTTGTACGTTGATCCAACAATAGAAAGTAAACATGCATGTGCCCTTTAGGCATGTCAAAACAAATAAATAAACCGTCACCCATAATATCCCCATCACCTATCATCGCCAGTCTAAGACAAACCATTTAGGTAACGTTTTCCTAATAAATTACGCCGAGTAGAGGGAAAATACACATAAATAGCCATACAAACAAACACTAAATTACATAATTATCTTCAACATGAACCCGTAAGGGAAAAACAAATTGTATACTCGCCAAGCGAGTAGTCAATACAAGGAAATAGTATTACAAGTTATTCGAAATAAATAAGATTTCAATGAAGATTTCATGCAGATTTTAAATTGTAAAAGTTTAACATAAGAGTCCTTAAAAATATCGAAAAACAAATGATGGTATCTACCCCCTCGCAAGTTATTGGAATGCTTCATGTGCCTGATGCATGTAAAACACCATTCTTAATGAAGAATAAAGTCTTCGTATGTACCCACAGGGAGATGAGTTCTTCGTTGGGGAAAACATTATATAATATGTCACAAACAAATTGCGAAATTGATATATAATCTAGGCTTACGAGTTGATTCTCCATCTAATATTTATCTCGAACACATTTAGAGCGAGAGAATAGTAGTAAACTATCGTGGAAAAAATATGGCTTGTTCTAGGAAACACACGCAAGTTTGTTACATTTTCATAAAATATATCGATTCTTTTAGTAATAGTCCTAAAAATGAATTCAAAAATATGACCTCATATGTATGTAAGTTTTCGATCCATATGACCCTTTCACATGGAGTGGTAGTGTGCAATTTGAATATTCCTGAATAACTAGGGTCCGCTTAAGTGGCCCATAAAAATTGTGAGGGTGCAAGTTATTTCATCTATATATTGCTTTCTATAGATATTATTCACTTACAAAATAGATAGGGAAGTTTACATAACACGTAAAACCTTTACTTAACCTTATTTCCATCATCTTTACTCCATTACTCGCAAATTGTAACCATATCTTCGATTATGATAGCTTAACATATATTTGTTAGGATACAATCAAAAAGATTAGAGACTTTGGTTCACGATCGATGTGGTAAATTTTTACACCAACTTTAATGCCCGTTTGGAAGTGTTTTTTTAGAAAACACTTAAAAGTGCTTCTACCATTTTAGATCTTGAAAGAACTTTTAAGAGAACCAATTAAAGTGATTTTAAATTTTAAAATTATTTTAATAATTTTTCAAATATTTTTTTTATTCTAGAAGTACTTTTTACTCTAAAATAAGCATTAAACGGGCCCTTAGAAAGACTAAAGAAAATAAGACACTAGCATACAATTATCCACATTCATCAAAACAAACTCACACGTGACATAGAAATTAAAACCCACAACTCATCTAATAAAGTCCATATACGAAATAGGTTGCTGCAACACCAAAAAGAATATAAAACCAGAACGAAGTGGTAATCGAAGAATAAAACTGATTTCCTGAGAGTAGATCAGGGTAGATAAAACTTATTTATTCCAGATCTCATAAGGGTTTGATAATATTTAAGTAGATAGGTTATTTGGTGAATTAATTAAAATTTTCTTAAAAGTTTTAAATTAGCAAAGAAGATCGAAATATTTCCCAAGCACATAATAGCATGGAAACGAAAAGGTATATTACTCAATACTAATTTTATTTCAAATTACATTCATTTTAGCGTCAGTTTTGATTTTTGTTATACATCTACTACCATTGCAAATGAAAAGTAAAACAAAACTTATTCCCAGATTTTGTTTTTAATAAAACTATCTTCCTTGTTCTTATAACTTTACAGTAGTGATTTTGTTTTTAATAAAACTATCTTCCTTGTTCTTGTAACTTTACAGTAATGAATAATTATGTCGAATTTGAATTTTTTGCTGAATAATTATTTTGAATTTGGATCTATTGGGTTTATTCTGATCCCTATTTTACAATTTTATTTGTTTGTTTAGATGACCAAGGAAACAGAAAATTTCAAGGACTTGGCAAAATATTATTTAGGGTATCTGGATGATTAAATTGTGGGCATGGATATTGTAGTGAAGTTATTATGGAAAAGAAAGAAGAAAAGCCATTGGGAGTAAATGTTGTTCTTATAAGGAATATTTAGAAGAAGTTTGAAGTTAAATTTGAAAAAACAAAGTAAGATAAAAGATAGATTGTTTGGTTTTTGGTTTTTGGTTTTTGATTTAGACGATTTGATATTAACTATTTATTTTTACACTACGTTGTTGCATATCCTATTAACACGGCTGCTGCAAATATGAAACAAAACAATGTTTTAAGGTAATATTTTATCCATTTTTTATTGTTGTGCTTCCCATCATTTATCATTTATATAAGTAAGAAAAAATTATTGATGTTGAAATTTGTATATTTTGTAACAGCTACATGTACATAATCATTGTCATATAAATAGATAAGATCAATGATCATGACATTTCAGTTGACAGTTACTATACTGTCACTAACAAGATAATAACTACTCTTTTCTGATCTTATATACTATTGTTCTATTTTGTTACATGATCTTATTTTAATAGTGACTTGGATATGTACCGTGAATTGTCAATATAGGACCTATAGGGACCCATGAATCAGTTTTTGCATTATATAGGTGATAAGAAAGGGAATCTAGTTCCTTTTTATGAAGCCTAGAGCAAACAAAATAGAAATAAATGTGGGGTCTAAACCTATCACCTGTAGTATAAATAAAGTTGTATTTGTCAAAAAATGAAGGGGACCAGCAAAGTTTCTTATTTTTATAGAATGTAGCTAATTGAATCACTTCTTTAATTATGTGGATTATGTGATCCAAAAATAACAAAAAGAAAATAAATAAAATACTCATTTAAACCCCTTAATGATATCTATATATGGTTGACCCGGGTCAGACACTCTAACAACCTTTTGGGACCAAAAATACTTTGCCATACATAGTTTAGTTTCCAAGGTCTTGTATTGTCTTTTGGAAAATTATGAAAATTGGGAAGTTTTATTATTACTTTTACATGTTAGAATATTGAGAGTGTTCCTAATTTGCACTTACTTTGGTTTACAGAAAGAACTTTAGATCCCTATAATGATGTTCTTGCAATGGAGAGTTCTCTTTGCTTGTATATGCATGTAGAGGACTATTTCTTTCAGTTTTGGTTGCTGAAAGATGGAGATCAAGAACGGGAAAAGCGGAAAAGTGCTGGAGAATAACCCTCCAGAATGGGCTAGAGAGAGCACTCTATTAGTAAAGAAGTTTACAAAGGGAACACCATTTCAGTGATTGGTGGTCATGTCATTTCTGTGAAGCACCAATATTTAAATAATTGCTATATGGTGTATAATTAATTATCAAAGAAACTGCATGTAATATTATTATATAATTTGTTAAATTTGAGATATCTTAGATGAAATATTATGATCTCTTTCTTTATAGTTTTTAAAAAAATTCCTCTAAATCTTGTAATTTAATTAGTAGGTCAAGTGGCATACTTTTTTGCAAGCCTGGGAAATTTATGGTCATGGTTTTCAATATTTGAACAAGAACATGTGATAAAAGCTAAAACAGGATTTCCATCTTCAATGAAAGTATAATTAATTAAAAAATTAATATGTTTTTTGTAGTTGCATATAAAATGAGGTCGAAAGTCTAAAATTACATTAATAATGGACAAAATTCACTTTGAAATAAAATATTAATAAAAAATTACAATATAAACTTAAAATCGAAACGTGATTATAGATCTTGGAGGTGGGAGTTATTCCAACATCTACTAAAATATTAGATATCACGGAGGTGCGACTTGAAGAGAACATAGAGTGAACCAAGATTTAGAAGTTTCGGTGTCCTCAAAAGAACAAAGTTTTAATATAGAGAGCTATCAAGGAACATTTGTAAATATAGAAAAATTTTGGCTAAAAAGCTTACAAACTTAATTAATGAGATCACAGGGACCTCCCGTGCTATTAACCCTTACTAGAGAAATATAGAGCTGTTTGGAAGAATTGGATTTCTCTCCCCTAATACTTGTGTAAAATTGGATGGTTTCAACGAATTGCAAATTGATCATCCTATTATAATGTCACGGAACATGATTCATCGATATTAAGTTTTAAAAGATATCCCTATTAGAGTCATAGCCCAAAATGTTTAAGCATACTCTGGAGAGAAAGATTGACCCTTTCTTGTGCAACCAACATTCATAATATGATGAGAGAATGTTTGATCTGAATAGTGGTGGAATTTTTGTCTCCTTAAATGAACATTTATAAGTCACCTTCGTATATTTTACATTTCTGGTAGCTAGAGACAGTGACAAGCGCGTGATTTTGCAAGAAACTTAAAGCTAGTCACATTTACTATAATTTTGCATGGTCTTTGTGTTAACAATAAAAAAGATAATTATATGGGGTCGAGAAAATCCATATATGGTTTCTAACTTTCTATATTTGGTAGAAACAAAAGATGTAGTGAAAAAAAATTACCTTGTTAAGGCACTGCAAGGAAAGTGGTATTTAACAGCCAAGTTTGAGCTAAAGATATATTTTAACATATTGCACTTATAAAAATCATTTTATTAAAATTTAGAGACCTTTCAAGATATATTGTGCTCATTTTTTGTTGTTTCTTCTTTATTTTAACCATAACGACAATCACCATGTTGTTTTTTTGTTAAATTACCAACCTATCTATTCATCTTATTTTATCCCATTGATTCCTCCAGGTTATAGGTTATATCTACAATTTTCATGATTACTAGTCGTGGCATTTCAACATACTGTTGTAAAGTTCTGTCTTTCCATGAAAACTTATAAAGGGATGCAAATAGTATTTGATGACTCTATATTGCTACACCCCACAGATATCCATGAAATAACACAACTTGTGGTATATTCTTAATTAAAATGTAATAACAATATTTATTCCTGGTGTTCTATTAGCATTAAATGATTGTATTGAATAATCACCCCTAATGGATTTTATAACTAATTACTATATATAATATTGACTTGTTTGATAAACGAGGATGATCATGTTTTATGACGTATCCATTAGATTCTTGGAAAATATAGGAAGAATGAAAGAATGGTAATTCAATTAGGTGCTTGTTAGGCCGACTGATCATTGCATCCCGATTCTTTAGATTATCACAACATCATGTACATATGCTACATTTTTCTTCAGGAATTCAACATCGTGTACACCTGCTACATAATTCTTCACGAAACAAAATCGTTCAATTCGATGTGACCTATGATTGTCTACTTCAAATTTCTTTTGAAAAGGAATCCAGATCATATGTTGTATTATTGCTTATGTTAATGGAATTTTTCACATGTTATTTTTTGCATTGAGCTGCCACTTGTGGTTATTTTGCATCAGTGTTGTAATTCTGTCCAAAGAAAGTGATAAAGAATGCGAAGATTTATATTATAGATTCCAAGTTGGCCTTTGAAAATATTCTTCCATCTTTTCTATTTTACTCTTAACATGTGTTGTCCTCCTAGGTATGATATATAATCAACTATCGGAGAAGGATAACTCGTATGTATACAAGTCGTCACAAGTAATAAAACTGATAAGAAAATCGTTCTCCACATGGAGTGGGGTATTCAGCAAAATATCTTGTGCGAGCTTTGTCACAGCTCCTTAGAAGATCGAGATCACATCTTTGTTACTTGTTTTTGTCTAAAATGGTGCTCAATAACTGTGTATACTTATATGGAGCTGCACTTTCGAGTTGTTCTTGCTGGGATGAGCTCATAAGCTTCTTGTTAGCTATAAATGAGAGCAATTTCATGGAAGCAATATATTCTATTTGGTTCACGGCCTCTATTTACACGATTTGGAAGAATTGGAATGCTTATATACACAATGGAAGGAGGATGAATTAGGAGAATATTATGAATGAGATTCAATACTACATCTATGTTAAAAATACGGATAAAGGAAAGTTTAAAGAAAAACTGGAAAGATTATTAGTAGCTAACAACTGGAAACTGCATAATGTTTTTAAAACTGATCAATTGTGTAAACCGTTTTAGAGTAGATTAGCTAGAAGGTTATGAGTTGTAATTTTTCATAGTTAGTCTATTCTAGAGTTTCCGGTTTGGGACTGTAAAAGCTATAAAAGACGGTTTTTATGCTTAATAAAATGATTAATTGATCAAGATAATTTATTTTTATATAATGCACATTTTTAAGTCGTTAAAAAGTGTTTTTCAAACAACTGAAAAAATATAGGAAGATTCAAAGGAATTAACAATCATGTCCAAAAATAGAAACAAATTAACAATAAACCAAAAAATACTTGTTTAGCTCTAAACTACTGAAGCGGGTTCATCGTAAAGTCTCAACTAATGAAGCACCAAAATAATAACTAGCACAAATAAGAAGTCAGTAAGAATGTACTTTCAACCTAGAAATGAAATCACAACATATTATATTTTTTCATAATTTAAATTTGTTCTTCTCCCAATAAATTTAAATCATCAAACTCAAGGCAGTTACGTTCATTGACATTATTTACTCCTCTCTCTCAACAATTTGTTGCTCCCGCTCCATCCTCCTTTCCTCCCTCTCTAGTTTTTTGGTCTTTCCGGTCTAGTTCTTTCTCCCGCTCAATCTTCCGCTCCTCACGCTCAAATATTCGATTTTCTCGTAGTCGTTCTAGTTCCTTTTTGTTATCTTCATGGATTTTTTTGGTTCCATTATTTTATCAATATCTTTTTTTCAAATACCGAATCTTGGGAATCTGTAGCTGGTTCAATCTTTTTTCACTGGTTTTGTTTTCGTTTTGATTGAGCTAATCCATATATATATATATATATATATATATATATATATATATATATAACAAAAGGAGAGACATCAACATCTATTACTTGAGAATAATTATCTTGGATATCAACAACTTGTCATAGAGATATGTTGAATTAGTTGTAAAGATCGTATGGGCATGCATGACGCATAACAAAAAATGCTTAGTGATAAAATAAATTCTCAATATATGATAAAGAAAGTTACATGTTGAAAATTATTTTTAGATTCCTCTTGATTGGTTTAAGTGCAATTGTAGTTGACAAAAAAAAATTAAGTGTCTTTGTTGCATTTTTTTTACATATCCTATCTATATTGATGAAGCGTCTCCATTAGAAATTCTAGGTGATCTTATAAGCACAAGTTGTTGGAAATAATAAGGAATCTTAAAGGTTTAATTTAATTTTATGCTCTTGGAGAAAAAGTACCAAGAATCTATTTTGTCCCACATAAAAAATGGAGGAAGGAAAAAATAGCTTATATTATTTTCCACTATTTTATATTTTAAAAGTCTCAAGACTCTAAAAATGAAAAGTAAGAAAAATATCCCACCCCACCCCCCCTAAATCCCCCCTCGGGCCAGCACGGGCGACGGTGTGGCATGGTCGTGGTCATGAGAAGTCTTAAGGAGTCTTAGGGAATTAAAAACAAAACCTTATTTTGAAAGTTGGTATTTATAAACTTTACTGGATACATTTGGAATGCCATCAAAAGAAGGAAAACATTCACACGTGATTGCTCCCGTCCCCGACATTGGTAGCTCTCGTGATAAAGACTCAGTTGTTACAGAGGTTATACGGCTTGTCTAGATTTGTCCTCCAACCTGTCCAAAAAAAGAATGTACAGGTTCATGCTAGAATTTCAAATATGCGAAATGGTTATGCCTTTACGGTGAACCTCTTTATGACATGCAATTAATTTGGACATTTTTTAAGGTATCTACCACTAGGGGTATGCGCGGGTCGGTTTTGTATGGAAAATGCTCAACCCACAAACCGCCCATTCTTGTGCGGATTTTGAAAAATAAGACCCGCACCCACCCAATACATTACTTAAACCATTGAGTTTCGGGTTAGGCGGGTTGCGGGTGCATTGCGGGTGATTTATTTTGATAAAGAAGATGAATTTGTATCCATATTCATTTGGCGAGTCAAAATTATATTACAAATGAAAATTATAACAAAAAATATTGTTTAGGATACGCATATTCATTTCAAATCATCTATGATTAAAAGATATAAAATGAGACGTAGGAAACTAAATATATGAAAAGAACAAAGAGTACAGATAATATCATAATTGAAATGAAAAACATATTCATTAGATAAAATATTATTGGAATATTGAGGGATTTCAAAATATTTTTAAAAAGGGGGAAGGAATAAAAAAAATGTAGAGTGAAAAGTACATGACCCCCACTATTTTATTTGAATAAAATGAGCAATACGAATTTTTCTAATTTTTATACTACAAGGTAATCGAGTATATGCGGGTTTGCGGAATTCAAGTTTAAAATCCACGACCCGCAAAAATGTGTATATTTTTTCAAAAATGTAAACCGCAACCCACCCAATTAAAGACTAACCCGTATAATTTCGGGTTAGTGTGATCGGGTTGGTCGGGTTATGCGGATTTTCTAACCCGATGCACACCCCTATCTACCACTATATAAAGAGGATTTAGAGTCATTTAGAAACACACCATTAGAATTACAAACAGTAGAATGCTCTCAAACTCTCCCTCTCTCTATAAAACCATATGTGAGCATAGAATAGTGATAGTATTACTTTGAGAATACTGGGTGTACACTGAAAATCATTTTTAACACAAGCATTGTAGTTATCACTCGAATTCTAGTTTTCATTAAAAGCTATATTTTTCCTGTTTTAGTTACGTGTAATATCTTGTTGTGAGATTCATTCTTTTTTTGAAATATAGTGTTATCATCATTTTCTCCGATCAATGTTTTTGTCATTTTACCAAAACAAATGTGTTTAATTGCTTATGATTATCAGTGGACAATTGTGATAGGGCAAATGTGATAAGAGAGAACATAAAGTGAAACAACATTTGGAAGTTTTGGTGTCTTTATAAGAACAAAATATTAATATGGAGAGTTAGAGGAACATTTGTCAATGTAGGAAACATTTGGCTAAAGGCTTGCAAACTTAACTAATAATATTATAAGGGTATCACGTACTATTATCCTTTACTAGAGATATATAGAGGTGTTTAGAATACTTGGATTTCTCTCATCTATTAATTGTGCAAAAATGGATGGTTTCAACGAATTGCATATGAATCATGTTATTTAAATGTTACAGAACAAGATTCATCAATATTAAGGTTTAAAAGATAGCCCTATTAGAATCGTGGCCCAAAATCTTTAAGCATTGGCGGGAAAGGTTATTCATATCTTGTGCAACTAACTATTATAATATGATGATAGCTTGTTTGATCTAAATAGTGGTGGAAATTTTTGTGAAATTTTTGTCTCTGTAAATGAACCTTTATGAGTCGCCTTTGTATATTTTACATTTATTTTAGCTATTTAGAGTGACTTTTGTGTGATTCTGCAAGAAACTTAGAGCTAGTCGCACTTACTATCATTTTTATTGATCTTTTTGTTAACTGTTAAAAAAGGTAATTACTACACCTAATAAAAAATTATGGACTCGATAAAATACCTATATGGTTTCTAACTTTTGATATCTGGTAGAAAAAAAAGATCTAAGGAAAAATAATTTTACCTTATTAAGGTATTGCAAGGCAAGTGGTGTTTAATTTCCAAGTCCCATTACAAAATTGTTTAAGAGTATTACACTTATAAAAGTTATTTAATTAAAATTTAGATACCTCTTATGATATATTATGCACATTGTTAGTAGTTTCTTCTTTATTATATCCATAACTATAGTCACCATACTGGCATATCTTGTTCATAGACCATCCTATCTACTCATCTTATTTTATCCTTTTTTTATTCCTTCAGTTTATAGCTACATTTATCATCATTTTTCGTCGTGGCACTTTAGCATACTAGTTGTAAAGCTGCATCTTTGTGTGCAACCTAATAAAGGTTGGAAATAGTATTTGATGTCTTCGTATCGCTACACCCAGCAGATTTCCATGAAATAACAAAACTTGTGGAATAATCTTGATTTAACTATAGCAAGAATATTTCTTCCTGGTCTTAACAAAAATTAGTGTTCTATCAACGTTGAATAATGTGTTGAATAATTATCGATGATTAGATTTCATAACTAGCTAATGTTTATAATATTGAATCGCTTGATAGAATGATATATGGGGGTGATAATGTTTAGGAAATATCCGTTAGATTCTAGGTTAATGTAGGATGGAAGAAAGAATGGTCATTTAATCAGGTTTTATTTAAGTCGAGTGATCATTGCAACCTGGTTCTTTAGATTATCACAACCTTGTGTAAACCTACTGCATTATTCTTCAAGGAGAAAATTTGTTCAACTTGATGTGATCTATGATTGGATATTTCAGATTCTCTTCTGAAGAGGTATCCAGACAATATGCGATATTACTGCTCATCTTGGTGGCATTTTCCATGTGTTAGTTTTCGCATTGCACTACCACATGTGGCTATTTTTGCATCAGTGGTGTAATTATGTCCAAAGAATCTGAGAAATAATGCTGAGCTTTATATTACAAATTCTAGGTTGGTCTTTGAAAATATTCGTTCATCTTTTCCCTTTTATTTTTTACATATATTATCCATCGAGGTGTGATATAAAATCAACTCTCAGAGAAGGATAACTCGCAAGTGTATAAGTCGTCACGAGTAATAAAAGTGATAAGAAAGATCGTTTGACATAGGGAATAAGAAGTTAAACACGTAATGTCAGTTGATTATAAATATTCGTTGAGAAAACTAAAAGTAAAAGATGAATTTTTGTTTGGTATTCTATATATTAAGCTACTAAACAATAAATTAAAGAGCTAATTATTACCTAAGATGAACTAAAGGACTAAAAAGTAAATATCCAGATACGATGTAGAGAGGTATATATAGCTTAAGATTGCGTACTCACAGTAGCATGATATAGGGCTATTATTGGTCTAAGAGTAAATTGTGATTCTTACTTGCTAAACGGGATTCTAAAGTCAGCCTAAGTCACTCCCGAATAAGTAAGGGATGGTTTTTAATCCTAAAGACCTCTTTTGAGTGATCCTAAAGAATGGGTAAGACTTCCATCCAATATTGGATGGTCCAATATTCATATCACTACCATTGATTATTATAACAAGACACATGTCATTAGATTAATAATTTAGTTACTTTTGCAAGTTTAAAACATGGGGAATGTGTATTAATATGATTGGTGTAGGATCATCCAATATTGGATGGAAGAATTTTCCCTAAAGAATTATCTAATGCCTAAATTTCTAACCCTAAATTGGTTATCTAGTTAGTTTATGTTGTCATATTGCCCTTTTTCTGTTTGTTTTTATGTGACAACCCCTTCTATGATTAACATGCCACTTATATTCATTATCGTTAATCCATTTGTGCAATATATATCTTGTCCCTAGTTGACTTATCCTTACCATGATTATTCTTGTTTGATCTGTATTCACATGAGATGATCACTTTCAAGGTCATAACATGTTATATGCTTGATTTTTTCATAAGTGATCAAGTAAGAATTTTCTTGTATGCTTCATTGGATATTTTCACATGTTAAGATTTAAAGCAATTAAGCATGTCTTACTTGCTAAAATATTCATTCATTCATCTTCATCATATGAGCCCTCTATATGAAATAACTTGTTATGTGTATAAAATATTGCAAACTTCATTGTTACATGAATTCATATTTAGAACACATCACATCCTAGGATCTAAGCGCACATGCATAAACACTTGGACTATGTGTGCATCTATTTTCTATTATGCATACCTTTATGTTTATATGATTATTTAGTTAAGTTTAAGACACCCCTTGATATTATTTTCCATAAAGTTTACCTTAATAAATTGTCTATTATATTTTTGTATGATTCCACATTTAGAAACATATCACATTAATAGAGCACACACATCCGAAATTTCATTGTTTATTCTTCATGAGCTTTCACATTGGTTAAATAGTTTCTAGAGCATAATTTTATACATATAATGGATTTGACAAAAGTGATTACCTACATACGTTTTTATATTCTCATTTAGAACATATTTCATGTTAAAATTTTAAACATCTGAATATCACCTTTACGGCTAAAACATGTGTTTACATCTTATCTTTCTTAAACATGTTTTAGGCTTTGCGTACATTTGCTTAAGTTAAACATTTTCACAGTATAACTTTTATTGTATATTTAATTTTTTAAATACTGAATGACAAACTTGTTAAAATGCACTATTAGAACATTTCATATGTTAAGATTAAGAGCATAATTTTATACGCAAAAACATGTATCTTCATTTTCAAATCCTTGGACATGTTTTATACTATAACTTATTTTGTGTTTGGAATATGAAGAAATGGTGATTACAGATTTGATTAAAAATTGAATTTTCTAAGAGATCTCATGAAACGGTTTTTTGAATTTGAGACTGAGACATGTATCGAACGTTATGTTCAAAAATACAGTGTGACTTTTTGGGATCCCGAAATACAAAAAAGGGCATCCCGCTTTTTAAATGACAAACTTCTTTAAGAGTTATTATGCAGCATTTTATGACAGTTTTTATGACCATTGAGTCTTATTTTGGCTATACATGTTGGTTTATTTTCAACCCATTAATCATCTATTATTCTCAACCAATTGTTACATCATTAGAGACAAAATCAAATAAAGATTCAAGCTTATTCATCAAGTTATTATCATCCAATGAAAGCTTTATACACCTTATTGAATTCATCCACTAAAGAAGGAGTCCAATAATCATACTTGTTCACATCTACTCATTATGGAGTTTATATACAAAGTTCATTGTATAAATCAACTCTATAAGGAGATTAATCAAATCTCACTTTATCATCTATTCAAGAGGAGATCATTCAAGTCAATAAAAGTATTATATACTCATCAAGGAGACAATCAAACTTCACATGTTCTATTTATTGATCAAGGATTTCAAGATTTTAACCATATCATTTGCTTATTAAGGAGTATTGTGTTCTTATTGTAAGAATCATTCTAACCACTAAGGGTTTTTCTCTTCCTATAGGTTTGAGAAGAGTGGATTTAGAGGTTGAGATTGAGCCTAGAAAAAATATCATTTAGGTTGTGATTGCACCCAAAAAAATCACAAAGGTTAGGTTGTGACTAAGCCCGTAAATTCATGGTTATAGGTTGTGGTCTAGCCCGGTAAAAACCTCATTGCAAAGGTTTTATTCTTCACCTTCTAGAAGTTTAGTGGATGAGTTTAAAATACTAAGATGGCTACCTTAGGTAGTTGATGTAGGGTAACTGAACCACTAACCTACTAACTGTACTCCAAGACGTTTCTTGAGAAAGAGATTTTGCTGTGATAACATTTAACTTAGCCTTCATCGGATTTTCAGAAGATGTTTTGATGATCGAATGTTGCCATATATTTATACTTTACATATTATTATGATATTTCCTAAAGATATGATTATTTTATCCTACTTTTTTAGATGACTGTTTAAATATCAAATATAAGTGCAAACCATTTAAACTTTATTAAAGATGGGTTTATCATTTTTCAGTTTAACTAGAAGTTTGTTTGGATGCATGCGATATATTTCATTACACGTAATACTCATGGTATGTGACACTTAATAGTTCTATTATGGAAAGCCGTGCAAGTTATTGTTGTGGTATTATCTGGAAATTTTTCTTCTCTCTTTAAAGAATATCAACTCAATGGATGTGACTTTTGCTCGGTTACATTGTTTGCACTATACCTCCTCAAAATCTTAAGTGCACAAATATCTTTTGAACTTTCGTAGGGATGACAACAGATCAGATATCCTCGAAAAATTACATAATCACATCCACATCCATTAAAAAAAAGATAACCAAATCCACATTCATTAACCATCGAATTTTAAAATTATTTACTAAATCCGCATCCGTAATCGTCTAAAATTATTTAAATAAATAGATTATTAAATATTTTTTAAAATTCTAAAATTATCTACAAAATTATTGGAAGACCATAAAATGGTTCCAATATTGGATGATTCAATATCGATCATATTATGACACATAGTCCATGTTTATGACATGCAAAAACTAATTATAATAACTACCTATTAATCTAATGGCATATTTTTATCAATATAATTATTGGTCATGATATTAATATTGGTCCATCCAAGTCTTACCCAAAATTATATTAGACAATATAGTAATAAAATATATAATAATCAATTAGCTAGTTTATGTATGGAATAATTATACGTGATCGATATTATGTACGAAATTTACACATATCGAATATATTTATATATTATATATATATATATTAATATTTTATTTTTTATATTTTTATTCGGATTTTGGATTATCCGTCAGATCATTGTAAAAGACCAAATCCTAACGGATTATCATGACATTTTAGTTAATCGACAGTTAATATATACTACTGTCCTTAACAAGGTAATAACTACTCTTATCTCATCTTATATACTACTGTTCTCTTTTGTTACATGGTCTTATCTTAATAGTGACTTGGATATGTACTGTGAATTGTCAATATATGACCTATAAAGGTGTTCTTGCAATAGAGAGTTCTATTTGCTTGTATAGGCATGTAGAGGACTACTTCTTTCAGTTTTGGTTGCTGAAAGATGGAGATCGAGAATGGGAAAAGCGGAGAAGCCGAAATGGGCTAGAGAGAGCACTCAATTAGTAAAGAAGTTTACAAAGGGAACACCATTTCAGTGATTGGTGGTCATGTCATTTCTGTGAAGCACCAACATTTAAATAATTGCTATATTGTAATATTTAATTTTCGAAGAAACTGCATCTAATATTATTATATAATTTGTTAACTTTGAGATATCTTCGATGTAATATTTTGATCTCTTTCTCTATAAATTTAAAAAAACATCCACTAAATCTTGTAATTGTATTAATAGGTCAATGTCATTAATTTTTGCAAGCCTGGAAAATTATGTCCATGGTTTTCAATATTTGAACAAGAATAAGTGATGAAATCCAAAACAGAATTTCACATCTTCAATGAAAGTATCAATAAATAAAAATTTAATATT